>ML994738.1:0-216623 GCA_010093925.1 Zopfia rhizophila CBS 207.26 | reverse complement strand
TTTTTTTTAAAAATTTGGTTAGTATTTTTATATACTACACTAGTAATTAAAAAGAATAAGTTTTTAATAAATAAAAACTTAGTAGTTTAATACTAACGTATTTTATAAGTGAGCACCATATATAAGTTAGCGCAGTATCTTGAAATTTACTAAAAAAACCAAAAATCCCCACCCTAATATTTCAACAACCACTTAATAATAAATTCTAAAAATCGAAATTTAAGCTTTTATATACATATTACAGCCTTTATGAAAGTTGCATGGAAATTGATTTAGTAGTTTTTAAGATATAGCAATTTAGCTTAGTTTTAGCCTCTAAATTCTAATATCTCAAAGACTAACAATTTAATTTCTATGCAACTTTCATAGAGGCTGTAATATATCTATAAAAGCTTGAATTTCGATTTTTAGAATTTATTATTCAGTGGTTGTTGAGATATTAGTGTGAGGATTTTTAGTTTTTTTTTGTAAATTTTGAGATAGAGCACTTGCTTGTATACGGTGTTCACTTATAAAATACGTTATATATTATTAAAATTTTAAATATAAATATATTCAATATAATAGTTATAATAGTTATAATAGTTATATATTATATATTTTAGCAAATATTATATATACAAAAAGTATATAACTAGAGTGGGTTTTTTTAAATAATTTTATATAACTTTAATATAGTACTTCATTACTTATATTTATATATAATTACTAATAAGTTTTAAAATAATTATAATAGCATTTTACATTTAAGTTTATATAAACTATTACAAAAAGTTTTATTATTACAAGTTATAAAATATATATAAACTTTTAAATTACTTATAATAAACTAGTTTATTGAAAATAATAATTTACTAAATAAAATTAAAACTCTTGATTTTAGCTTTTTAATAAAAGTAAGTAAATATAAAAAAGTTTAAGATTTTATAAAATTTATAAAAGTATTATTTAGTTTATTATATAACTATTTAACTAATTTTTTTTAAATAATTAATATAAAAACTTATTTAATATTTTATTTTAGTTGGTATAGTAGAGGTGGAATTGTAAAAATAATATATTAAATTTTTAAAAAGTTTAGATATTTCTATAAAAGTTGATTTTATTATACTTAATAATACTAAGTAAAATAATTAAAATAATTACTAATATTTATAGCTTAAAATTTATGTATTAATACTTTTATTATTATTTTTATACTATTAATTTTGTTAGTGAAATAACTACTTTTAAAAATAATAAAAGTCTTATTTAAAATACGCTATTTTAAAATGAAGTAAAAAAGTAATTTATAATAATAAGGTTTATTAAAGTACTTATTAATATTTTTAATTATATTTATAAACTTTTATAATAGCATTTTATTTACAATTTTTTAAAAAAATTTAAATTTTTATTTAGTAACTAAAACGTCTTTAAATTAAAAAACAATTAAATTAATTATTTTTAAGTAGAACTTTTTTTTTACTCCTTTTAAAAAATTTACTAAAATATTATAAGTTTTTAATATATATATATAATACTATAGTAAAAAAATCTAAATTAATAAAACTTTTTAATATAAAAAAAATAAATACTTTAAAAAAATTTTAAAAATAAAATTTAATGGTTTTATTTCTTAAAATTAAGTGGTTTTTACTCAGTATATTTAAATACTTAAGCTTTTTAAAAATACTACTTTAAAACTTAAAAGTAATTTTTTTTTTGCAAATTTAGTATAATTTATAAAATTATTTTAAATTTTTATAAAAGTTTGTTTAAGTAACGTATTTTAATTAATTTTTAATAAAGTAAATACTCTAAAAATTTAACTAGTAATTAATATTTAAATAAAGTAAAAAAAGTTTTAAAAATATTTTAAAAAGCTTAATAATTTACTAATATACTATATAGTAACTATTTTTTGCTTTACTATAAGTACTATTATAATAACTTTTAAAAAAAGTAGCTAAAGTAAATTAAAAAGTAAAATACTTAATTTTAAAAGTTTTAAAATAAGTATAAAAGTAAGCTAAATATGTACTTTTTACTTTTTTAATAAAAACTAAAATTATTTTAAACTTTAAAAGTAAGTTAAATATTATAATAATATTTATTTAATTAATTTTAAAAAAAAGTAAAATAATAAGTATATATATAACAAAAAGAAGCTAAGTTTACTTAAAACTATTTATTTTTAATTAATTCTATTTTCTACTAAATTACTTATTACTATAAATAAAATATATTTAAGTTATATAGTTAACTACTTATTTAAAACTAAAAATTTAGTACTAGTTTATTTAAAGATTTTAGTTTTACGTACTTTTATTAATTTTATTTTAAAGTAGTTAATTTTAACTATTTTAACTATTAACTTAAACTTTAATTTTAAATATATTATAAGTTGTAATAAAACTACTACTAGTTAATTTTAATAAAAAAAAATTTATAGTAACTAGTTAACCTAAATAAGAAAGTAAAGTTTAAAAACATATATTATAAAATTTATTAATAATAATTTTATTAACTTTACTACTACTTATAAATATAATTTTTTTAATAATTTAAATAGTATTTATAAATTATACTACTTATAATATTTTTAGTAAAATACTAAATATATTATTCTATATATTACTTACAAATATAAAGGTTACTAAATTATTATTGTAAGTTAATTAAACTATTTAAATTATATAGTTAAATATTTAATATTTAACTATAAATAAAATATACATAGTTAAATTAAAAATATTAGCTTTAAAATAATTTATAGTATAAAAAAAGTTTTTTATTAGTAATTTCTTTTGTAAATTAACTATTGTTTTAGCTAGAAATTTCTTACAACTTTTATTTATAAGTATATACTTTTTATATAATACTTATATATTTTAAAATATAATTTAAATATTTAATAGTTATATTAATAGTTTAAAAAACTATTATTTTTAAAATTATAATTTAATAGTAAAACTATAATTAAAAAGTATTTTATAATATATTAAACTAATTTTTATATTAAAAGGTTGTAATTTAAAACTAGATTTTATTTACTATTATAATTTATTTAATACTTTTTACAAATAATATTAATTTATTTAAAATATAACTTATATATATATTAAATATAACGAAATTTAAAATTTAAACTACTATTATTTATAAAATTTAAACTAGGTTATAATAGTTATTATAACTAGCTATAAATATATAGAAATTAAAACGTTTACTATAAAAAATTTAAAAACCTTATTTTTTTAAAAATATTAGCTTATAAGTTATGTTTACAAATAATATATAAATCAAAATATTTTTATAAATAATATTTTAAGTATACTAAATAATAATATATAATTAAATAATATTATTAACTTTTAATAACTATTAAAACGTTTTACTATTTACATCTTTAATTAAAAAAATTGTACTAATTTTTTATTATTATTATAATTTTTAATGTAAAAGTTTTTTTCTTTATTTATAAACTTAGTTTTTTTAATAGTAATTTATACTATTACTATTTATAAGTTTTAAAGTATTATTATTTAGTAAGCTATATTAAGTTTATTATATTAAAAAAACTCTATTTTTAATTTAACTTATATAACTATTTTACACTATAAAAGTTTATAAAATATATTATTTATACATTTTTTAGCCTTTTAAAAGTTAAAGTAGTAAAAAATTAATATAATATATATAAAATAAACTAATACTAATTAATAAATTTAGTATTAAATTACAAGTACTAATATAGAGTTTAAATTTAAAAAAAAAGTAAATATGTATAAAAAGTTTTTTAAGTATTACTTATAATCTACTAATATACTAACTTATAATAAAACTATAGCTAGACTTAAATAAAAAGCTAGTTTAAATAAGTAGCTAAGCTTTTATATATTAACTAAATTTTTAAAAATTATATAATATATTTTATAAGTAAGTAAGTTACTTTAAAACTTACTAAAAAATTAAGAATTTGCACTTGAATATCTTGACAACTATATAATAATAAATTCTGAAAATTGAATAAGCAATTAATAGTGTTTTAAAATAAAAGTCCTTAAATTTTTAAAAGCTAGCAATTAATAGTTATTAAGATATTTAAGGAAAAGTAAATTTGGGGACTAAAATGCTACTATCTTAATAACTATTAATTACTAGCTCTTAAAAATTTAATGGCTTTTATTTTAAAGTACTATTAATTTCGTATTTAATTTCCAGAATTTATTAGTATGTAGTTATTGAGATATTTAAGTACAAATTCTTAATTTTTTAATAAGTTTTAAAGTAACCTGCTTGCTTATGTAATCTACTTACTAATAAAATACATTATATTATAATAAAATAAAGTAAGTATTATAATATATTAATAAGTTAATATAAAAAAAGAACATAAAAATTTTAAATAATCATTTTTTTAATTAAATATTAGAGTAAATATTATTTAAATAATATAAATTTAAATAAAACTATTATATTTAGTAAAAAATTAAATTTAAAAATATATACTTAATTTTTATAGTAAGCCTTTATACGTTTTAATTTACATAATATCATTTTTAAAGTATATTTTACATAAAATTTGTACGAAAATTTTAATAGTAGATATTTTTAATGTAATATGTTAGTTTTTTAACTTTTTTAATAAGTAAAAAGTTAAGTTTTAAAATAAGTTTATATTTTAACAAAAATTGTAAAATATATAAATACTATTAATAAATGTTTATAAAACCTAAATATTACAAAAATAATTTTAAAAAATATAAGTATTATAATACTTAAGGTTTTTTATTATAAATTATAAAATTCTATTTATTTTATAGTTAATAAAGTAACGGGTACTAATTTTATATTTATTTAAAATTTTAATATAATTTTTAAAGATTAAATATATTATAATAACTATACATCTTATAATTAAACTAAAATTTAAAAGCTTTAAAATTAAGTTTAAGTAATTTTTTTAAATTTTTTTTTTTAACATAGAAAGTATTATTAGTAAATTTTATATACTAGTTAATTTTTTTATAAATAAAGTAAAAAAAGCTAAGTAGAAAGTTAGTATTTAAAAAATAAGCGTTTTAATATAATAGACTATAGTCAAAATTATTAACTATATTACATTTAAATTAATTAATTTTTTTTGTAAAAAGAATATAAAATATATATATTTTATAATAGCTAAACCTACTAGCGTTGTTATATCTTAATATAGTACAAATAACTAATATTACTATTAATAAGTTTATACTTATAATAGTAGGAAAAAGTATATTAATAAATTACTAAAGACTATATACACTTGCTTGTAGAATTGGTTTCTAGTTTTTATAACTTTAAAACCTTTTATCCGCACGGGCTCTAATATTGCTTAGTAAAAACCTTATCATATTTATTTTAAATTAAAGTAAAGTATTTTTATATTTTCTAAATAGGAAACTTTACTTTATGAAGATTTTAGTACCTATTTTATATATTTAGTAAACTGTTATAACTTAAAGTATATAATCTATTACGTATAATAAGTACTTCTCTATTATTATAAAGCTTATAAGAGTATGGCTAGAGTAAATTAGCTATTCTCTTTACTAATATTAGTAAACTTAAGTATTTTATACTTTAATTAACTACTCTAAATACTACTAATTATACTAATACTAAATACTTTCTACTAAGCTATTTAATAAGCTAAAAAATTGTGCTTAGTATAGTTACTTAAACTCTATTAATATACAGCAAAATCAGATAACTAACTAATAACTAAAATAATTATAAGACTAATATATTTAAACTGTTAATCCAGCTACCTGTATTTGTAAATGTAGTTTTAGAATTATATTTTAACTCTAGTATAAAAGTTTACTTATATATACTTGTGTAATATATATTATTTCTTATTATAGCTACCCCTTTACTCATTTTAATAAATTAAGATATATAAGAGAATTAGTTATTTATAGTAGGATCTAATGTTAACTAGATAATATTCCCTTAAGTAACTGTATAAGAATAGAAGGTAAATATTCTAATAAAGACTCTAAATATTCTATTAACATATTTTATTTTAGAAAGTAAGTAGATTTGTGAATATTAATATACAAAGCTACTACTAATCCCATTATATTTAGTAATATAAAAAATAAGTAAATTTATAAATATTAATATGTAAGGCTGTTAATCCTGTTGTGTTTAATAATATAATTTATAAATAGATATATAAATATCAACATGTAAGACTACTACTAATTTTATTATATTTAATAATATAGTAAGTAAGTTAACCTGCAAATATTAATATACAAGACTGCTATTAATCCTATTATATTTAATAATATAGTAAGTAAATAAATTTGTAAATATTAACATATAAGGCTGCTGCTAATCCCGTTATATTTAGTAATATAGTTTATAAGTAGATTTATAAATATTAATATATAAAACTACTACTAATTTTATTATATTTAGTAGTATAATAAGTAAGTAAATTTATAAATATTAACACGTAAGGCTGCTGCTAATTCCGTTATATTTAATAATATAGAACGTAAGTAAACTTATAAATATTAATATAGAAAGCTATTATTAATTCCGTTATATTTAATAGTATAGTAAGTAAGTAAATTTATAAATATTAATATATAAAGCTACTACTAATCCTGTTATGTTTAATACTATAGTAAGTAAATAAATTTATAAATATTAACATATAAGGCTACTACTAATCCTATTATATTTAGTAATATAGAACGTAAGTAGACTTATAAATATTAATATATAAAGCTACTACTAATTCCATTATATTTAGTAGTATAGTAAGTAAATAGATTTATAAATATTAATATATAAAGCTACTGCTAATCCTGTCGTGTTTAGTAATATAGAACATAAATAAATTTATAAATTACTTTTATATATAACTATTTAAACTAATAATAATCTAAAAATAGTCTAATAACTAGTACTATATCTTTAATAATATTTTTATTAAAAACTTTTTTTTTAGCATCTTGCTATTACGCGTGCTACTAAACTAACTTATTATAATCTAATATTATATCTACTATAATACTATTATAGATAGTATTATTATAGCTACTAATTATAAAGCTAGTTTTTTTTAATATTTATATTACTATAAAAAGCTGTTAGCTCTATAATATACTTCTTTATATACTTAAATACTATCATAATAATAATAACCTAAATATCGAAATAGTTTAAAGAAGTGTAGTACTAGAAATAGAATAAGAGAGCTTATATATATTTCAGTTCTATATTAATCCAGATTAGTATTATTAGCCCTTTATATATATATTAAATAGAGTATTACTTAGTGCATATTTTTGCGTATAGAATATTTAATAGATTTTAATAAAAAAATCCTAATTAGCTTACTAGTCCTGTCTAAAGCTAAAAGTTTAATATATTTTATATTAATTTACGCTTAGCTTTATTGGTGTAATATATTCTATAGATATAATAAATATTATAGATATAATAAATTATTACTAACTAGACTTATCTATGCTAATGATTCTAATAATTGGAAATATAATCCTACTATTTTACGTCTTAATTATGCTTTATAAATAGACAGAGGGAAATATTTTATTTTATTTTATTATTAAAGCGACTTTTTAATTACAGATAAAAAATAGTTTTATATAACTAAAAATAATATTAACTAATAGTTAATAGGATTTAGTTTCTTTAACCTGCTAAAAACTTTTTAGAATATTGTTAAAGTAACTTAAAAACTTTATATACCATATCTCTAGATCAACTTCCTCTATATAATTCAATTCAAGGATAATAGAGAGGATTAGGAATGTAAATCTTAGTATATAGAAAAGGTTTTCTCTTTAGCTTACTATATAATTACTATAACTTTAGCTATTTATTTAAAAGTAGAATTCCTTAAGCAGACTGTAAGTACTAAGTATACTTTTATTTAAAATATCTTAAGCAAGCAGTTCTATATCTGTACTGATATAAATAATTTTAATAATAATATAGAAAAAGCTCAGCTCAACACGCAAGTATAAGTAATATAAAATAGAATTTTATTATAATAAACTATCTATTTTAGTACTAATTAGATATACTAAGAATATAGTAAAGGGATCTACTATAAAAATCTTACTAAACTAGAAAAATAAAAACCTAAATAATATCTAATAATTTAATGTCTTTTTAACAGAGATATTTGCTCTTTAGCTGATTTTAAAGAAAATTCTTTACTTTTAATTTAAACTTCCTGAACTGGCTTATTTGGTTAGGTAATTAATATATCATAGAATTTATTTACTTTCTCTTTAAAAACTATTTAAAGTAATGTCTTATAAAGGAGACTAATAAAGCTATTATAGTATTTAAATTAGAGGTTTATATTATAGGCGCTTTAGAATATTAAAGTAGATATAGTACCTTTAAGCAGTACCTACACAGAAATCTTTTATAGTAGTTATCTAATAATAAAATAAAGCGGATTATATACTCTACTCTAAATATCCTATTATAGTCATAAATAGCATATAATAGAGGTATTTAGTTTATAGATATTTTTTTTAGTACTGCCAATTGGATTGATAGCTTATGGATTAATAAGGAGAGTAAACTTAAATTAATCGCTAACTTAAAGGAGTTTTAGGATTATATAGTAAAACTAGATAGGGAATATAATACTGTCTTAGATTTCAGCAGAATTAAAAGAGAATAAATATAATATGATATTAGTAGAGGCAAGGATCTTAGCAAAGAATAATATATTATTATTAAGAGGAAGTCTAATAAGAATAAGGGTAAGAACAGGAATATATTAGGTGTTACTAAGTACTATATACTAGTTATCAGGCTAACCATTAAAGATAACAAGTATAAAAAAGTTGGAGTTAGGTTGGTTTAGAGTAACTATGTAGTGTAATAGAGGTTTAATGTGTGAGTTAAGTAAAAGACTTCGCACTTAAAACTCTAGCAGAGTATTTAACGCATATATAGATTTAATCTCGAATTATGAAGTAAGGTCTATATGGGCCTTATCTACTTACAATATTACTAGCAGTTTCGAAAATTTAAGGATACTATACCCTCGCCTGCGTAACTACCTTCTATTAGTGCTGGAACCTTAGCTTAGCACTAGAGAAATTCAGCAGCAGATTAATTAGCAGTATTTAGAGCAGGTGATTAAAGCATAAAATACTTCGAACTCGGCCCTGCTAGCAGGGAGGGTGGCCGGGCCGCACCGACCAGACCCTTGTGAGCTCCACGGTGATAGAGACCGTGTTATATGTAATAGATCACGTGCTTCAAGTTGTGGCGGTTTACCGGATGTGTAAGGTGGGTGCCAAGATCTTCGCGGGGTAAAGTTTCCTATTTAGAAGATGCAAGGATACTCCACTCTAATCTAGAATGAATACGGTAAGGTTCTCGCTAAGCGATATTAGAGCCCGTGCGGATAAAAAGTTGTGAAGTTGCAAAAACCGGAAGCCGATTCTGCAAGCGAGTGTATGAAAGAAGCACGAAGACAAAACTGAGGAGATACGGGAGGGGGAGCAGGTTGACGACGAACAATTTGCTCACGGGATTGACTATTTAATGAGCGATGAATTTGGATTTCTAAATATGATTCCTCGAAGTTATTCTCAATAACCTTATTAAGTTGTCTAGGACGCGGATTAATTAACTTTACCACTTATCTGTCTTCGATACATATCACGCCTTGCAAACTACTGAGATCTCTGAAGCAATATACCCTTAGGGTTCTTATTACCCTACACTCGAATCCTGACTGAAGTTAGCTCTTAGTCTTATAGAGTCATTAAAGTTAGGTAGGATCCTCTCTTCTAATATGATTACTACCCACAGGTCAAGGGACCTGTATAAGATAATGGCAGCACCCAAATGATCCAGCAACACGCTCATTAAATTGCAGAGCTTCAGCAAGCTTTAGTTGCACTGCGGGAATGCCATGAAGTGGTTCCAAGAATACCTTGAGGACGCTAATGAAGGGGGCTTAAAGGTATGCAACTCAGAAACTAGAAGAGCGTTCAAAAGCCACGAGGAACGTTCAGCCGAGCTCGAGATCCGAAAATTACGACAAAGCAAGTCGGCATCAAAATACACGACAGCATTCATGCAGCTCTAATCAAAAATCAACTGGGACGACGCACCATTGACAGCATGCTATTACAATGGACTCAAGGACCGAGTCAAGGACGAAATAGCAGGACAGAGCCCACCCACGAAGTTGTCAGAAATGGTAGCCTTAGCAGTTGGGATCGACAACCGTCAACACAAACGAGAACTCAGAAATCACAGGAACCCTGAAGGGAAAAGTACTAAGGAACCCAAGACGTCGTATGAACGCATGGGCCAAGGTGGAGTCACTACTAAAGAAAAGAAAAGGAAGAGAGCATGTTTCAACTGTGGTGAAACAGGACACTTGGTGAAAGAATGCACCAAGGAAGGAAAGAAACTTGCTGCGGTACAACCGGATACCCTGGGGATTATGCCGGTCACAGTTGAGCAACGAGTCAAGGAAAAAGGCTGTTGGATCTGTAGGTCATACGAGCATTTAGGGCAGTACTGCAAAATCAAGCACTGGGATGTGCAGTTGGGAGACGGATTCTACCAGTACAGGGCGGCACTCGAGGAAGCGGCTCAGTACCAACATAACATCGAGGACCCAACAGAACTAAACGTGCTCATGGAAGAAATAGCCGCAGGGAAAAAATACGATGAGGACTGGCGGAAAGACGGAATAATGGAGGAACGTCAAAAGGGTTCACAATTGAAAGAAACCGAAAAGGGACGGAGCCAAACAGCACCACCCACCTTATGGATTGAAGATGAGGCAGTGTTTAAGCGACTAGAGATCGAGGGATGCTGGATATGCGCTTCGACGGAACACATGGGACGACGATGTTCATGGACTAGCCATCCGATTAGGATAGGAGGACCGAATGCCCAGGAGGCACATCTACAAGCAGTCCTAATCCAAGGACCTTTGGACACAAACCTGATACGAAAGCACCAGAGACATGGAAAGTCAGACGACCCGAAACAGGGATCCCAGGACTGGATCGGCAAAGAACATCAAGCACTCGAATAGATGGAATGCACATAGGACTACAGGCACCATCGAGGCGCACGAAGGACCAGAAATGGTGCGAATATGACGACAAGCACAGGCTACTGAAGTTTACACAGTGTTACCCAGGATGGAAATGCAAGATACACCGGAAAAAAACGCAAAAAAGGACATGGGAAACCGTCGTGAACGGCGTGTTATATGGACGATTTCCCGGTTTATCCGACAAACAAAGCGCTATGTAGAGCCCACGGAAGCCTAAGAAAGGAGGGTCAATAACTAGATGGCCACCAGGTCGAGGGTCAAACCAGAGGAAAGGCTATACGAACCCTCAACACACGAAGTAGATGCTTTGGTCCACGTTTTTACCCGGGCATACATATCGACGGACAACGTCTCATAGCATCGGTAGATAGTGGAGGAGACGGAACCTTCATCTCGAACCAACGGATCGGAGACAACAACATATCAAGTCAAGAAAAGCCTAGTGAGGGTCAGGAAAATTGATGAGGAAGCCCCAGCGTACGTGAAAAATCTTATCAACCTACTCAGGAAGTGCACATAGAAGCAGCAGCATTCAAGGAAATCCGCTGTATCGACATACTAAACATCGTAGAAGAATCCGAGCATCCGGGCAACGAGCAGGGAGTATGCCAAGCAATAGGGTGACACGTGCACGAAGGGAAATGGTTAATTAAGATCAGACAGGGAGAGGATGTCAAATAAGAATGTGAAGTAAGGATACTATGGGTGATACCTGACGGGGATACTAGACCACCATTCGTTGTCTGGCTGTATTCACGGATATGTGACTTCAAGCGCTCAAGAATACTGTGTCTATCTAGTCTCCACAGGGTTATACCAACAGCCTCGTCGAAGCGGCTCGTCGATTTCATATCTTAGAAACAGAGACACTGGTTTTTTACACTCCTAAATTGCCCAACCAAACTTGACGCATAAAGTTGTCTTCAACCATAAGTCCTGTCTTCCAGCAATATATTGTTCCATCACAAGAGGGTAAAACTTAGAATCTAGGAATCATCTCTAATAAGAGATCTATAGTAAGATGCGATAAACACACTTCCATATCGAGCGGTAATGTCCCCAAAACGTGACTCATTAACTGCATGGTTGAAGTTGGATTGGCAAACTTTTAGTACTTCACCATATTCTATTTATTATTAGTAAAGCCATTAACTAACGTATATTTTATTTAGTAATATAAATAGGTTATTAATTATAAATTAATTCATTAGCTTACTTGTAAACATAGGGTTATATACAGGTATATAGAATAATTTTTAAAATTCTACAAGTAAAGAGTTAAGAGTTTAAGAATCCATGACGCAACTCGTAGCAAAGTATGCAACAAAAAAGCTACTATCCAAGGAGATGGACAAGTATAGGAGTAAAGACGTTGCGGGTCAATACGTATGCCATCCCATTCCTCCGACTTCTAAAAATACTTTGTCAATTCGTTTCCTCTCGACTGTCTCATCCTCTCCCGGCCCACAATCCGCATCGTTTAGAGCCGTACCTAATGATTGACACAGGACACCTTCTACGAGCTCACCCCCAACCCCCGCAAGCCTGGCAAAATGAAAAAAGTCAAGAAGCAAATCCCGGCATACATCCCGTCCCACGACGCCGAGATCCTCGCCCGCGCCAGAAAGAGGGCCTACATATTGGACGTCTGCCTCTTCAACTTCGTGGGCATCCGCTTCGGCTGGTCCTCCGTCATCGGAATCATACCCGCCGCCGGCGATGTACTCGACACCCTCCTCTCCATTATGCTCATCATACGCATGAACAGGATCGAAGGAGGCCTAAGTTACGAAAAGCTCACTCATATGATTTTCAACCTGACCGTCGATTTCACCATTGGCTTGGTACCCTTTGTGGGAGATCTAGCTGATGCCAGCTACAAGTGCAACTCCAAGAACGTGTGATTGCTTGAAAAGCACTTAGACAAGAATTACAAACCGAAGAGCTTCATTGATGCCGAGAAGGACATACCGCCAGCGAGCCGGCCCGGTCCAGCTACGGTTTATGAAGACTTCAGCGACGAGGAGGACGGGAGGAGGGGACCATCTTATGATGATAGGCACAACGATGTCCGCGCTCCGAATCGCGCATACTCAAGAAGGAAGGATAGGATACCTGATGAGGAGATGAGTCTGGCGAGACATGGTTCCCACAGGTAGGGCGAGTCACACAAGTCCAGCCGCCACGGAACGAAGGACAGCCGTCGCCATTGAGATGTGAACAAGGGACTGTTTTCCTTTGTTTTCTAATATCCTATTCCACCCATGCTCTTTCCTTTGCAGATAGATTCTGCATAGCGATTGATTAAGCGGTCCGTGCAATAGATTCCCACTAGTTCCATCATGAAATTGGTGATGTAATAATATTCTAGTGACGTGGGCCCCCGCGTCCTGTGGCGAACTGTCCTTAGACTTAATAGAAAATCGTAATAACAATCAATATCCCTTCCATAATACTATGCCATTTTGTGTGATTTCTCTAATTGCCGTAGTGTTCTGGAGCTTACGGTACCTGGAGTGAGGGGTGGGGTTCGTCCGCTCAGCCGTTTCGTAGCTCTGAGCGAGGCGAACGATTCCGCGAGAACATGGACTCTAGCGAACGGATACAATGCAATGATGACGGTGCTCTTAATTAGTACTCCGTTGCTTTTAAGAACAAACATGTGTAACATACATTGCGGGGATTTTTGAATGGCGTTAATAATCAATGCAAAATTTCTAGGAACCGTATGTTTTACTTTAGAACCATTCGGCTATATAGGGGTAGGGTTGGGACAGTACGACAATAGAGGTTGAGCCGGAAAAATTTCAGATCCGCGAGGACTCTTATACTGTAATAAATGATACAGGCGGTTAAACGTAATCTACTAGCTTAGGTCACGTGAGTAACCCATATCGGTACCCGTCCCATTAAGCTACGTCTAATAGAGAGTGCCAGAATAAGAATATAGTAACTAGGTTATTTTGATAGAGCTAGATTGTTAGGAGGGTCTTGTTCTAAGCCTTCTAATTAATATAGAAAAGCAAATTGTCTATATCAATGCCAGAGCAGTGGTTAGAATTACCTATAACCATTTTAAATTCCTCAACAAAAATATCTCATCCATGCCCTTCGATGCAGACACCCCAGATGCATGTCTTCTATCAAATCAGGAACTAGAATACATGTCCTTAACCCTACTCCATTTGGTTGTCTGGTGACACCTGCGCGGAAATCCTATGTCATGGTACGCGCGATCGTAACCAAACAAAAAGAAGCCATAGCGGAGCATCAAAAGAAGCCTAGAGATGACCACATAATTGCCTTTATTATACCCGGCATCGTGTCCAAAAGTCCGCCCACGTTCACAATCCTCTACTGCCCACAGGAGGATTGTTATCACCGGTAAACAGGCAGTGAAGTATTCAGCGATATCGGATACTAGCCACCATACGATAGGATGCCATATAAGAAAGGTAATGCCAGTCCATACTGAGAAAGTCATGGTGTATGCGATTGATTGAAATCCTCGTTCATGGATGGTATCGTCAAATTCGATTATCAGACCCAAACAAGCATTATCTGGGAAGTAGAAGTGCATATACTGGGCGAACCGATCTTTGTCGCGAATCCGGAGGGAAAGGATGAAGATGATGGTGTATTGCTTAGTGCGATGCTTGATGGGATCCAAGGGAAGAGTTATCCATTATATCTAAATGCGAAGGATTTGAAGGAGGTGGGAAGGGCCGAGATGGAGTGGCTGAGGGCGTTTGGGTTTCATGCGGCGCATGTCCTAAGGAAGGGGAAGTATTGTGGGGATACCTGATTCCCTTGACATGGCTCTGTTCTGACTATCGCACTAGTCTTTCGTTCTTGTGGAATCCGACGGCATCGGCCTTGTACGAGCCCAGAGTTTCGCTTTTTCTCCAGCTTAAAACTTTTTGAATCACGTGCACATTTACAATTCACGGCATTAGGTTTATTTCATTGGCCCCACTGTCCTGTCACTCTGTGTACGTATTTCATTCGGCCTCGATTCTAATATGCGTGATGTCCTACATTTAGCTGTCATGACGCTGCAGTCAATTTTAATGCCCCCGATAGGGACTCCATATTTCGATTCAATGCTCTCAACTACACTATACACAATTTAATCAGGATATTCATGTCAGCTCTACCCAAAACTGCTCTCAGATTGAGGCAGAGCCAGTCTATTTCAACACTTCTCTACCTCGGCCCCCTTCTCTCAACAAGCATAACACCTTCCTTACCAAAGCAGCGTCCATCTAGGCGCTCGTGACCTTTGCAATACTTATTCCTGCACTTTATGCTCGAATAGTCCGTGTTGAGGGAATAGCAGCATGTGGTCCTACACTCATATCTCCTTTCTACGTGACTGCACCGACATTCCAAGGGGAATTTACATGATTTAAGCTTCATCTTTGTAGGCACGGAAGCTTGGCAAGTGATACTCTCTTTTGGTTTGGAATAGAGCTTGCACAGGTTGGAGAGGCATGTCATCTTTCGCTCTTTCAATACCATGATAGTGTACACGGTATCGCCGGCCTCGAAGGAACCTTCGGGGTCGTAGTATTGGCCGATGGGATCTGGGTCTTGGCTCCGCATTTTGTGGAGGTGTGAGCTGTGGTTGGTTTGAATCTTGTATGCTAGTTTGATGTTAGTTTTGGATTGGAGAGTTTGCGGGCTCTAGCAGGGGGGTCTTATAGCACGGCGGGCTTTATTCTGGGCGTTGGTAGGGCGATGCGTTGTGTTGTGACGTAGATAAAGACGTTGTAAAGGTTTGTCCCTGTTTTGGCTAATCTGGCGGTGTATGTGTATGTAAATATATATGAGTGGAGCTCCGTTGTTAACTAAGGAACGAGAGGTCGATGCTGGGAAAACTCGACGCGGGAGAGGGCGATTGAACTTTAAGAGAGGAACTGGGTGGGAGAACCCTACCTTTATATGCTGGGCCGGATTAACCTCGGTTTCTAAATACGTTGGCATTTTGCGTAAGGCAGACTTACTAACTCGTAGATCCTTTGCTTGGTAAATACTCTGGTCCTTCCTACCTTATTAACAATAACGCGTAACGCAAAGTTCGGGGGTACGACATGGCAGATTAATTGATCCCTTGGTCCTTAACTTTCATATGAATTTCTTATAACTCAAATTAATTAAGATAATCTTAGGTGTATACTATATATATTTGACGTAGGAAGTGGTACTGTTATGGCTTAGCTTCTATCATATGCGCATGGCATCGCCGCCGGCCATACCACTCTCGTTTGGAGGGTTGAGAGCCCCCCGATCTTTTCGCATGAATAGAGTCCATCCGTTAAACTAACGATGGGTTCCAGAACGCTATTTGGATAGTTCTACGTAAGGGAGGGCTAAACTCATGCACTATGGTTGTTGCACTGGGTAAAACGCCCTTTTACATCACCACCTAAGCGGCCGCAGCATTGTGATAGTGGACTAAAGAGGTAAATGCGTAAGTTAAGCCTGTGGCTTTAGTTATGACAAAGCCGAGTTAACTACTATACTTATTAAAGCATGCACCACAGGCACTACATTACTAATTACTTAGTTTTTCTAGAATTACTCTTGATTGGGTGCGTTTAACAGAGTTAAATCGTGTTACTCCACTGTTACCTAGGCGTTGCGACGACTCTAGACATGTAGCAAAGGTCGTGCCCGCGTATATATAACTGCTCTAGATGGTCCTTTTCCTTAATTTCTGTAGTTTCCGTACAATTACTTTACGCCTTCGACCATTTTTACCTTATAAAGCATTAGTTTGTTTAAACTCTATGGGATAACGCTGCAAGATTTACCTTTAGACCTCCTACTACTAATACTTAACTGGGTGGGGGGAATACAATAGAATGAACAATGCCTATATTAACTTGTGTAGGAGAAAGACAGGAGGGATTCGAAACATCTGTGCTAAGTGTGAAAGGCATTGCAACTTCTTGTTGCTCTAACGCTATATAAGACCTTTTCTATTCCCACAAAGAACGAGTTCTCCATGCAACGTGTTGAGACTAGCCTTCTCCTACGAACATTCTTCGAAAAGCTAGAGTTTCTCAAATACGTTAAAGCAATTCGAATCATCTGCACGTTTCATGAGAAGCTAGATGACGAGCGTTGTGTTTACTGGCACGAAGACGACAAAGGATCCGAGAAAACGAATCACCGGAGGATGTAGCATCTAAGGACGACGAACCACTAGAGGATGAAGCATTTGAAGACGACGAACTGCTAGAGAATGAATCACCCGAGGACGATGAAGGCTCCGAGTTAGGTGGGTAAGAAGAGGGTGACGAAGGATTCGGATCCTATTGCATTAGTTGTTTAAGCAGAACTCTCCCTAGTACCTCTACTCTAAAGGCTTAACGAAGGTTGCATATAAAGTTTTAGCCAAGTTGCACTCGGTGCTTATGTCTACACAAGGCTCATTTATGTTTAGGCTGGGAGTTGGGCACCTGTGTGCCAATGTTGATACCAGGCCGAGTGGGCTGCTTGGCTTAGAGGCAAACTTCTGTTAAATCCTTACGGCTCATAACTGGAGGCCAATGCTACGACAACGTTACCGACGGATATCCTATTAAACTTTCAAAATTTCGCCACTTCCGACACATTCTATGGATTGGCCTAAGATCCTTAACGGACTTTAGAGCCATTCGTGAAGCTCTGCGAGCGAATTCGCTAGCCATTGCTGAGCGTGAGTTGGATTTTCTGGACTGGGTAGGCGGGCACATTTTTGTCTACAGATATCTAGAGGTGCCCTCAACTACTTCCTCGTGACAACGATTCTTGGTTTATTGGACGACCAAGTTGGAATACAGATGCCCGAGCTGGGAGTCCTATATCTCTTGGAATTGCCACTTGGCCCGGAAATGAGCCAGCTGGCCGACGCTCTAAATTTCAGCCGGCCCCATTCCCTAAAACTACGTTTCTGTCCTGGCACGGAAGGCTTTATTTCAGGGATTGTAAATTCGGGAAAGCAAGTCAGGCCCAGTTCATTAGAGCTTCTAATAGCCGGTGGTGAGGGGGATCTTGGTATCATCTCAAGCTTTTTGGAAATGTTCGAAGGTCTCGAAGAATTTCTGCTCTTTCACATAGGACCCTCGCCATCCGTGAGCGAGCAGGTGGGGAATTGAAGAGCATCTTGATTCATCGACAACTGAGTAGAGCTATCCTATATATAAATAACGAGTGGAATGTACTAGAAAGCGGATTTGTAATACTTTACAACGATCGACAGTGGGATCGACAAAAAGGGGAATCACTGCCGCATGCATTAGCCATATGTAGATTTAGTATGGCGCAGTTGTTGAGTCAATTGACCCGAGGCTTTCATTATTCAAAGGCATCGCTGCCACTTTGGAAGTGCTCGGGACGGGCTACCCCACCGCACGACTCACTAGGTAAATTACCTGTTGCCAAGCCTGATCTCGACTGATCACCTTCTCATTATTGGTGGACCTCATGTCCTCTTGCCGACTCAAGTCTCCGTGAGATATTACCATGAGAAATTTGGTCGTAATATTTTTGACGATCCTGTGCCCCACTTGGCGTGCCCCTAATGATGGCCTTCCTTGGATATTACTCTTATCCGCTCGAGTCACCCCGTGGGTGGATCCATTTTATCATGGATCGCTTGTTGACTGTCGCGTTGTTTGGCTGGTGCGCACCTCAGAGAAAGTCGGGGTTAATCACAGCCGGGCTCAAAGTTTCCCCGCCAAGAGTTTGCAGCCAGCCTAATAGAAAGCTTAAGTTGCGTTAACTTATTAATCACCAGAATAATTTAGGTACGCCCTTTCTAGAGCCTGCAGAACACTCGTCCGAAACCGTTCGGTACCACACACCATGAGCTCTACTACGACATTGACAATCGCCATGCGGCCTTGTCCGTACAGTCGCTAGCGAAACCGGCTTCCCTCCAAGCGCGCTGCTGAGATTTTACCCCGCGCCATCAGCAGACCTCTTGGCAGTCGCATTACCGAACTAAGTTAAGCGTCAAACAACGGTACATATCGGACTGTACCGGTGGCAAGCGTATAAATTAAGTGGCGTTCTCCAAGAGACTGGTTCTGCCACATGTGGCTCGGTCTTCCATCAACCACCTGCCATTTTCTCCCACAGTTCCATTAAATTCAGTAAGTTACATCTCGACAAGGGTGTGGCTGGAGTGGGTCGGCCGCCCTTCTGCTTGTAGTGGCAAATTTTTACCACAGACCACTTTTATTATTGTCACTTATCACACGTAAGCATGCTTGAATTCATCCTCGTCAGCATTTACTAGCTTGCATTCTGCATGGCAAAGTAGTATTTAAGTTCATCTCCAAGTCTTTGTATCACCACTTAATTAGAGATTCAAGCAATGACTCTTTACTAGGATTGAGGCCAGCCTCTATAGCTAAAAGCACTCTGCTATCAACAGTATAACATCTTCGCACCGGTATTTGGGTAACTTCATGTGTCCTGGGTTGGCCATGCCGATGAGCGAGTTCTGGATGTACTATCCTACATAGACTAGTGTGTATCCTTGTCGAGCAGGAGCTTCACAATCTGCTCGTGGCCTCTTACTGAAGCTGCCTGGAGTGCACTGCCGTACCTTCCACCCTGAGCGTTGACGTCGGCGCTCTTGTCGAGCAGTAGCTTCACAATCTGCTCGTGGCCTCCAAATGAAGCCGCCTGGAGTGCGTTGCCGTACAGTCGGTTGGTTGGTTGGTTGGTTGCTTCATTTACCCTGACCCCTCCCTTTGCGGGATATGCAGGCTACCACTACTACGGTCTATCCTTGATATCTATTTACATTGTGCTGCTACATGCACGACATTTTTGCCTCGTTAAGGCCTTTGATGATTCCTCTGCCTGCGGTCCCTGTTTTGGGACCCATCTGCTTGTCGAGATTGGAACCTCTCTGACTCTTGAGCGAAATCAAGCACTGCGTTCAGTACATCTATTTTCATTGACCATTTTCCCTTCTTCTGGATGCCTTGAGGTTTACCCCCCAGCATAGTTGAAATGTTATTAAAGGCGTCTCCTATCCTGCTTCGCAGGTCTTGTCTTAATTCTCGGAGATTTGGACAGTCCACTAGTACGTGGACCACTGTTTCTCTCGCTCCGCACTCGCATTTATCGTCTTCCCTGAAGCCCTTGTCCTTTGCAGTTGTTGCCAGCCATGAATGTCCTGTTCTAAGTTGTGCTAGGAGTCTTGCTTGGTGTCGTAGCAGTAGGCCGTACCGCTTAAGTGCTCGCTTCGATGGTAGTCCATCGTCTATTCTTCGCAGGTGTTTTCCCTGGCTTGATGATTTCCATTCATGTTGCCATTCCTGCATCATGTTCTCCTGGTTGGTCTTCTTCTGAGTTGAAATAAGTCTCTGGAACTTGTGGGCTCTGTTCTGGCTGGCTGCCTCCTTGGCCAGTCGGTCAGCTTCATCGTTGCCTGGTATGCCTTAGTGTGCTGGAATCCAATGTAGGCGGAACTTGATATGGTGATCTATCGTTAGTTGCTCGACGAGCTTGTGGATGCTGAGAACAATGTGCTAGCCTGGCCAGTTAGTTGTGTTTTCGATCGCTTGAAGTGCTGATTTGCTGTCGCTGACAATCGTGAATATGGTGTTCTCATGGTTCTCTTGGTTGACGTTTTCTAGGCATTCCTGCTGTGCTAACCTGACTGCGTAATAGATTGCAATAAGCTCTGCTGCGTGTATAGACCAATGCTTGGACAAACCGATACTGATTTTCTGGAATCTCCTGACCTTGTGTTATTCATTAAGGATGACTGATGCTGCTCTTAGGTTAGGTTTTTTAGCTGCCGCATCAGTGTAGATCACCTTTCCTAGTGTTTTCATCAGGTCCTCAATCTTTTTAATTGCTTCATTTTTGTCCTTTTCAATGTTGATTTGGCTAAAGGTGTGTTCCTTCTATAGAATTGGTAGATTTAGGTCAACTACTTTAAAAATCTCTTTATCCTTTTTAGGGTTATACTAGACTATTAATGCGTACTCGATTTTTAGTATAACACATGCTTAATATAGTTACCTTATTTAGGTAGATTAGAGGTGTCTTAGGCCTCCTATAGTAATACTCATCTTAGTCACTCTTTTAATTACTTATTATATATATTATTTCTATCTTAGTTCTTAATTATAAACGACCTCTAGCAGTTTTGCTGTAGGGGTCAGTTTAATAGTCTTTTTATTTATAATAATCTAGCCTTTAAGTTACTCCTTTCTCTGTCTCATGAAATAAATTAGTTTAGTCTTTTCTATAGTAAAGCTGGATCTAGTCCTTCTTATTTATTCCTTAATACATAAGATGTTTTTCTCTTAGATTTTCTTAATATTCTCTTTAGTAATTTTACTAACTCTCTAGTGGAAATAGTTATTAATATAAGCTAATACTTTTTCTAGCGTGTTTACTAATTAGTTCACTAGGTCTAAATTAAAGAAACTAAAGAGAATTAGAGATAGAGATAATTTTTAAGTTAAGCTAGTATTCTCTAATAGAGCCATACTAGTCTTAAAGCTATTAAATTTAATGCTTAATTATTTTCTCTTTATAAAGCTTTATATTTAGAGTCTTACTTTTAATAGAATGCTCTTCTCTATTAGGTAGGCGTCTAGTATAGTTTTATTTACTCTATTAAAAACTTCTTTAAGATTAAAGGCTACTAGAGTTACTATTTTATCTTTTAGTTATACTTTATTAATAGTATTTAATAGTATTAGAAGAGCCTGCTCTATCGTTCTTCCAGAACAACCTTTAAATTATATTTCTAAAAGTAGTTTATATGTCTCTATATAGTATACAAGTTATCTTACTATTACTACCTTTAGTAATTTTCTTAGTATATTAAGAAAAGAGATTAGTTAGTATACTTCTAGTATAAAGTAGTTAAACTTTCTAGGCTTTCTTAAAATAATAATTACTACTATCTTCTATTTTACTAGGTAGTAGCTAATGTTTATTAATGCTATAAAAATTACTATTATAATACTTAAAATATACTTTTATATATTTTTCTATATTAATATTAGTAATCTATTTTTTTTAGATATAGTCTTTCTCTTAGCCGCTTTTAGAGCTCTCTTTATTTCTATTTTAGTAACTAATTTCTATAAAATCTTTTTTCTCTAAATAGGTATCTTTATTATGGGTTCTACTATTTTAGAGAAGAAGCTATCTATAAGTATTCTTACTTTTTATTTATTCTTTATAAACTTAATAGTAAGTAGGGGAATGCTTGCGTAATTATTTCTTAAATTTATATATTATACTGCTCTCTATAAATCTCCTAATTAAATCTAGTTAAAAAAATCTTTCTAGTACACTAATTTAGTCCGTTTAATTATTCTAGTCTACTTTCTCTATTTTTTTTTATTTCTGTGAAGAGATTTATTAAATTAGGGTGCTCTACTCCTCTAGCTATATAGCTTTCTTATTATTTTCTTTATATTTTATTAACTTTTACTTACTAGGTTTTAAGTTCTGGTGTAAACCAGTACTTAGAGTATAAATATAGTTTTATAAATAAAGTATATTCCTTAACTGCTGTAACTATAGTATTAATAAAATTATTTACTACTTAGTCTAGTTAATCCCTTATTTGAATTATAGAAAGAGAGAGTATTATTACTTGAATTTTCTCTCTAATCTTATTCTAGTCTATTTATTTATATGCTTTCTATAGTTATTAATTAGGCCTAAGCTCTAGTTAAATATTCTATTCTAAGTAAATTTCTTTATAGTCTAATCTATAGTTATTATAAGATAGGTAGTATTTAAGTATTTATTTAGAAAAGTCCGTATTACGGATGGTAATAGAAAGGTAACTATACTTAAAAAGCTAAAGGAACTAGTAATAACAGCTAATAAAACTTTAGAATAGAAATATATATTTAAGTTAGAAAGAAAGAATTGTAAGTATATATAGGACGCTTTAGCATAAGCTAAAGTATAGGCTAAAAAGTAAAAATAAAAATATAAAACTATACCTAAGAATTAAGAGTAGTAGTATATATAATCAAGTAAAAGCTTAGTAGATAAGTATAAATAAAAAAGATAATACTAAGAAAGAACTTATCTTTTCTTATTTTCTTTAGTAGTATTTAATATACCGTTAATAGATATATAATATACACACGGAGGATTTCCTATAAATATAAGACATAAAATAGCTTAGAGATATTTTAGATTCTTTATAGTTACTCTAAAATTAAGATCTTCTCTCTAAGTTAAGACTTGACTTTAAGTGAAATAGTTTAATACTATCTTATTAAATCTATTATACACTCTCTTCCTATCTTGTGATAAGACTAAACTCTATTCTGTTAAACCTAAAGCTATCTATTCCAAATACAGAAAGAACTAAGTATTTATTAAGTATTTAATTAAAATAGAGTTACTAATATAAAACGTACTATTAAGTTAAGGCAACTTATAATATTATAACTACCCTTTTAAAGTATAAGAAAGGACGTTAGATTAATTCTAATAATAAATTTCTAATTATAGTTTATAATAATTTACTATAAGGATGAATAAGAACTTTACTTATTAAGTAATAGTAGTAGTAAAGAAGAAGTTATAGTAGGATTTTTATCTATTACTAGAAATATATCAGGAGAAACTAAGAATACATAGTAGATTATTTAAAAATAAAAAATAGCTATCATAAAGTTACGTGATGCCATGATTAGTATGTAGTAATAAGTTAAAGTAGTAAAAAATAAGAAAAAAGAAATTACAAAAATCTAACCACCTTCTAAATTCAACGGGAACTAGGATGAACTTAAGATATTTATAGCTATAATAAACTTATACTATTAATTTAATTAAGCTTTATTTATTACTGACTAAGATTAAATCTTAGTAGCTAATATAAATATAATAAAAAGAGCTATAAAGTAGTTTAAGCTACTTATAAAGAACTACTTAGTAAAAAAAAACTTTAATCTAGGATCAGCAGGACTTACAAACTGTAATAATAATATTAAAAGAACCTTTAAAAATTATAAGAGCTTTAAAAAGGAGTTAGTTATAGTTTTTAGTAAAATTAATAAAGAAATAGAAGTAATTTAAAAGCTTTAATAACTTAAGTAATAAACATCAGCAGCTAATTACATAGCGGAGTTTAAATAAATTTAATTATAACTTAATTAAGTAAACTAACTATTAGTTATAATATACTATACAGGACTAAAGAATAGAATTAAGAATAAAATTTCATAAGGAAAGTAACCTAGCATACTTCTGAAAATCATTAAATAAGTAGTAACTATTAATAACTATTAGTACTAGAGAGAATAAGAAAAGAAAAATAATACTAGGCCAGTAATTTATATACTATAAAGAAGTAAGAAAAATATCTAAATCTATAATATAATAGAAATTAATCACGTATTAATCAAAAATATATAAGTTAATAAAAGAAGATAAGATAAATATACTAAGAAATAAATAAACCAATATACACGTAAGGCATGCCTTAAATGCAAAAAACAGAGACATTTTATTAAAAAATATAAATAATAAATAGTAGATATTAAACAGGCTTATGTCTAGACTAAGGCACTAATAGAAATTAAGATTACTATAGTCTAAGTAAAACTAGCTAAAGATTAGATAACTAAAGAGACTATTATATAATAAATCTAAAAGAAATAATACTAAATCTGTAGGAGCTATATATATCTTAAATAAGAATATAAAATACTATATTAGCAAGTTAAGAATTATCTAGTAACACTAGCTAGTAATATAATTACTATTATATAAAAAGCTGCTATTAGATAATACCAGACTAGCTCTATAAAAGAAGCTAATTAATTTTATAAGATTATCTAATAAGAAAAAGAACCCTTTAAGAAGGAAGACCAGAAATTCAGATAAAAACAAAATTAAGAAATAATAAAAGGTAAAGAGTTAATGTTTATAATAATTAAATAATAAATAAGCTAGGGACATTACTAGATTTATAGATTAGAATATTATATAAGGGAATATTATGTCACTAAACACTAGAAGGTTACTCTAAGAGACGGGATATATAAGTACTAATAAGTAATATAAATAGCTAGTAACAAGCAGCACAGAGAACTTAGTAGAAAAAAATTAGCTATATAGATAAATAAGATTTATAAATAAGAACTAATATTACTTATAAGTTATATAACTTACTACCATCCCGTAAGACACCTAGAACTAAGAGGGGATTAGAATAAGAAATCTAATAAGAAATTTATTTTACTAATACTATAGGTACAGGATAACGATGCCGCTGAAAGATCTATATAAAAAAAGTACTAGATATACGGAAAAAAAACGTATATAGGATAAGAATATAAATAGACAGCGCATGCTATATAAGTTAAAGAACTAATAATAAAATAAGTATTAAAATAAATAGTATAGAAATAGAAACTTAACACACAGCAGGAACTAATCTACACGGATTCTAAAAAAGAACTTCAGGACTTAAAGACAGAGAAATATAAATAGTTAGACTAGAATAAGTACTAACTAGGATGCTGATATTATTAAACTAAACACCGCTAAAATAAATAGTTAGCCACAGAATTACATGCTAAGTTAATAATCAAGGAATGTTTCTTAAAATAAAAGTACCGAAATTATAGAGAAGAAGTAAGAAAAGAGTATAAGATATTACTATAAAAAGAATATTAACTCTAATAATACTCTATTCACGAACCTAAGGAAGAAACACTAAAGAAACGACTACTACTTAAGAGTTAATAACTAATAAAAAACTAGAAAACCAGTAAGCAATAACTACGCTACTAGAAAGCTAATTTAAGATTAAAATATAGAAGTTAACACTTAACTATACACGACTTAGATAAAAACATAAAAATAAGCTATATATAGATGTATATATTAATAGCTTTTAGACACAAGCACTTATAAACAGCAGAGCTAGTAAAACACTTATATTAAATAAGTAGATATAAAAATACTATATTTTAACTAGAGTTTTAAAGAAACCTGTAAGAGTAATATACATAAATAATAATCTAACAACATTCAGAAAAGGTCTAATTAATCTTGAAATAGAGAATATAATTATTAAGGCAGCAGGTTACACGGATAACTGTTGTATTAAAATTATAAATTTAGGTAGTAAGAATTTTATACTAGAATAAAACTAGCTAGCATAATAGAACCTACTAATTAACTGGAAAATAAAGTCTATAGGAATTAGAAAGAATTACTATAAACAAATAAAAACCATAATATAGATAAAGAAAGTAACTTTTTATAATACTATATTTATTATACCAAGTAAATACTAGAAGGAATTCAGGAAATAGTTTACAGAAAAACAAGAAAACTAAATACCAGAATATAAGAATTAGAACTGTAAGATTATACTTAAGAAAAAAGAGAAACTAAAACCAGCACTATTATATCAAATATCTATTAAATAATAAAAGGAGTTATAATAATATTTAAACGATAACATTAGAAAAGGATATTTATAAGAAAGTAAAAGCGAGATTACGTTACTAGCATTATTTATACAAAAAAAAAACAGAAAACTATAACTCTGTGTAGACTATTAATAATTAAATAAAATAATAGTTAAGAATTACTATCTAATACTCTTAATATTAGAACTTATGTATAAACTTAGAGGGGCTAAGTGGTTCAGTTTATTTAATATTAAAAATAAATATTATTAAATATAAATAGTAAGCGGACATGAGTGGCTGATAGCTTTTAAAATAAGCTATAAATTATATAAATATATAATTATGCCTATAGGACTTACTAACGCACTAGTAACATTTCAAGTTATTATTAATCATATTCTAAGGGAATATCTAGATGTCTTTGTACTAGTATATCTTAATAATATCTTAGTATATATAAATAGGACATTAGACGAGCATATTAAACATACTAGGAAGATACTACAAAAACTCAAAAAACATAACTTATATATTCAAACGGGGAAATGTGTGTTCCATAGGAAAGAAGTTAAGTTTCTAGAATATATTATATCTAGAAATAGGATAGTAGTTAACCTAGATAAAGCTAAGAATATTCTATTATAGCTAACACTAATAAACACGAAAGAAGTTTATTCTTTCCTTAGATTTACAGGATTCTGTAGGCAATTTATTAAGGGCTATTTAAGAATTACAATACCCTTAACAGAATTACTTAAGAAAGATTAATAATTTAAGTAGATAAATAAAGAAAATATAGCTTTCACGAAGCTCAAGCAAAGATTCAGAAAACCACTAATATTAAAAATATTTAATCTAGAACTTTAAGTAGAGATATATGCAGATGTATTAGATAGAGCTATAAAAGCTATCCTACTATAAGTATAGAATAATAAATATAAACACCTAATAGACTTCTTATCTCATAAACTTATAACTGCTGAGTTAAACTATGATATTTATAATAAAGAATTATTAGCAATAGTTTAAGCATTCGAAAAATGGAAATATTACTGAGAAGGAGTAAAATATTAAGTTATTATATATTCAGATTACAAGAACCTAATAATATTTATAATAATAAAGAAGTTAAATTAATAATAAGTTAGATAATAGAAATTACTATCAACTTTCAATTTCCGAATATTTTATAAAGTAGGAAAAGAAAATATAGTGGCTAACACACTTAGTCAATAAACAGACCATATAAGGAATATACTGGAAATATATAATATAATACTTAAGTAAAGACGAGACGGATCCCTGGGAAGCTTATAAATAAATATCAAATCAGTAGTTATTATCAAAAACACTTAGAAAAAATAAATAAGGGAATTTAATAATAGATAACTACTTTAGAATTTAGATTAAGAAATAATTTATATACTAAATGAATTATAAACAGAGCTAATTAAAGACTAACATTCAGCCAAAATACACGGATATTAAGGAGTTAAGAAGACTATAGAACGGATTAACAGACACTTCTAGATTCTAGGAATTTAAAATAAGGTTAGAAATATTCTTTTAGAATATATTAAATATAAAAAGAATAAAGTATTAAGATATAAGGAGTACGGACTTATGTAACTAATACCTTCACTAAACAGACTATAGAAATTAGTTATAATAGACTTTATTATGGGAATACTAATAATTACTATCTTAACAGGTTAATAGTATAACATAATACTAGTTATTATTAATAGACTAATAAAGTACGTGTTATAGACGGTAACAGTAAAGCAACTATACCTAAGGAGTTAAGAGAACTAATAATAATAGCTAATAGAGACCTGAAATAGAAACGCATGTTTAAGCTAGAAAGAAAGAATTATAAGCGTACACAGGACGCTTTAGTACAGGCTAAAGTATAAGCTAAGAAGTAAAAATAGAAATATAGAACTATACTATAGGATTAGAAGTAGTTACTTACGTAACTAGGTAAGAACTTAGCAGATAAAAGAGATAAAGAAGCCAAAAACTTTAGATATTTTTATCTCTTTAGATAGTATCTAATATACTACTAACCAGGATACGATGTACGCACGGAGGGTTTTCTATAAATATAAGGCATAAACTAGCTCTAAGATATTTTGAATTCTTTATAGTTACTTTAAAATTAAGATCTTCTCTCTAAGTTAAGACCTAACCTTAAGTGAAATAGTTTAATACTATCTTATTAAATCTATTATACACTCTTTCCCTACCTTGTGATAAAGACTAAACTCTATTCTATTAAACCTAAGGCTATCTATTCTAGATACGGAAGAGACTAAGAACTTATTAAGTAATTAATTAAGATAAAGTTACTAATATAAAACGTATCGTTTAGTTAAGGCAACTTATAATATTATAACTATCCTTTTAAAAGTGTAGGAGAGGACGTTGGATTGATTCTAATAACAAATTTCTAATTATAGTTTATAATAACTTATTATAAAAATAAATAAGAACTTTACTCGTTAAGCGACAGTAGCAGTAAAGAAGAAGTTATAATAGAATCTTTATCTATTACTAAAAGTACATCAGGAGGGACTAAGAGCACATAATAAGTTATTTAAAAATAAAAAATAGCTATTATAGAGCTACGCGATGCCATAATTAGCATATAACTATAAATTAGAAAAAATAAAAGAGAAGGGGTCGTAAAGATCTAATTACTCTCTAAATTCAACAGAAATTAGAACAAACTCAAGACGTTTTTGGCTGTAATAGACCTATACTATTAGTTCAACCAAGCTTCATTCATGACTAATTAGGATCAGATTCTGGTAGCTAGTATAAACATGATAGAAAAAGCTATAAAGTGATTTAAACCGCTTATAAAAAACTATCTAGTAAAAGGAGACCCTAACTAAGGATTAGCAGAACTCATAAACTATAATAATAATATTAAAAAAACCTTCGAAAAGTACGAGAGCTTCGAAAAAGAATTGATTATAGTTTTTAATAAAATTAATAAAGAAACAGAGGTAATTTAAAAGCTTTAATAACTTAAATAATAAACGTTAATAGCTAACTATACAGCAGAATTTAAGTAAATCTAATTATAACTTAATTAGGTAAATTAACTACTGGTTATGATATATTACATAAAACTAAAAGATAGAATTAAGGATAAAATTTCACGAGGAAAATAACTTAGCATACTTCTAAAAATTATTAAGTAAGTAGTAACTATTAATAACTACTAATACTAGAAAAAGTAAGAGAAAAAAAACAACGCTAGACTAGTAATTCATATACTATAGAGAAATAAAAAAAATACCTAGACCTATAATACTATAGAGATTAATCAGGTATCAATTAAGAATACATAAATTAACAAAAGGAAATAAAATAAATGTACTAAAAAATAAATAAACTGTTATACGCGTAAGGCATGCCTTAAATATAGAAAATAAAAACACTTTATTAAAAACTATAAATAATAAACAGTAGATGTTAAACAGGCTTATGTCTAGACTAGAGCACTAAAGAAAATTAAGATTACTATAATCTAAATAGAACTAGCCAAGGATCAAACAACAATAAAGGCTATAATATAATAAATTTAGAAAGAATAATACTAGATTTACGGAAGCCATACACATCTTAAATAAGAATATAAAGTACTATATTAGCAGGTTAAGAATTATCTAGCAACGCCAGCTAGTAATATAATTACTATTATATAAAAAGCTACTATTAAATAATACCAAGCCAGCTCTATAGAGGAAGCTAATAGGTTTTATAAAATAATCTAACAAAAAAACAGACCTTTTAAAGTAGGAAACTAGAAATTTAGATAACAACAAAATCTAGAGATTATAAAAGGTAAGGAATTAATGTCTACTATAATCTAATAGTAAGTAAGCTAGGAATATTATTAGATCTATAAATTAAAATACTATATAGGGAAATATTATGTCACCAAGCACTAGAAGGTTATCTTAAGAGATAGAATATATAAATACTAATAAGTACTATAAGCAGCTGGTAATAAGCAGTATAAAGAACTTAGTAAACAAAAGTTAGCTATATAAATAAATAAGATCTATAGATAAGAACTAATACTACTTATAAGCTATATAACTTACTACTATCCCGTAAAACAACCTAAACTTAGACAGGATTAGAATAAGAAATCTAATAAGAAACCTACTTTATTAGTATTATAGATACAGGATAATAATGCCGCTGAAAGATCTATATAAGGGAAATACTAGATATATAAAAGAAAAACGTATACTAAATAAGACTATAAATGGGCAGCTCATACCATAAGGGTTAAAAAACTAAAAATAAGAAGAGTATTAAAATAAATAATATAAAGGTAAGAACTTAACACAGAACAAGAGCTAATTTACATGGATTCTAAAGAAAAGCTTTAAGACCCAAAAATAGAGAAATATAAACAGTTAGACTAGGATAAGTGCTAATTAGAATGCTGATATTACTAAACTAAACGCTACTAGAATAGATAGTTAGCTACAGAATTATATACTAAATTAATAATAGAAAAATATTTCTTAGAATAGAAATGCTAAGATTACAGAGAAGAAACTAGAAAAAAACACGAATTATTACTAAGAGAAGAATGCTAACTCTAATAATACCCTATCTATAGACTCAAAAAAAAAACACTAAAGAAGCAATTAACGGTTAGAATTATACTATAAATAAAAAACTAGAAGACTAGTAAGTAATAACCATACTGCTGGAAAACTAATTTAAGATTAAAGTAAAGAAGTTAGCACTTAACTACACGGGACTTAGACGAAAACATGAAAACAAGCTATATATAGATATATATATTAACAGCTTTTAGACTCAAGCACTTATAGATAGCAGGGCTAGTAAGATATTAATATCTAATTAATAAATATAGAGATACTATATCTTAACTAGAGTTCTAGACGAACCTGTAAGAGTAGTATACATAGATAATAATCCAGCAACATTTAAAAAAAGTCTAATTAATTTTGAAATAAAAAATATAACTATTAAGGTAGCAAGTTACACAGATAACCGCCGCATCAAGATTATAGATTTAGGTAGTAAGGATTTTATATTAGGATAGGACTAGCTAGCATAATAGAACTTACTAATTAACTAGAGAACAAAGTTTATAGAACTTAGGAAGAACTATTATAAATAAATGAAAGCTATAATATAGATGAAGAAAGTAACTCTTCATAATACTACGTTTATTATACCGAATAAATACCAGAAGGAATTCGGGAAATAGTTTACAAAAGAATAAGAAAACTAGATATTAGAATATAAAAATTAGGATTGCAAAATCACACTTAAAGAAGGAGAGAAACTAAAACTAGTATTATTATATTAAATATCTATTAAGCAACAAGAGGAGTTACGACAATATCTAAATAATAATATTAAAAAAAAATATTTATAAGAAAGTAAAAGCGAAGTTACATTACTAGTACTATTTATACTAAAGAAAAACGGAAAGTTATGACTCTGTATGGACTACTAATAATTAAATAAAATAATAGTTAAAAATTACTACCTTATACCCTTAATCTTAGAACTTATATATAAACTTAGAAGAGCCAAATGGTTCAGCCTATTTAATATTAAGGATAAATACTATTAAATATAAATAGCTGAGGGGCATGAATGGCTAATAGCTTTTAAAATAAGCTATAGATTATATAAATATATGGTTATGCCTATAGGACTTACTAACACACTAGTAACATTCCAGGCTATCATTAATCATATTCTAAGAGAATATCTAGACGTCTTTATACTAGCATATTTTAATAATATTTTAGTATATATAAATGGGACACTAGACAAGCATATTAAGTATACTAGAAAGGTACTACAAAAGCTTAAGGAACATAACTTATATATTCAAACAGAAAAATATATATTCCATAGAAAAGAAATCAGGTTTCTAGAATATATTATATCTAGAAATAGAATAGCAGTTGACCCGGATAAAGCTAAAGATATTTTATTATAGCTAATACTAATAAACATAAAAGAAGTTCATTCTTTCTTTAGATTCACGGGATTCTGTAGGTAGTTTATTAAAGAGTATTCAAGAATCACAGCACCCTTAACGGAATTACTTAAAAAAAATTAATAATTTAAGTAGATAGATAAGGAAAATATAGCTTTTATAATACTAAAGTACAGATTCAAGAAGCCACTAATATTAAAAATATTTAATCTAAGACTTTAAACGGAAATATATGCAGATGCATTAGACAGAGCTACAGGAGCTATTCTCTTATAAATACAAGATAATAAATAAAAGTACCTAATAGACTTCTTATCTTATAAACTTATAACTGCTAAGTTAAACTATGACATTTATAATAAAGAATTATTAGCAGTAGTTTAAGTATTTAAGAAATAAAAACACTATTTAGAAGAAGCTAAGCACTAAATTATTATATATTTAAACTATAAGAATCTAACAGTATTTATAATAATAAAGAAGTTAAATTAATAACAAGTTAGATAATAGAAAACACTATTAATTTTCGATTTCTAAATACTTTATAAATTAGGAAAAGAAAATATAGCGGCTAATATACTTAGTTAATAAGCAGACCACATAAAGGATATACCTAAAATATATAATATAATACTCAAATAGTAATAAGACGGATCCCTAGAAAGCTTATAAATAAATATTAAATCAATAGTCATTATTGAAAACACCTGGGAAAAATAAATAAGAAAGTTTAATAATAAATAACTACTTTAAAACCTAGATTAAAGAATAATTTACGTACCAGATGAATTATAAATAAAGCTAATTAAAAACCAACACTCAGCTAAAATGCACAGATATTAAGAAGTTAAGAAGACTATAGAATGAATAAACAGACACTTCTAGATTCCAGGAATTTAGAATAAGGTTAGGAATATTCTTTTAGAATACATTAAATATAAAAAGAATAAAGCATTAAGACATAAGAAGTACGAACTCATGTAACTAATACCTTCACTAAATAAACTATAGAAATTAGTTATAATAGACTTTATTATGGGAATACCGACAATCACTACCTCAACAGGTTAATAGTATGATATGATACTAATCATTATTAATAGACTAATAAAGTATACTTACTTTAAACCAACCTATACGGAAATAAAAGCAGATGAACTGGCGTTATTACTTATTAAAATATTAATTACACGATATGGAATGCCACGAGAATTTATTACGGACAGGGACAAGCTGTTCACGTTAATATTCTAGAAAACATTTATAGAACGGCTAGGGGCTGAACACCGCCTCTTAATAGCATTCTACCTATAGATGGATAGACAAACAGAACGGATAAATCAAACACTAGAATAATACTTACGAATGTACGTTAATGAATTTTAAGACAACTAGATTAACTTACTACTAATAGCTGAGTTTGCATATAACTCTGTAAAGTCATTAACAACAGGAAAATTACTATTTTATGTAAATTACGGTTATAAGCCAACGGCTTATTGAGAACCATAAACATTAGACAAAGTATTAGAGTCTGTAAAAAGAAGAGTTAAAGACTTACAGACACTACACAAAGAAATCACACAGAAAATTACCTATAAAGGCAATCTTAGCAAGCAAATTAAAGACAAATCTAAAGTTAAGAGACTAACCTTTGAGGAGGGGGATAAAATTTTCTTAAAAAAAGAAAATTTGGAAACAAAGCAACCGTCACGAAAACTAGATCACGTTAAATTAGGACCATTTAAGGTTAAATGATAAATAGGACCTATAAATTACGAACTACAACTATCTAAGGACACAAAGATTCACCTAGTTTTTTATATCTCCAAATTAGAACCAGCACCACACAACGCTAAATTTTAGATAAAACTCAAGCTTAAAGAAGATCATACTGAGTATAAAGTCTAGCAGATTTTAGACTACCAACAGTTTAGGCGTCAGTAGAAGTACTTAGTTAAATAAAAAAAATACAGACCTAAGGACGACACCTAGGAACCAATTAGAAACTTAAGAAATAGTTTAGAGCTGATTGACCAGTATCACTAGAAGGAGCAGCAAAGGCTTACTCTAAAGCTAGGTCTAAAGCATAAAAAGAATACAGGACATTCCATTTAAAACTAGAGAAAAAAGGCAAAGCGGCACCGGACACTGCGGGTTACAATATACAAAGTCCTTAACTTCAGGAACAAACTTCCTTCTATTCGAGAGCTTAAACCTCACGGATTAAGGCCATCTCCCGGTTAAACATCTCTTTCTTCTTGGAATTGATCTGCGTAAGCTTACGGCGGAGATAACGCTCTTAAGCCTAAGCCTCTTAATCAGCCAGAAGCAGACAATAACAGGTCTCAATAGCCTCATCCTAGGCTTTCTTAAGCTAATAACAGAGTTTTTCCTTATCACAGTCAATACAATCCCACTCTAGTTGCGAAACAACTAGATTGCATTTTGCATTACAGTCATTACAAGCTGAATAACGGCTAGAGCTCAAGCTTACCAGGCAGTCATCACCTCAGTGAGAATAGTTTGAGTAAGGCGTTAGCATGTGATGGGGTGTGGCACAGATCCGAGAAGCTAAACGGCAAGCACGTATTAGAGATAACTCAAGACATGTCATCATTAAGAAGCTGGGCAGAACGGAAAGAGAGTTAAGAGTCTTACAGTTTAAAACACAGGCCAGAGGACCTATTACCTTTATACTATTTATAGAAGGGAGAAACTATCTTCCGGGATGAAGACTTAGAAGAGGGGGATAGTGTTACGGACGGTAACAGTAAAGCAACTGCACTTAAGGAGTTGAGGGAACTGGTGATAATAGCCAATAGAGCCCTGGAATGGAAACGCATGTTCAAGCTGGAAAGAAAGAATTGCAAGCATGCACGGGACGCTTTGGCACAGGCTAAAGTACAAGCCAAGAAGCAAGAACAGAAATACGGAACCATGCTATAGGATTGGGAGCAGTCACTCACGTGACCAGGTAAGGGCTTGGCAGGTAGAAGAGATAGAGAAGCCAGAGACTTCAGACATTTCTATTTCTTCAGACAGTATCCAATATACTACCAACCAGAATACAATATACGCATAAAGGGTTTTCTATAAATATAAGGCATAGACTAGCTCTAAGATATTTTGAATTCTTTATAGTTACTCTAAAATCGAGATCTTCTCTCTAAGTTAAGACCTGACCTTAAGTGAAATAGTTTAATACTATCTTATTAAATCTATTATACACTCTCTCCCTACCTTGCGATAAAGACCAAACTCTATTCTATTAAACCTAAAGCTATCTATTCCAGATATAGAAAGAACTAAGGACTTATTAAGTAATTAGTTAGGGCAGAGTTACTAACGTAAAACGTACCGTTTAATTAAAGCAACTTATAACAGTACGCTTACTTTAAACTAATTTATACAAAAATAAAAGCAAATAAACTAGCGTTATTATTAATTAAAATACTAATTACATAATATAAAATACTATAAGAATTTATTACAGACTGAGACAAGTTATTCACATTAATATTCTAGAGAATGTTTATAGAATGACTAGAGGCTAAGTATTACCTCTTAACAGCATTTTACCTATAAACAAATAGACAAATAAAACGGACAAATTAAACATTAGAATAATACTTACAAATGTATGTTAATGAACTATAGAATAACTAAATTAACTTATTACTAATAGCTAAGTTTATATATAACTCTGTAAAGTCATTAATAACAGGAAGATTACTATTCTATATAAACTATAGTTATAAGCTAACAGCTTATCAAGAACTAAAGACACTAGATAAAGTATTAGAGTTAGTAAGGAGAAAAGTTAAAGACTTACAGATACTATATAAAGAAATTACACAGAAAATTACCTATAAAGGTAATCTTAGTAAGAAAAGCAAAGATAAAACTAGAGTTAAGGGACCAATCTTTAAGGAGGAGGATAAGGTTTTCTTAAAAAAGAAAAATTTAGAAATAAAAAGACTATTAAGAAAACTAGATCACGTAAAATTAGGACTATTTAAGGTTAAATGATAAATAGGACCTGTGAATTACGAACTATAACTACCTAATAACACGAGGATTTATCTAGTTTTCCATGTATCTAAATTAGAACTAGCACTATATAACGCTAAACTGTAGACAAAACTTAAACTTGAGGAAGACCGTATTAAGTATGAAGTCTAGTAGATCTTGGACTACTAACGGTTTGGGCGTTAGTGGAAGTACCTAGTTAGATAGAAAGAATACGGACCTGAAGACAACACTTGGGAACTAATTAGGAACTTGAAGAACAGTTCGGAGCTGATTAACTAGTACTATTAAAGGGGGCAGTAAAGGCTTGCTCTAAAGCGGGGTCTAATGAGTAAGGGGAATGGAGGACGTTCCACTCAAAACCTGAGAAGGAAGGCGAAGCGATACCGGACGCTGTAGGTGACAGTATGCCAGATTGATTCTGATGGTTTTGCTCTTCCTTCTCTATCGCATGAACTTCGTTAATTGAGGTAAGCTCGCGCTGGAACATTTCTTTCTTCTGAGAATCTGTTTAGGCTAGCTTACGACGAAGTCGACGTTCGCGAGCCCGTAACTCTTCTTTATAATGATGATGATTAAGAAGATCATTCTGGGTTTTTTCTAACTGACGGTGAAGGCGCTCCTTGTTGCGGTTTAACTGATCTTATTTGGGCTGGGACATGATAAGGTCGTATTTTGTGTTCTGATTAATATATTCAGAACAGCGCCTAGAGGAGAGACGTACTAGACATTGGCGACCGTTGTTACGACAGCGGGAACACGGTAACGGCATGTGATGGGGTTTGTTACGGATTTGAGAAGTTAAATGGTGAGCACGTATTAGAGATGACTCAGGGCGTGTCATTGTTGAGACGCTGGGTAGAACGAAAAGAAAGTTAAGGATCTTATAGTTTAGAGCACAGGCCGGAGGACCTGTTGCCTTTATACTGTTTGTGGAAGGGAGAAACTATCTTCTGAGACGAAGACTTGGAAGAAGGGGATAGTGTTATGGACGGTAACAGAAAGGCAACTGCACCTGAGGAGCTGAGGGAACTGGCAATAATGGCTAATAAAGCTCTAGAATGGAAACGTATGTTCGAGCTGGAAAGAAAGAACTGTAAGCGCGCACGGGACGCTTTGGCACAGGCTAAAGTACAGGCTAAGAAGCGAGGACAGAGATATGGAACTATGCCTGAGGATTGGGAGCAGTAGTATATGTGATCAAGCGAGGGCTTGGCAGATGAGTGCAGATGAAGAAGATGATGCTAAGAAAGGACTTATCTTCCCTTATCTTCTCTGGCAGTATCTAACATACCGCCAACAGGTATACAATGTACGCATGGAGGATTTCCTATAAATATGAGACATGGAATGGCTCAGGGATATTTTGGATTCTTTGTAGTTACTCTAAAATCGAGATCTTCTCTCTAAGTTGAGACCTGACCTTGAGTGAAATAGTTTGATACTATCTTGTTGAATCTATTGTATACCCTCTTCCTACCTTGTGATAAGACCAAACTCTATTCTGTTAAACCTAGGGCTATCTATTCCAGATACGGAAAGAGCTAAGTATTTATTAAGTATTTAGTTAGAGCAGAGTTGCTAACGTAAAACGTACCATTAAGTTAAGGCAACTCATAACAGTCCGTTAGTATTAAATTAATTATTAATATCCTTCTAGAGTAGGATATAGACCAGAAAGTTAAAATATCATAAAAGAGATACTATTATAGACTCTAGTTATTAATAAAGTTAATAAGCTTATTTATGTGTCTAAGAAGTAAAGGGTAGATATTCCTACTACTTTATACTAAATAGTATTAGTTAAAATCTCTAGTAAGAATAATTTTTATTAGCTTATTATTATCTTAGCTAGTATTCTTAATAGTGGATTATATTTTATTAAGTATAGATTAAATTATTACTTCTTCTATAATCTATTAGTAGCCTATAGGTGGGATATATACTAAGAAGATTAGTATTTAAATATCATTTATCTATATCTTTACTGCTAAGATGTCCGGGCTATTGCATTATACTTAATAATAGGCTAAAGTTAAGATTCTCTTATAAACATATATAAGACTTTATTTTTTAACTTTTTCTACTATATAGGTTAGCTGATACAGCTGCTATAGTTAGTAATTAATATAGATTTAGTATACTATTACTAGTAGCTCCTAGATAAGAAAGATATCTAGATCTTATATCTACTTATTATTAATAAGAGCTTCCATGCCTACTCTTAATTTCATAATATTCAATTACAGGATTCAAAGTTTTGTTGATGTTATTATTAGGTAATGGTATTTTGCCTGTATTTATAGTCTCCTATTAGGTGTACTCTTTTACAGTTAATATATTTTACTACTATACTAGATAGATAGTCTCTTCAGTTATAATCACCTACGTAGTGTCTATATTATACTTTCTTTTTATAGAACCAAGTGAGATGACTGACGCTAAGGTATTAGTAACAGTGTTTCTTTTTAACTTAGTACATCTTAATGCTACTGATATATCGTTATCTGAAAATAAGTCCATTATTAAGCGTCCACTCTACTGCCTTTACTGAATCGAATCATACTTCTAGTGTTACTAAGGTGCCTAATGGTTTGTCTGGTTTCTTCAGCCATGCGACTTCTACGATTTGGAAACCTCTACTTTCCAGTTTATTCTCTATCATGATATTCTTGATGACCTCTGCCTGATCCTCTAGTAGCCTAATGTTTTCGGTTAGGGTGCGATAGACCACTACACTGAAACGTGGTTTTATAAGCTTTGTGCCGTTTCCTAGCGTTTCTAGCTATTCAGTGCATGATCTGGCCTTCTGTGTGGAATTTTCGTCTCTGAATCGAATCACGTATCCTGTCTTTGTTATGCCGACTCCTATGACATAGGCATCTTTAGTTGCATCGTTGTTCTGAAGGGCGCTTCAAATGAGGGTGTTTGCTAAGTCTATTGGTAGGTATCTCCTAAAGGTCCCAGTTGTCGTGCTATCGGTATTATCGTTGTTTGGATAAGTGCTGATTCGGATGCATGTCAACTCCTTAAGACTCTCGCGGCTTGTCGTTCGTGTGAGGATGGTGCTTGGATCTGTTGCGCTTTGGCCCATGGCGCTTTGACCTGCCGCTATCGATGCCCATGAACGCGTAAAAGGGGGTGATATTGAAGGGTTGTTAAATCGTGTTTGTAACGCGAGAATCTCTTCTTTAAGTTCGGCATTCTGGTCCTTCAGGTTTTGTTGTTCTGATTTAATCTCTTTTAGTTCATCTCTCACTTCTTCGATGGTGATGCTTTGTTGTAGGATGATTTCTTTTAGGGTGGTGATGAGCTCCGTGATGGTAGAGTCCTCTTCTCTTGGGGTTCCATTATTGATGTTAAAGGAGGTTGCTTGTGATCTCTGCTCTTGCTCTTGGTTTTCTTTGGCTTTTTGGGTGAGGGTCTTCTTCCGCTTTCCTCTCTGCGGCGGTGATGCTGGTTCGACTGGGGACCGCGGTCTAGCGAGCACGCGTTCAGGGGTTGAGAACACCATCGGGGCGCCGGGTTCGATAACGGTGGGCCCTAGGGGCCACTGTAAAGCGGGAAAAGATTAAACGAGTGTAGCCAATGAATTTAAAAGAATGTCCGGTACAAAATTTCTTCTCTTGCCAGGTCTTCCTCGGGTTACAGTCGCTCGTACAGTACAGTCGCTGCGTTGCCGTACAGTCGCTAGCGAAACCGGCTTCCCCTTTAAGTGCAGCTGCAACTTTTCAACCCAGCGACTTCGCGCCCCACCTTCCACATACGGTAAAGCGTCAGATCTAAACACGTGCTCTAAACACACGTGCTCTATAGCATTAATACTAAGCTTTTGTATGCTCTAATCGAAGCCATAATCTTACACAATTTTTACATAGAAAAGTAGCAGCTTACAAGGGTGTGGCCAGAGCGGGTCGGCCGCTCTCCCTGCTAGCGCAGGCAAACTACAAGTTCCGCGCAAAACTGTCCGTGCTTTTCGCGTACCATCTCATCTCCCGTCTCTCGACGCGTGCAACCCTCACACTTTAACTCACCATCACACAATGCCACGCATTCCTCTTACTCTAATCTCTTCAAATACGCTTAAGCGGAAGGAGCTCACCCCATACGAGCGAGGAATTATTGTGGGGAAGCACTTAGAAGGAGCTGCCCCGCCTTCAATTTCAAGAAGCCTTTCTATCCCACCGCAGACTGTCTGCGACACCATCCTTAAAGCAGTCTCGCGCCCCAACGGGGAGTCTGTACCGCGATCTGGCCGGCCTAAATGCTATAAAGAAAGAGATGAGAGAAAGGTTGTGCGCATTGTGCGCCTTAACCCTTTCTTTAAATACTCAGGCCTTAAGAGAGACTCGGGCCTTACTTTTTTAAGGGATACACTTTGCTGGATTCTTGAGAGGCATGGGATCACTAATTGGATTGTAAAAAAGCGCCCAATGCTTACGGCAGAGCATGCAAAGAAAAGGCTTGCATGGGCGTTTGCCCATGCAGATTACACAGATGAATAATGGGAGAAAGTGGTGTGGTCTGATGAGTGCTCTGTGGAGAGGGGCAGCGGAAAAGAAAGACTCTGGGTCTTTAGTACTTCTCTAGAGAAATGGGACAAGGACCATATCCAAACATATAAGAAAGGGAAGGGCTTAAGGGTTATGGTGTGGGGAGCTATCTGGGGAAAGGAAAGATCCTGTCTTATTATTTTATGGATAGGGACTTTGAGAGCAAGAAGCATGGGTACACCTCTACCTCCTATATTAAGGTGCTAGGAGAGGCCCTTCCAGAATTCTGGGACCCTCCTATAGTTTTTATGCAGGATAATGCTCCTATTCATAATGCCCATGTGACTAGAGACTAGATAGAGGAGCATGAGGTTAGTATTATGCTTAATTGGCCTCCCTACCCTCCAGATCTTAGTCCTATTGAGCATCTATGGTGGCACCTAAAGAAGTTGGTGTATGAGGTCCGCCCAGACATTGAGAGCCTTACAGGCGGCGAACAGATAGTAAGAAAGGCCCTAGAAGAAGCTCTACTTGAGGCATGGGAGAGAATTGATGAGAGGATCATACGTAACGTGGTTGGGAGTATGAGGGATAGGGTGTAGGCTGTAATTGAGGCAAAGGGATGGCACACTAGATATTAAGCACCTACAACAGTATAAACTAGTCTGTGTATAAATTGTGCATGTATTTATCTAGTCTTAACTTTTCTCCAACTTTGAGAATCTCTAGGTAGCTATCCATATAATTTAATATAGTAGGTTACCCCGCACTAACCCCACGCACGGAGACTTTTGCGTAAGTACTGTACAAGGGGGTCGCATATACGGGCTGCTACCCCCCTCTCTGTTAAAACAACTGGCACCTGGCGCGCGTTGCCCTCCTGCCCTCCTGCCCTCCTGCCCTCCTGCCCTCCTGCCTTCCAGCCCTTCATTCCTTTATACGCCCTCCTACCCTCTATAGCGCTTATAACAATGCCCGGCAAGCACAAGAACCGGAAATTATACGCGGATTTAGACCGACCACGCGGGCAACGCCTCTCCGAGAGGGAACGTATCTAAATCCTTACGCTATACAGCGTGGCGAAATGGAATCAATTATAGATTGCACGGGAGCTTTGACTTGCCCATTCAACAGTCCGGCTCTGTATTTGCTCTGGGGTCTGTACTCCATAAAGACCACCTGAACGCAAACCACTGCTTACAACGGGGAAAAGACGGCGCCTTGTGTAGCGCACAACTCTTAATGCCTATCATCAACGTCTCTCATATAAGGAGATTGCCCAACTTGAGGGTATTCAGGCTTGTTGACGCTCTCTTACAGCGGCATTTGAGAAGGAGTAATACCACTGCTGTACTGCCTAAGAAAAGTCTCTTCTCACGCCCGAGCACATGGAAGCACGCCTACAATGGGCAAGGACTCATAAAAACTAAGATATTAAAATGTGGAAGCGGGTTGATTGGACTGATGCAGCATTATTTATAACTGGAGCCTTTGGAAAAATTTATGTTACGCGAACATGTAACCGAGTGCAGGGAACCAAAGTAGCAACCCATGATTAATTAAATGAGTGGAAGACTCGATCTATATACACAATCGAGGTGGATTGTACGTAAGAGCGTACGTAGGAGTGTACGTAGGAGTGTACGCAATCTGCTGACGCCATAAGGGTCAGAGGTGAGAGATGGCGAGAGCACTACTTGATGACAAAGAGCGCTACTTGGTGACAGAACAGCTAAAGAAAAGTATCTTTTTTAGTGTCTAGTCCTAAAATTTGCTGGATATTCATCAGCAATGGCATATGGAGCGATATCTGGAGTTAGAAAAGGTCCACTTATTTTAATAGACAAAGAATGGGGCAAGGTTTCTGCAAAGGTATATATAGAAAGAGTATTACCTTATTTCTATCAGCGCCTTCGAGAAATCACACGGGAGGTTGGATTTATGAGAGCAATTCTAATGGAAGATAACGCGTCAATTCATACAGCAAAGCTGACAAGGGCTTATCACGCATATTATGGAGTTATTCGAATGGTATGGCCTGCCCATTCTCCAGATTTAAATCTAATCGAAAATGTCTGGCGCCTTCTAAAGTATCGGATAGGGAAGCGATTTCCTAAGACTGATGCTGAGGTTCAGCAGTATTTATTAGAAGAATGGGAGAAGCTAGAGCTGCAAGACTTTATGAAGTATATAGAAAGTATGCCTGAGCGCTGTAAAGCTGTTATTGCAGCAAATGGTGGGCATACAAAGTGGTAGAATCGAGAGAATTACCGCCCGCGCACAGTGCTAGGTAGTTGTTTTCACAAGAAGAGGGGGGTGGGGGTTAGCAGCCCGTACATGCGACCCCCTTGTACAGAGACCCTCAAGCATTTTTGTGCGCTGGAAATGCCGCTAATTCTTCCACAGCTTCGACAGGCGGATCTCGGCCGAACGTATTTCCGCACCTTGAGCATAGAGGAGACCCCACCCCTACCTGCCGCAACTAGCAGTCTAGGTTCAGCCGCGCCTGCCTTCCCGGCCTTGCCGAGCTGTGGATGGAACGACACGGACACGCAGGAAAGCCAAGAGAGACTGTTGTTCAAGAACGCTCCATGAGACAAGAACATATAAAGCTGAATAGGACAGCGTCCCCGTCGAACGATGGTCACCAGATGGTCAGCTGCCTCAAGACGTGGGTGAATATCGCTCTCGATACACACTGCCCGCGAGTCGGGCAACCGCCGCAGATGAAGGTGGTGGAACGAAGATTTCACTGCGCTAAGGAAGTACACCTGCTGGGGGAATAGGACTAGTATACTGTGACAGCAAGGAAGGGAAGACGCAGAGCTAAATGAGACGGCAACTCGGACAAAAGGGTTCTTCAAGAGAACTGTTCGGGGACACAGGAAGCTCCACAGGGACGAGTTCTTTAGCAACGGCGACAACATATAGAAAGCTATCAAATAGCTAGGAACTTGTTATAGTCCACAATACCTCTTACAACACGTAAGGTGTTCAGTTCATAGTGGCAACTTTTATAGTCGATTATTTGCCAGTTCCTGCAGCCACACTGAAGCAGACGTACCACTTAGAGAAACAGTCCTAGGCGCTAACGTGAACCACTCCGCTCGAGGAACGGCGAAGAACGAATGGTGGGAGCAGGCATCTAGAATTTTGTCCACCAGGTGCCCGTCTAATTGGTAGTCTCGATAGCATTTCTCGCAAAGATCAACATCTTTGCATGCTTTGCACACGAAACGTTTCGTAGCGATAGTTAGGTAGCATGCACAGTCATCGCAAACCGTATTTCCGTGATAGAACATACCATTAAATGTCCTGATTTGCTGCTCGAATGCGATAAGTGCATTGGTCCCTTCCCCGGCCCAAATCAATACCCTTCCTAGGTAACCAAGGAGCAAGCGCCTAGCTACGACATATTTATCGCAAAGATAGGACAGGCTGACTATGTCTTTACAAAATCTCGGAACTGGGTCAATAGATGGGCGATGGTGGATTCTGCGCAAAACTCTTAATTTACGGAGAGCATAACATCGATCGACGTAGAGGCCACCCAAGTTCTTGACCGTGTGAATTGTTGATATGTGATCTGGCCCAAGTGCCTTCTCCTTCCCTTCTAGCGATCGCTTGTACATCTTCTCCGCCTCGCTTAGCCTGCCCTGGTTCGCATAGAGGTGGCCTAAATTGTTGACTGTGTTAAGCGTTGATGTGTGATCTGGCCCAAGTACCTTCTCCCTCCCTTCTAGCGCTCGCTGGTACATCTTCTCTGCATCAACTGGCTTGCCCTGGGATTTGTAGAGAATGCCTAAGTTATTAACCACGATCAGTGTTGATGTGTGATCTGGCCCAAGTGCCTTCTCCCTCCCTTCTAGCGATCGCTGGTACATCTTCACCGCCTCGCCTAGCCTGCCCTGGCCCGCATAGAGGTGGCCTAAATTGTTGACTGTTTTAAGCGTCGATGTGTGATCTGGCCCAAGAGCCTTCTCTGTCCCTTCTAGCAATCGCCGGTACATCTCCTCCGCCTCGCCTAACTTGCCTTGGGATTTGTAGAGGTTGCCTAAATTGTTGACTGTGTCGAGCGTTGATGTGTGATCTGGCCCAAGTGCATTCTCATACCCTTCTAGCGCTCGCTGGTACATTTTCTCCGCGTCACCTAGCTTGCCTTGGGATTTGTAGAGGTTGCCTAAATTGTTGACTGTGTTAAGCGTTGATGTGTGATCTGGCCCAAGAGCCTTCTCTGTCCCTTCTAGCGATCGCCGGTACATCTCCTCCGCCTCGCCTAACTTGCCTTGGGATTTGTAGAGGTTGCCTAAATTGTTGACCGTGTGGAGTGTTAATGTGTGATCTGGCCCAAGTGTCTTCTCGTACCCTTCTAGCGATCGCTGGTACATCTTCTCCGCCTCGCCTAGCTTGCCTTGAGATTTGTAGAGGTTGCCTAAATTGTTGACTGTGTTAAGCGTTGATGTGTGATCTGGTCCAAGTGCCTTCTCGTAGCCTTCCAACGCTCGCTCGTACATGTTCTGCGCATTGCGTAGCTTGCCCTGGTCCGCGTAGAGCATTCCAAGCCCGTAAATTGCACCCAGCGTTATATTATCGTGCTCACCATCGGCTCTGCTTACGTCAGTCTACTTTCATCTAAACCCTGCGGTGTTGCTCACGTTACGATCCATGACCAGCACCGCTGTGCGTGAGGTAAGAGCCGGCGTTGCGCCCTTGAATGCTCCTTCTTCGACCTGTCCGGCACTGCCCACCCAACTGCTACCACCGCTAGCCGCATAAATACCACCCGTTGCCCCTCATTCTGTATATAGAATGCCCATCTGTGCACCACCGGGTGAATAGTATAGCTCCCTAGATCCTGCACATCATCAACTAGACTATAGCTGCGCAAAAGCTGAATCGCTCCGAGAAATTCGACTTCATTGTTTGCGATGTCAGAGATCCACCTCGACAAACAATTGGCCATGGCTGTAGATCGCATGCCTGCTTCTGCAAGGAGACCATACCATAGATCTTTGTGGTCAAGACAGGCCCAAAGCAGAAGCAGGTTAGCTACGGCTATGCTCTTTGCCCGGATAGCATTGTACGAAATCATTCATGTCGTCCACACGCTACGGTCGGGATAATCTCGAAGTGGTATGCCGGCTCGGTCTTGGGATTCCATAAAGCCTTTCCATTGCTGCTCATAGAGCTTTATATATCTCGTGACACCGATTCCGCTCTGTCGCAGAAATGCGCCAGCCTGTGCAATTGCTAGCGGTAAGCCATCGAGGAGCTTGAACAGCTCCTCGCTCTCGATCGGATCTGTGCCAAAACAGTCAGCACTGGAGTTGTAGACAAGCAATACAATTGCACTATGGTGCTGTTGCCTTACCACAACTGCCTCCATAGCGGTTCTCAAACATAGCCTGGCTCTGCTCCTTATCAAGCTTTCCCAGCCTCCTTGACGCACCCAGCTGTTCCAAGCCCGCGAACCGGGTGGTAATTAGAACCGATCCGTGATCTGCTCCAGGAAGGTAACGTGTGACATCGTATGCACTAGGGTCGGCATTGTCCCCTCCGCTCTCTCGGTCGACGTTATCGAAGATGATCAGCCAGTCCGTGTTGTCTGACCGGCTCAGCCAGCCCATTACGTCCCTAACGGCGGCATCAACATCACCAGTACTTGTAACCAAATACGCTCTACTACTCTCTGCAATTTGGCCTTCCGGGATCCTGCTCGCACAAGTCGCAATACTCTGCTTGAGACTGTCTTCGGTTCTGCCATCGAGCCAGAATACCGAGCTGTACTTCCGGTGGTGCCTCCTTGCGAACTCAATGGCAAGTTGTGTCTTGCCTATTCCGCCAAGTCCATAGAGCACGAACACTTTCTGGCGCCCGTATTGTCTCCGCGGAAGAATGGTTCGTTTAACTTCTGCTATATCAGACGGCCGATCCACAAACTCGTTCACTACAGGAACACCTTGTAGGCTAAACGGTGTTCGATAGGTTCCTACGTCTAGGAGGGAACCTCGTCTGCTTAAATACCGCCTGCGACTCAATATATCGATCTGTAGCCGCAATAATCGCATTCTTCCGTTTCGAGTCTTCTAACCCAATATCCTCCAATCCTCTCAATACATTAAATCGATAGTACCGTCCCGTGCCGTCCAGCCTTGATTTGTCGCGGGAGAATCGCTCTGCTGTCTTTTCTGTCTCTACGGCAATCGCCAGAAGACTCTGGCCAATACTGATTAGATCGTCCTTGAACGGCGTAAGCGACGGAACGCCCGTCCCAATCGACACTAAACACTTGATCTTGTCTTCTAGCGAGCCAGACGGCCATATGTCTTGAGCCTCATTCCACACCTCATACACCGGGTTGTTCGCCCCTGTAGCTCCGTCAACGAAACTCTCCTTGAAATCGCCGATTGTGATTGGATCGAAGAAGGACGAGGCTGCCGACGTCGCTCGGCCTGCTTCCCATATCTTGGTGGTGCGGAGCAGTCGTTCGCGGCCGCGTGGCGAACGGTAGCTGGTAAGCCGCACCGTATCGCCCGTCTCGCTGCTTGTTGCACATACAAATCTACATCCAACTCATTAATGTCATTACAACCTCGAGCACTGGTGGGCATCTACTCACATTTTGCACTTTGCATCTAGAACGTCCTTTAACAACGCATCCTCTGTAAGACCTTGTCTCGCAACAATCTCTTTGATCGCGCGATCCAGCTCATCCGAATCAAATCGGCCTTGGACCCGGCCCTTGATCGTCATACGGTGTCTCTGCTTCTGGAAGATTCCTGTCCGACAGCGAGGCATACGCGTCAATGCACTCATCGACCGTCATCCGAAGCCGACCCAGCATGATCGCTATGAGCCTGGGCTTCTTGTCAGCCTTGTACGCAGTAACGTAACCAATACTGACCCGCCAGTGCTAGCCTCCGATCATGTCGAAGTAGTCGCAAGGCTTCGGCGGCGACTCCGGGTCGATAGTGTCCATGAGCTGCTTCAGGATCTGAAGCGTCGACAGGCCGCGGACGCCGCCACCATCGAGGGCGAGCAGGCGGAGGTCATGCTCAGGCATGGCTGGAGGGGTGGGCAGGATGGCTCAGGGAAGTGACCAGATTGAATGAGAAATATGCACATAACTCCACGAGGCCACGGAGCCGCGCGTGTGATGTAGAACGTGTTATGGTCCATCTTCAGCTCGACGAGGCTGAGAATGCAGGTAGCATATGCGATTGCCAAATTCTAGTGGTCTCCAAGGTGGCCAAGAGAAACGTTCAGCCGAAGCGCGGTTAAAATTTCCCGTAAAACTCAGAAGCCAGAAAGCTGGCGGCGCTCCCAAAGCTCTCTACAGTTTTCCAGAGCTAGCAGGGAGGGCAGTCGACCCGCTCTGGCCACACCCTTGTGAGCTGCTACTTTTCTATGTAGAAATTGTGTAAGATTATGGCTTCGATTGGAGCATACGAAAGCTTAGTATTAATGCTATGGAGCACGTGTGTTTGGAGCACGTGTTTAGATCTGACGCTTTACCAGATGTGGAAGGTGGGGCGCGAAGTTGCTGGGTTGAAAAGTTGCAGCTGCACTTGAAGGGGAAGCCGGTATCGCTAGCGACTATAAGTGATGAAGTGACTTTCCGAAAATGTGTGAGGACTCGGAACGTGCGAATTACGGTCCATTGTAAGGATAACGAGGCTTGAAGAATTTCGAGACTACCTGTTGGGATATACTGCCTTCATTCTTTCCTGCACCAATCCAGTCGAATATGCAATCCTGATGTTGATTTCCAAGTTGAGCCGGCCTCGGGCATGTCGGCGCATCGGCACGCGAAGTCGGCTTTGCCCGACAATTGTACCCGATTATCCCCGACGATTGCGTCCGATGATGGTGCCCGAGCCGAGGTTGTCCGATCAATACTGGACTTTGTGCAGATACGAATGAAAAGAAATTCACTTTCTAACTGCTTGAGATGCTAGTACCGACTGCAGACATCAGTGCGTCTGTAGCGTATTAGGGATTGACAGATAGATTAGGAAGAGGAATTAGTCAGGATATAAAAGCCAGCTAGCACTAGCTGCGTAACTCCCCTCTTCCCCTCTACTGCAGTTCTCTCTCTCAACGTGCGTGCGAGGCTGCAAACATGATCCTTCGCGAAGCCAGTCGGCCGGACAACCTCGAATTGCTCCTTCATCTGGAGGCCTTGGCCTTAGTAATGTCGCGCCTCAGCAACCGCCGATGTCCGAGAGGCAGGGGGCAGGTACGATTCTCGTACAACGTCATAACTGGACAAACACTCCAGCTTCACCCCGCAGGCGGTAGGTAGAGGGTCACTCGAAGCATGCCCCGCGCCACTGGAATCCCGCACTTGATCGTCTTCCTTGCGGTATGCTGGTGGGTAACGGTAGGTGCCAATGTTCGCCAGACCGGTGCGCGTGAAGCACACGCTCAGTGCCTCTGGCTGCAGGTACGCTCCTTTGAGATTTAACCCGGTACAGAGACTTTGGAGAGCCCCTCCAACACGTTCCACTCGCACAATGGCTACCTCTTCGAAAGTCCACCTCTCGCCGTCGCAGCAGCCCGTGTTCTATGTGCCTGGGATCAGATCTGAGACTGCCGACATGACAAGCGAGCTACTGCAGGAGAACCACGAGAAGCATCACATCTTCTTCAACTATGCTGGGTTCTATGTACGCCGTCTTCAGCATAACGTCACGCATAATTGCTGACTTTATAATAGAATCATATTACTCACTACCTCCTCTCCCTCTTCGCCCTCAATGCCACGCCCACCGAGCTCAGGTAGGGCTAGAATAACAATGTGTCCTACCAACGACCGCCGGTGCCGCTCAAGCAGTCCATTGTCACGGACATATATAACCCAAAGAAGTACAAGATGTACTTAGGCAGCGAGGAATACTACCATAACTTCCTAGTCTTCTTTAAAGAGGAGATTAACTAGAAGGGCTGGCAGGAGGTGCTAAACGAGTACATATTTAAAGGGGATAAGCGGGCTGATGATATGCTCATGCGCATATTTAGTGGCATCCTTTACCCAATTATCCACCTAGGCTTCGGCGTCGAGTTTGAGCAGCCTGTAATTATTATAGAGGCTTTAGCACAAGCTGCTGTTCACGATAACTAGAAGGCATCATACTTAGTTAAGAGTAAGAAAGCGGCTAAGGCCTACAGTCCAGATCGCCGATCCGACACAACTATTATCCAGCTCTTGGGAGAAATTTACGCAGACATGAAGCGGGCTTCAGGGGGTAGAGCCAAGTACACCAGTCAAGTACATATCACAGAGGAGAATCTAGAAGAAAAAACGGCTGAGATAATTAATACAGCTAGTGAGCTTTTAAGCTGAAGCCTGCGACCAGTACTTAGCTAATTTCTAGCAGTATACTTCACCAGTGCCGCACAGTATCTGCCCCACTAGGTTAAATTCGACTTCTGGAACATACACGCCGTAAATTTTAGTATCTTCTTCTATTTATTCCTACGGCAGCTATGGCTCTTAATACCTAACAAGATCCGCCTCCTTAAATGGAAGATCTGTATTAACTTAGCCATGTATACATCGCCACGCCTTTCTAAGCTCCTTCTCAACAAGATCACTAATTACAAGTCAAAGAAAGATTCGTCATGGGAGGATATATTTAAGCGCGTAAAGACCTATCATGATAATGGATATACCTACAAGCTTGTACGCGCCCTCATAAATAGCGAATAAGTTTATAAGAAATACAAGAACAAGGACGGATTCCTTATTAAGGGTGATATATAGAGGAAGCTAGGCAATATGGCCATTAACAGTGTGGAAGCGGGCTCACCGGACTATGTTTAAAGTGGGGCCTGGTCAAGTGTACCGTTGCGCAATTAATTAAGGCTCTAAAGAGCTAATTAAGTAGATATACCCGCTTCATAGAACGGCACATTAGGGGTACTCTCTTTGTGATATTATTATATATGTTCGCGGATTTTACATACTCAAGTCTTTCTAAACTATATTTCTTATTCTATTCTCTCTGTCTCTCTCTCTGGTTTATTTAATTCTTGTTTTATGTTTAATCCCCTTACTTATGCACCTTACGCTTTAGACTGTGCCGCCTTATAAGCCTCTCTTATTTCCAGTAAAAGCTTCAGGATTATCTCTCATTCCCTACTTTATTATTTCTTGTACTATTTTCAGTTCATTATTCCCCACACCGGCACGTGACAGGCTCCCTAGTTAATTTGTTTTAGTCTTAAAACTATAGCCTTAATAAGCTTAGTGCATCGTTCTAAAACCTATTATGAATACAAATACCAGTTTCAGATTTATTTAGAATTGCTTGAAACGCAAGTTTTGGCTGTTACTTTAGTATAAGCTTATATATTATGTCCTTGTCAGTCCCTAAGAAGGAAGCTGGATTCTATATAGGTATCTTAAGAGATAAATAGAGACCTAGTAAAAACGCTTGACTCTTAGAGCTTATAGAGATTACTTACTAGACAAACGATTTTGTCACTTAAGTATTCTTAGGCTATTTTTTATTCTAATAACTATACCGCAAACTATTATCACCTCAGCCTGCTAGATATATATTGTAAATAATATAATCTCTTATCTTCCCTATTTATTCTGTTTCTTTAATTTTATTTGTATCTTTATGCATGTTTTTCCGCACTACTACCACATTATAATAATAGTGTACTTTCTGAGATATCTTATTTACCATATAATATTTACTGTTACTAAGATGGCTTTTTCTTTAGACGGCTAGCTTATATTATTTTTATTTATTTCTCTCTATAAGGACAGCCTGTGTTTACTAAAATAGTTAAAGTATTTTTTTTATTACCCTACGTAATATAAATAATCTCTAAGACAAAATTGTACTTTTAGAATTAAGTCTTTTATGTGATTTGGTTAGCAGTTTATTTTATTTTCTTAGTAGTAATAGGTCGCTCTCTCTAGAGTTATAAGTATATATTCTCTACTTTATATAAAGAAAGGGCCACTTCTTTAGTAATAGACTTCTATATTTAGGCTCTTATATTTAGGCTCTATACTTATATCTGTATTAGCATATAGAAAGTATAAGCGTTAGTATGTTAATACTAGTTATATAACTTTTCTTTCTTCTCTATTTCTAGGCCATTTAAGAAATCTTTTAATAAATAGTTATAATAATGTTTATAATAACTTCTTTTACTTCTTTCTAGTAGCTCTTGTAAGATATCTTTTTATTTTATACTTTTTTTAATAAGTTCCATAAGTTTTACATTTTTTTTTTAAGTTATTATTTATTTCTTTATAATAAAATATATTGTGTATTTACTTACACTTTTTAAGGAGCTTAAATTAACATTATTATAAAAGTTTATTAAGTTTAATAAAATACAATATAAACTTTATATTTAAAAAACAAAAGGTTTAGTTAACAAAATATATAAAATAACTTTAATTTTTTTTATTTATACTTTAATTTTAATTATTTTTTAACTAAAGTTAATACTTATTTTTTAGTATTTTAATAATAGAAAAATTAAATTATAGTAAATTATAGTTATTAAATATTATTTATTTTATTAAAGTTTTAGTATTAAATAGTAAAATATAAAAATAATTTAAAAAAGTAAAATATATATAAAATATTTAACATATAATTTAATATAATTATAATATAATTATAATTTAAAATTATATTAAAATCTATTTTTATAAAAATACTAAGTTACTAAATTAATTTTAATATTAATATATTACTTTTATATAATTATATAAAATTTATACTATATAATATAATTTTAAATATATTAACTATAACGTATTTTATAAGTGAGTGCCCTGTATAAGTGAGCGCCCTATCTTAAAACTTACTAAAAAATCAAGAATTCGCACTTGAATATCTCAACAACCACTTAATAATAAATTCTAGAAATTTAATAGGTAATTAATAGTACTTCGAAATAGCAGCTATTAGATTTTTAAGAGCTGGCAATTAATTGTTATCGAGATAGTAGTATTTTGGCCCCTAAATTCACTTTTTCTTAGATATCTCAATAACTATTAATCGCGAGCCCTTAAAAATTCAATGGTCTCCATTTCTAAGTGCTATCAATTAACTATTAAATTTCTAGAATTTATTATTAAGTAGTTATTAAGATATTCAAGTGCGAATTCTTGATTTTTTAGTGAGTTTTAAGGTGGGGCGCTCGCTTATACGGGGCACTCACTTATAAAATATATTATAGTTAATAGTTAATTTTTAAGTAATAAAGTTAATTTATATAAAATTATTAAAAGTAAAGTAACTAGTATATATATAAGTATAATATTATATATAAAATTTAAAATTCTAATTATTTTAATATTTTTAATTATTTGTATGTTACTAAAAAATATATAACTAAACTAATACTAAAAAATTAAAAAGTAATTTTATTTTAGTAAATAATACAATAACAAGCTTATATTAAAAGTATTTATATTAAGTATATAACTTATTTTTAGTTATTATTTTTTACTTTAAGCTGTTTATAAAACTAATTAAGTAAATACTTTATTTACTACTATTATTAGTTAACTTATTATATTATAGCTTTTTTGCTAGTTTACTATATTTATATTATATATCTAATTTTTTTTATAACCTTAAGTTTTAGTAAATACTATTAAAGCTTACTTTAATATCTTATTTTTTATCTATTACTTTATTTTCCATTTAGCATGTTAATTAGTAAATAGTTTTATATACTAATTATTTACTTTTATTAAAGTACTTTTACTATCTTTACTATATATTATATTTAGTACTTTAAGAGTTTTAAATGTTTAAATTTATATTTACTTTTATTTTATTTTAAAAGGCTAAGTAAGTAAGTAATTAATATAACTATAATACTTACTTAAGTAAATATATATTTACTAATACTATATTAATTAGTAATAGTAGTAAACATTAATAAAAATACTAGTGTTAGTATTAAAACTAATATAAAAATACTTTAAGTTATAATATAATGCTACTAAATATAAAAAGCTATAGCTATATAGTTTATATATTTTAGTAACTAACTATTTAGTTTACTAATTTCTTTAAATTAAGTATACTTTATTATATTTACTTATACTATATATTTAATGTATTTAACTATTTTATAAAAATTAGCATAGTTTAATAAAAAGTTAATAGCTAATTAATTTTTATTTTATTTTAATATACTTTAATTTTTATATAAATACTATAAATACTTTATATTAAAATACTATATAATTTTATATTAAGTACTAAAATAATAGCTTGTATGAAAATACCAACTTTTATAAAATAACTTTTTATAAGTAAAAAAATAAGTTTATTAAGCTTATAATAGTAAAATTATTAATCTACTTTTATTATAAGTTAAAGTAGTTTTTTTAAGTTTTTAACTATAACTAAATTATTAGTAAAAGTATATTTAGTAATATAATAACTACATAGCTAATTTTAAAGTACTTTATTTATAAAAAATAGCTAGCTATAATTTATATGTACTTATAAGATAATAAATTAAAATAATAGTTAACTATTTACTTTTAGTTCTACTTTTTAGTATATTAAATTTAATTTTTACTAATACTTTTTAGTTTTATTATTTTAGTACTAGTACTTTACCTAATATAATTTTTTTTATAAAAAAATACTAGTATACTAAAAGGCTTTTATAGCTTATTTATACTAAAAATAGTATAAAAAAAGCTATATAGTTTTTTATACTATTTTTAATTAAGTAAATATTATATTAAGTAGTTTCTATTACAAAGTTTAAAAACAGCTTTTTATAAAAGAAAATAAAAAAAGAAAATAAAAGCTTAGTATTCTAAGTATATAAGTAAGTAACTTCTTATTATATAATATTTTAATTATTTCTAAAAAACTGTACTAGTTTTGTTTATTTATATAAATAGTAAAAATTAAAAATATATAGTATATAGCCCTTTTACCTTTAAATGAAAAAAATGAAAAAAATTAGTAACTTAATATTATACTAGTTATTACTTTAAGTAAGTATATAATAGTTTAAAAAAATATTAACTAGTATATAAAAGTAGTACTTAAGTATAGTATTTTTCTTTACTTAAATTTATTTTTAAAATAGTTATTTACTAGTATGTCTTTACTTTTATTTATATATTACATTTTTTTATACTTTACTTATTTTTACTATAGTAACTTTAATTAGTTTTTTATATTATTTTTATAAAATATTAAATAACTATTTATATTTAAAGTTTTTACTTTTAATAAAAGTTTATAATAGCTATTATATATATTTATACTAAATACTAACTTAAATAAATATTTTAATTAAAAACGTTAGTACCAGCTATATAGTTTCTAGTTTTTAGTAAATAGTTATTGACTTTTTTTTATAAAAAAATAACGTATTTTATAAGTAAACTAGTTAAATAAGTAAACTAGTTAGTTTACTAAGAACTATACTAAATATAATAAGCTAAGTAATAAATTATTTTATCTTCCTATAATTTACTTTTAATTTCTTATTACTACTAAATTTTATAGTAAATTCCTTAATATTTTAGTATGTTTAAGTATTATACTTAATTCTACTATAGTTTTTAAAATACTTTTAAGTTAATTTAACTTTATTTACTTTAGTTTTACTTCAACTCTTTTTACTACTAAAAGTTATAGTAGTAGAGATTTAGTAACTAATTATAAGCTAGTATTAAATATAAGAACTTTTTTTTACTAAATATACTTTTTTTATACTATTTTTATTAATTTATAAGCTTATTAACTACTTTAAGCTTAGTAATTTAATTATACTAAAACACTATTTAATAAGTTATTAAAAGAGTGCTTTTAAAAAGCTAATTAAACTCTTTTTTTTAAAGAAAATAGTAAGTTACTTAATTTATTATTAATTAGTTTTATTTATACTCTAAATTTAAAGTAAATACTAAAAGCTTTTAATTACCATAAAGTATTTTATATAGTAAGGAGTATAAGTATATATAGTTAAATATTAAGCCTTAATATTATCTTATTTAAGTTAAATAAAATTAGGCTATTATTTTAAAAGCTTTTTTAAATATTACTTTTTGTAATAAAAGTATTAAAAGTATTTTAGAAAACTAGTAAAAACTTTATTTTAATAATATAGTTAAACTAGTAATATATTAGCTTTTTATTTTAGCTTTTATATACTATTTTTAAAGGCAAAAAACAACCTATATTTAGTAGCTACAAGATATATAATAAAAGTAATAGTATATATAAAGTAATAATTTTATTTTCTTTATAATATTTAGTAAATTCTAGTAAGTTATAGCTTTTATGGCTATTTATAATTAATAGATAGTATACACCTATAATATGCTTTTTTATATACTTATTAAAGTACTTTAACTACTTAAAACTAAGCTTATTTATTATTTAGCTATTATTAGAAACTTTAAATACTTATTAAAATAGTATATTAACTTTTTAGTACTAAGTAATAAAATAGTTTTTATTTTTATAAATAATAAAGAGTATAAGTATATATTTTAATATGTTAATACCTAAAATTATTATTACTTATAGTTATTTAGCTAAATAGGTTTTAGTTAATAATATTTTTTAAAGCTTATAATAACTTTTTACTAAGTTATTATATTTATTTAAAAGCTATATCTATTAAAGTTATATGTATTTTTATTTTGTATACTACATTTAGCCTTAATATTATATATAAAGTTAAACTAAACTTATATAATTATAAGTTTTTTCTATTTATAATACTAGTAGTTTAGCTTTTAATTATACTTTATTTTAAGCTTTATAGTATGCTTAATAAAGTTATATAACTAGTTTATATTTACTAAGTTTTTTTTCTAATTAGCTAATAGTTTATTAGCTATCTTTTAAATAGTATTAAGTAAAAAGGCGAATTTTCTAAAATTTAGCTTAAGTATATACAATTTTTTTTTTATTTTTTTAGTTTCTATAAGCTTTATTAAATTTAACTTAATATTACTTTTTAATATAGTTTTAGTACGTTATTTATATAAAGTTAAAAAGGTACATTAAAAGTACATATAGTAGTCTAAAGATTGTAAATTTAGTTAAAATTAAAAGCTTAAATAATAAGCTATATTTAAGTTTTATTAAAAACTAATTATTTATTAAGTTATTAAGTTATCTTATGTTACTTAAAAAAAGTAAGTAGTTTTAGTAAATTAATTAACTTACTTATTTAACTAGCTTAGTAATAAATTATATTAACTTATTTTTTATAATAATATTATTATTTTTATACTACTTTTTATTTTACCAAAAACTAACTATATTTAGTATATATATATAACTAAATAAAATAAAAAAAATTTACTTTATATTTACTTTACTTTAAATTATATAATAGTAATATAATTTTTAGTTACCTTTTTTTAGTAGTAAAAATATGTATAGTATTAGCTTATAATTTTATATTATCTATAATATTAATTTTAATATAATTATGTTTAAATTTAGCTTTATATATAGTTTTATATACTTAACTAACTAGTATTATACTATACTTTTTAAGTTACTTAAAATAAGTAAATATACTAAAAAATAGTAAACTTTATTTAACTTTTAGTAAAAACATTAACAGTATTTTTAAAATTATTTTACTAACAAAAAAAAAAAAAATATAGTATAAAATAGTTATAAAAGTAGTTATAAGTTTTATATATTATAATATACTATATTACTTAAAAAAAGGAAATAAGCTAATAAACTAATAAAAGATACTTAATATAAAAAATTATTATTATAATTAGTTAGTTACTAAAGTAGTAAAATAGCTAAATAAAATAGTAATATTTAAGTTAAAAGTACTAAGAATATATATAACTTTTATTTAATAAAGCTTATTTACGCTTTATTTTTTAAAGTTTACTTAAAAAACTTAAAAATATTTAAAAAAATAATAAACATAAAATAATGCATTTATTTTTTTATATGAAATACTATAATATAACTATTAACTATGTAAAAAAAAAGTGTTTAATAAATTAAACTACTAGCTAAAAGTAGTAAAGTCTAAAATAATATAAAATAAATAGAATTAAAGTACTTACTAAATACGTATTATAGAAGTAAGTTAAAAGAATAGTTTAAAAATAAACTAAAGTTATTTATTTATAATATAATCTTTTATTCTTTTTTTAAAAAAAAATTATTATCTTTTTTATAGTTTTTTTATTTTCTACTAGTTTAGGCTAGACTAAGGTTAGAGTTTCTAATTAAGAAATTTTTAATATAATTAAATAGTAAAAGTACTTAAGTAGTATAAGATAATACTTTTATAACTTTAAACTAAAAAAAAAATAAAAATACTTTATAGTCCTGTAGTAATAACTACTAGAATATAATAATAAATATAAAATTAAGTTAATGTAATTTACTTTAGTTTAGTTAGTTTTAAATTTATTTTAAGTTATTAAAAAGATTTTATTTTATTATAATAGTGTTTTTTTTTTTAAAAACACAACTTCATACATTAAAGTAAAAATAAATAGGTAAAAAGAATTAAGTAAAGGTAAATAATAAGAGAGTAATATATTAGCTTAAATTTATTAACTAGAAAATTATTATTTTTTACTTAACTAATATAAAACCTTTATTTTTTTAAATTCTTTTTACCTACTTTATTTTACTTTAATTTCTTTTTAAATTTAATTTTTTAGATAATTTTCTACTAGGTGTGGCTTAGAGTATTTTAGGTTTAACTAGCCTTTTTAATTCTTTTTTAAATAAATTAATACTTAATAACTTTTAATAATATTAGTTTATCCTATTTTTATTTTACTATTTTTAGGCTATTTTAGAGTATTTTTAAATAGCTACTTTAAGCCCTTTTAGTGTAGTTTAAAGTCTTTAAACTATATTTATAAAACTTAAAATATAGTATTTCTAACTAAACTTAAGTAGGCTAAACTAGGTATAACTAGTAATATTAATTTTTACTTAATTTACTTTTATAACCTTATAGGTACTATTAACTTAAGTAAGTAATTTTATTTTATTTTATATTATTTTCCTTTAGATAAAGATTATTACTTTTTCTTAAAACTAAACTATATTAATAAGGGCTTAATTATATATAAAAACTAAGATCTAATTTACTACTACTTTAAGTACTATAATAAGGACTAAGATTATTACTAAATAAGTAGTTTAGACTATTTTAGGCTTAAAAATACTAATTTAGTAGCTACTAGAGAGTATAAATAGTAACTTAGCTAAAGCTATAATACTTTTATTTAATAATAATAATACTAACTAGTCTATTTTTAACATATTTAGTCTAGTTAAAAATAATAAGTATTAGGTTTTTATATACTTAAAGAAAATTCTTTTAATAGCTTAAATATAAGTTTACTTTCTTTATACTAGTTTAGAGCTACTAGAGCTAACTTATAGTAATAAAACTAAAAATAAATATATTAATAATATACTAATCTTACATTACTTAAGTAAACTATTCTTTAATAATACTAGCATTCTAGGTCTTAAAAAAGGTAAATAGAAAATATATATAATTATTAAATATTAGCTTAAACAGCTTATTACTAATCTAATCTCTTTTTTTTTTAAAAAAAAAATAAGTTTTTTCTAGGCCCTTTTTAACTACTTTTAACTAACTTAAATATTCTTAAGTTAAGGCTAGTATATTTAATATTAAAAAGAATTTTTTAGAAATATTTAATTTAGTTACTAACAAGGCTTTCTTAAGTAAAATAAATAATTTAAAGAATTTTAAAAAGAAATATAATTTATTATGTTTTAGTAGCCCCTTTTTTAGTTTTAAAGAGACCTAATAAACTTCTCTAATTTTATAGTTTATTTAAAAAATAAGTTTAGAGTAATTATAAAAAATTTTAAGTTAACATAATTTTCTTTAAATTTTCTAGTATTATAAAATATAGTTTATATCTTTTTAAACTAGTTTAGCTCTAGTAAAAGTCTTTTTAAGTATTTTTAGTATAAAGTTTAGTTAACTATATTAATTAAAGCTAAATACTTATTAACTATAGTAGTTAATTTTAATTATATTAGTTCAAGTTACTTTATACTTCTTTTATATTAAACTAAGTTATTATTAAACTATTTTAAATTTTCTAGAGTAGTATTTTCTTTTATATAGCTAAACTAACTTTTTTTATACTATTCTTTTTTTTAGAAAGTTATTTTTAATTATTTAAGTTTAGTTTAGCTTTAAAAGCTTTTATAACTTCTTTTAAAATGTTTTTTATAAATAGCTACTAGTTATTTTCTTTTCTAAAGTTTTTTTAACATATTTTATGTAGTTAGAATTTATTTTCTTTTATTCTTTCTACTATATAGTTAACTTCTATATATCCAGTCCCTTTTAAGTCATAATACGTTTTTGTATAAGTTATAGTTTTAGGAAAAAATATTTATAAAATATAGTTCTAATAAGCTTATATAAAAAACTAAGTAAATTTAGAAATTTTATAGAAAATCTAGCTTATAAGCTTAAAATCTGTAGATTTAGATAATTTTATAAAGTTTAAGATATTTATTATTAAGCTTTTTTTTTAAATAAAAAGTTATAATCTTTTAAGTATTTAGTATTTTTTTATTCTTAATATTAAATTAAATAAGCTTGTGCCTTTTATTATACTATTTTTACTAATATTTCTAAACTCTTTATAATTACTTAGCTATTTTTATATAAATTTAGTATAATCTAAAAGTATTATTTAGTACTTAAGATAATTTTTTAGCTAGTATAATTTTCTTAAATATTATTACTTTAAGTAAGTTTTTTCTATATACAGCTTAAAATAAACTTATTTTTATATACTTATATACTATATTATTATATATATATTTTATTTATAAAAGTAGTTTAGCTTAGTTATTTTGCTTATAGTTATAATAAATATAAAAATATTACTTTAAAATTTAGTTTTAGTGCTTAATTTACTTATTAATTTAAAAATAAAATATAGTTAATAAAAAATACTTTATTTTTAAAAACTGTATAAAAGTACTTTAATAAGTAAAAATAAATATACTTTTTTAATTTAACACTATTAATAATAATAGACTATAAAGTTAGAAATTTTTTTATAAAAAAACATTTACTAGTTTTGTAGCCTTAAAATTAATCTAGACTAGTATATAGTAGGCTATTTTAAAGAAATAATATATTATTATAAGAATATTATTATAAACTCTTTTATTTAATTTACTTAGTAAAAGTTTTGTAATTAAATTTATTAAAAGGTTTTACTAAATTTCTTTAAAAATTAGTAAAAACTATAGTTATTTATAACATACATGCTTTATAGACTTTACCTTTATATAAATTTAGTAAATAAAAATATAGTTTTTTATATATTAGTATATACTTAGCTAATAAAACTTTTATGAAACTAAGTTTAAAGTTTTACTAAAGCTAAAGTGTTCTATTAAAAATTTATTATAATATATTTAAAGTACTTAAAGTTTTACTCTAAAAAATATATATATATTTTTTTTAGTATATAAGTAAATTTTTTTTACTCTTATTTATTAGTATAGCTATTTAAATTTATTTAAAAACTTTTTAAATTATTTTAGTTTAACTTACCTAATATGCTAGTTACTTTCTATTCTTTTAATAACTATTCTTACTAAAAAGTTATTTAAGTAGCGTGATTTTTCTACACTTTTTACTATTTTTAGTTTTTCTAAAATTATGCTCTAAATAGTAGCTATAACTTTAGCTCTTTTTAAACTATTTTAAAATAAAATAGTATTTTCTGTTTTTTACTTTTTTAATAGGCTTTAACTTAACTTAAGTTTATATAATAACTTTTAAAAAAGTTTACTCTAAGTACTAAATTTTTTTTCTAAACTCTTTATTTTACTAAATGTATAATCTAGCTTTTATAAAAACTTATCTACTAAGTTTATTTTACTTAAATAGTGTATAATATAAAAATTAAAAAGTGTAAACTATTTTACTTACTTAACTTATTACTAAAATAAAACTTTAGTAAATATAAATTTTTTAAAAGTTAATATAATTAGTAAAAAGCTCTACTATTTAAAAAATTATTTCTAAATAGTACTTTTAATATTTAAAGACTTTTATAATTACTAGTAGCTTATTATTATAAGTATTGTAATTATGTTCTACTAGATTTATTTTATATAAAAAGAAAGTAACTAAGTACTAACACTTTTATTTTATTTTATTAACTTTAAGTTAACTTAAAATATTTAAGATTATAAATCTTAAAGTATTAGTTTTAACTTAAGTAGAGTATTTTAAGTTAAAGTAAACTAAAAGAAATCTTTTAAAAAATGCTATTTAAATTAGTAAAAAGCTTTTAAAGCCTTATTATTAAAAACTAAAAGTTAAGATTTTTTTTTATAATTAATACTTTTTTATAGCTAATTTATAAGACTTTTAAATTAATTAATATAAAAATATAGTAACTTTAAAAAATTCATTAATAAACTTTTTATAGTAGTTTATAAATTTTAAAATATTCTAATATTTTATATACTTTTAGAAACTAGCTAATTTTATATTAACTTAATATAATATTTCTTTATTTAAACTTTGTTAAATAAAATAATGAATTCTAAGTATAAAATATAGTTAGTATAAAAGTTATACTTAAAAAGCTTTATATATAGCTAGTATTTTTAAATTTTTTTAAACTTATTTTAACATGCTTTACGTGCTACCATTTTTTTTAAAAATAAATAAATATATTATTACAATAAATAATATAGTAAATATTAAGTAAGTTTAATAAAATAAAGTTAATATAACTTTAGAATATAGTAGAAGTATATATAAGCCTAAAGAGTATAGTAGTATATTTAAAATAGTTATACTATATTCTAAATATAGTATTTTATTTATTTTCTATTTATATTTAAATTTAGTAATATATATTTTAGAAATTTAATTTTATAAAAATCTTAGCATACTTAAGCTAGTTTAAGGCTTTTTAAATTAATAAAAAAAGTAATTATTTTTTATAGTAATTATATTTAATTTCTAGTAATTTATATAAAAATAGAGGTTTTTCTTTTTCTTTTTAGTAAAAAGGATTAACGTATTTTATAAGTGAGTGCTACATACAAGCAAGCACCGCATCTCGAAATTCACCAAAAAAAATCAAAAATTCCCACCCTAATATCTCAATAACCACTTAATAATAAGTTCTAAAAACCGAAATTTGAACTTTCCTCCATGCATTACAGCGTTTCTGAAGGTTGCATGAAAATTAGGTGAGTAGTTTTTGAGATATAGTAATTTAAGGGCTAAAACTATGCTAAATTGCTATATCTTAAAAACTACTCACCTAATTTTCATGCAACCTTCAGAAACGCTGTAATGCATGGAGGAAAGTTCAAATTTCGATTTCTAGAACTTATTATTAAGTGGTTGTTGAGATATTAGGGTGGGAATTTTTGATTTTTTTAGTGAATTTCGAGATGCGGCGCTCACTTATATGCGGCGCTTACTTATAAAATACGTTAATATACTAGCTTTAGAAACTAAGTATTTTTTTTTTTCAAGGTTTTAATAAATATACTTCTTTAATACTTTAGCTTTTAAGACTAAAAAACTATTAAATAGACTATATAAAAAAAACTTTCTAAGTTCTAACTTAATTTCTAATTTATATAAACTATAATTAGATAAAAGTAAAGTATTTTATTTTAAATTTTTTTTATTATACTTAAGAGAGTATTTTAAGTATAGCTTAAGTTTATTTAGATTTTTCTAAAGTACATAACATACTAATATAAGGTATAAATTATAGTTTAAATTCTAAAAAGTTTTTTAAACTTATTTACTTTTTTTATAGTAATTTATATATAAGGTTATTATTAGAAATAAAAATAAAGTATTTTTTAAATAAAGTTTAAAACTAGGTTCTAAATCTTAAGCTAGAGTATACTTAGAATAAGATAGAAATTTAGTTATATTTCTTACTATAAATTTGTCTCATTTCTCATAAGTTTGGCTAGTACTATTTTTAATATTATAGAGTATTTTAATTTAGTCTAGTACAGCTAAAGTTTATTTATTTAAGATTTTAAATTTATTTACTAAAAAGTTAGTAATTTTAAGACTTGTTTTTATAATAACTAATTAGCTTATAAAAGTTATTTTAGTATTATTATTAATTAAGGCCTAATAAGCTACTAATTCTTCTAGTTTCTATATAACCTTTTTTAGGAAAATTAAAGTGTCTTTAGGTTATTTTTACTGAATTTATTTCTTTTTAGCTATACTTTAATAATTTACTTTTTTTAGTAATTAACTTTACTTATTAGTTTTAGAAGCTTATAACTTAGGTTTTTTCTTTTTTTATTTACTTTTTTTTAAGCCTTAAACACTTATTCTTATAATATTTAAACTAATAATAATAGTAGTAAAAGCTTTTATTTTTATTTTTTTCTTTACTTTTCTTTTCTAGAGTGTTTTAAGACTTCTAATTCTTATAAGATTTTTTCTTATTTTTTCATAGCTTTTTTAAATTAGAAAAGGTTTTTTCTATATTAAATTTAGTCTTTTATTTTTTTTTCTTTAAGTTTTTATGTACTTTTACTTATATCACACACTAATACTAATTTATAACACTTTTAAGATTAACTAAACTAGTTTAGTATTATAGCTAAAAATTTAATTTTAATTAAACTTTCTTATTAAAAGTAGAAAAAAAATTGTGTATGTAATTTTTATTAAAGTTATTTAAAAATTTACAAGAATTAATATCTTTTTATTACTTTTTAAGATAATTAAGGACTTTAGTTAAAATTTATTAATTTTACTTTATATTTTTTACACGTTAGTAGACCTTCTATTTTTGTTACTAAAAATTACTTAAAGTAAAAAGTAGTATTTTCTTTATATAAGTTTAAAAGAGTTAGATTAGTTTTTAATATATTAGAATAAAATAAATAGCTTAATTCTAGTAATATTAAAGTCTATTACTTAAGTAACAGTAGGTGTATTTTACTTGAAATTAAGAAATAAAAAATAAAGTAGTATTATTAATATATTTTTTATATTCTTAAACTTAGGCATTAAACTCATAATGCTTTTTATTATTATACTTAAATAATAAATCTAGCTTAAAAAATTACATAATAAACATAAGAAAATTAGAATTTAAAGAAATAGTTTAAACTACTATAGGCTTTATTAGAATAGAAAAAGAAGATTAAAAAACTATAAATATAACTTTATTATTTTTAAAAAAAGATAACTTTAAAAGTTTTTAACACTTTTTTTTTTTTATAATTACTTAAGTTTATAATGTTTTTTTTTGTAATTTTTTGTGTTATCTAGTTTAAGTAATTTTTTATTTAATTTAGTATAATTTATTTTAAAACTTATTTTTTTCTATAATACTTATAAACTTAGAGTTTAAAAATGTAATAGTAGTTATATAATATTAAGCTTATTAGAACTCTTTTTAAAATAAAGATTATAAGCTTTAAGTTATACTTTTTTAAGTAGTTACTACTAGTCTAGTTTCTAAAGATTATAAAATAAAGATTATATTATAAAAAAAAAATTTAATAAACTAAACTACTAACTAAAAGTAGTAGAGTTTAAAATAACTTAAAAAAAGTAGAATTAAAATACTTACTAAACAAGCATTACAAAAGTAAGTTAAAAGGATAGTTTAAAAATAAACTAAAGTTATTTATTTATAATATAATTTTCTACTTTTCTTTTAAAAAAGAATTATTACTTTTTTTATAGTTTTTTTTATTTTTTGCTAATTTAGGCTAGACTAAGGTTAAGGTTTCTAATTAAAATATTTCTAATATAGTTAAATAGTAAAAGCACTCAAGTAGTATAAAATAATACTTTTATAATTTCTAACTAAAAAAACCTAAAAACACTCTATAGTTTTATAGTAATAATTATTAGAATATAGTAATAAATATAGAATTAAATTAATTTAACTTGCTTTAGCTTAGTTAGCTTTAAATTTACTTTAAGTAATTAAGAAAATCTTATTCTATTACAACAAACTACTAATATTAGATTTTAAGTTTGTAATAAAAATAAATTTTTTATATTAAAATTTGCTTAAACTAGTTATATACTAATAATAGTTTAATTATTTTAGTATTAAAGTATTAAAATACTTTATTAAATATAAAAGTAGTAGACTTTTTAGTATATTAATATTTTAAATTAACTTTCTACTATACTAAGCATAAAATTCTCTTATATTAGTATAGTAACTAAGAATTTAACATAATTTAAATTTTATATTTAGTTTTTATTAAATAAGTATAATACGTCCTTATTTTATAAGTACTTACTAAAACTAGACTTTTTTATACAATATTTAAAGACTTTTCTAGTAAGTAATAATAATAATATTAATAGCAAAGTTAACTATATTTACATTTTTATATATTTAAAAATTAATAAGTAACCTTTTTAATTTAATATATTTCTATATTATAATAAAAGAAAAGTAACTATTTATTTATAAAAGTAGTTTACTTAGCTTCTATTTAGCTATATATTTTAAATAAAAAGGTTTAAAAATACTTTATATTATTTAATAAAATTAGCTACTTTTTCCCAAAATACTTTTTAATATAATAGTTTATTATTATTATTTTCTAGTTTTTAGTATAAAAATTAAAAACTTCTTGACTTTATTTAAATAAGTAAAAGCTAAATATTATAATTTTAATTATATTATAATAAACTAACTTTATTTAAATTCTAAATATTACGTATTATTATACTTTCTAGTTTTATAAAATATTAACTTTTCTTTGAGTAGTAACTTAATAATTTTTTTTATTTAGCCTTTTATTAAATATAATTTATTTAGTATAATATATACTAAACTTATAATATATATAACTAATAACGTACTATTTAATACTTATATTATAAAAATTTATATTTAAAATTAGTTATAATAACTACTTTTTTAAAAGGTTTAAGTAAAATAAAGTATTATATATATTATAAGTAATTAAAAAAAGAAATTAATACTTTAAATTTTTTATAAATTTTATTAAATTACTAACATTAGTAAAAAATTTTATAAGTAGAGTACTAATTATTAAACTTACTTTTTTATTATACTAAGCTATAATTTTTAAATAGTATTTTATATAGAAAATTTTTAAGATTATTTACTAATTTTTAGTAAAAAGAAATTAAGTATAATATTATAAGTAGTAATAAGTAAAAAGCTTTTACTAATAGTAATAACTAAAATTTAGTAAATAACTTAAAATTTTTTTTTAAAACTAGTTAAAAGGTATACTAAAAAAAGTAAGGCTAAATAAAAAATAAAATAAGTACTTTAAAATAACAAATATAAAGTAAAGTTATTAGCTAATGTTATTAAAGTAATTAATAAAACTAAAAGTAAAAAAAAAAAAAAAAATTTTACGTGCAAATTATATAATATAATTAAAGTAATTAAAACTAATAAAAGTTAAGTAGTTATAATATTACTAAGTATATAATAAATTATAAGTAAAAAATTTACTATTTAAAAAAGTATTTTTTTTAGGTTTTACATAGTTAATTTCTTAAACTTATTTTACTTTTTAAGAAACTTTTAAAAGTTATATAATAAATTAATTAAGTTATTATTATTATATTTTTATATTATTAAAATAATTACATTAGTATTATACTACATAATAAGTGTAATTACTCAAGTTTTTAATATAAAATATAAATATACTTTTTATATTAAAATAACTTATATTTTATTTATTATAACATATACTTAAAAATATATAATATTATTATATTATTTATAATTACATTATAGTTTTACTATTTAATTTATGTAATACTATAAGTTACTATAAATTATATAATAATAATAAGTATAAATTTTAAATATATATATTAACTACTAAAATATAATTACTTTAAAAGTTTAATAATGTAAAATAAAATTTTAAAAAATTAAAATAAAATCTTTATAACAAGTGTAAATATAAAATATAGAACTATAAATTAATTTAAGCTTTTAGATAAAACTTATTTTAAAAAATATATTAAAAATAAATAATAAAATAAAAATAGTTTTTAAAAGTTATAATAATTTTAAATAATAAATTATTATAGTTTTTAAAGAAATTAATAAAAATAACCTATAAAGTAAAAAATTTAGAACTTAAAATAAAATATGTTAGTATAAATTTATATAGTAAAATTTTAGTAACTTTAACTAAAAATTAATTAAAATAAAGTACTATTAATAGTAGCTTACTATATTAAACTTAAAAGTTAAATTAAAAATAAGTTAATTAAATAAAATAAGTTAATTAAATAAAATAAGTTAAATAATTGATATAACTTTATAAAAACTATAGTTTAAATTAATAACTAGTAGTATAAAAAAAACTTAAATATAAAAAAACTAATAATAATTATTAGAACGAAAAAAACTTTAATATAATAAGGTTAGGCTTATAATATAAATATAAACGTTAATAAAGTTTAAGTTAAAAAAAATAAATTTAAAAAGTTAAGAAAATAGCTTATAACTTAAAAATATAAAAAGTAACTTAATAAAAGTGTATATTTTATATATAAAAATATTAAATACTTTATAAAAATTATACTAAAATAAAATGTTGTAATAGTTAAAACTATAAACTAAAAATAATAAAAACTAAAAATACTTAATAATAAAATTATTAGTACAAAACTTAAAAGCAATAAATATTAGATTTAGAAAAATAATAGTTACTATAAAAAAATTATTCTATATAATACTAAAAAAATAAAAGTTACTTTTAAATAAAAATAAATAAATAAAAAAGTACTATAAATAATGGCATAAGTATAGTATAATATAAAAAATACAAATAGATAATAGTATTTAAAATAAAATATAAATTATTTAAGTACTATAATATACTAATAAAATTAACTAATATACTTATAATATTTTAAGTAGTTATTAATTATATACTTTATAAATATTTAGATAATATATTAATATATATATAAAGAATACTTAAAGAATATAAAAAATATATTAAAAGAGTTTTACAAAACTTTACAAATATAATTTTTTAATATAGCTAAAAAGTACAATTTTATATTATAAAAATAAAATCTTTAAAATGTATTATTTCTGGAAAAAAAATTGTAAATAAATCTAAAAAAAGTTAGTAAAAATCTTAAATTAACTAATACTAATAATAATTAAGAACATATAAATAATTTTAGGTTTTGTAATTTGTTATTAATAGTTTATAAAAAAGTATTTAAAAACTATAATACTACTTAAAAAAGAAAAAAAAATTAAATTTTAATAAAAGTAAAAGTAGTAGTAAATATTTAAAAAATAAAAAAAAAAGTTTACTTAATTTTTAATACTAAAAATGTTTAATTTAAATCTGTTTATTATTTTTTTTAAATAAATGTATTTAATTCTACTATTAAAGTAGTTTATAGTTAAAAACGTTAGGAAAAAAATTAGTAGTATTTTTATAGTATTTAGTTATATTTAGTAGCTATTTATGTATTTTATGCACTATACTCTATAGCTTATAGTCTTAAATTTAAAATAGCATTAAGCTACTAAACGTAATACTATCTTATAAGATATTATTAAATATATAATTATATTCTCTAAAGTTTTTATTACTATTTGTAATATTTACATAATTTGTTTATTATGTATATTATGTATATTATGCACATTTTGTAAATTTAACGCTTTTTAAGTATACTATATATCTAGTTTATTTTTTATACGTAGTACGTATATTTAAAGCATAGTTCTAAATTACTAGCTACTACTAATTTACTATATAAGGTAATGAAATATTATATAAGCTTTATTTATTTTATTTTCTCTTTTTTAATTCACCTAAAGTACTTTCTGTGTTTATTCTAATATTAATATGAAATTAGCTTCTATATTAAATCTAAATATATTTTATATTATATTAGAATTAGCTTTTATATTAAATTGGATTTAGCTTTTATATTAAATTAGATTTAGCTTTTATATTAAATTAAATATAGCTTCTACATTAAATTAAATTTAGCTTTTATATTAAATTAGAATATTAAAGAAAAGATTTCTTTAAATCTTTTTTCTCTTTATAAAGAGTTTAATTTAAATTTAATATAAAGCTCTTAAAGTAGCTTAGTATAAGGCTTAAAAGATAACTTAGTATATAACTCTAGAAATAGCTTAATAAAAGTAACTTAGTATAAAGCTTTAAAGATAGCTTAATATAAAGCTTTAAAGACAGCTTAATATAGAGCTCTAAAAATAGTTTAGTATAAAGTTCTAAAAATAGCTTAATATAGAGCTTTAAAAATAGCTTAATACAAAGCCCTAAAAACAGTTTAATATAAAGTTTTAAAAATAGCTTAGTATAAAGCTCTAAAAATAGCTTAATATAAAGCTCTAAAAATAGCTTAATATAAAGCTCTAAAAATAGCTTAGTATAGAGCCCTAAAAGTAGTTTAATATAAAGCTCTAAAGATAGCTTAGTATAAAGCTCTAAAAGTAGCTTAGTATAAAGCTCTAAAGGTAGCTTAATATAAAGCCCTAAAAGTAACTTAATATAAAACTCTAAAAGCAGCTTAATATAGGTCTAAATATAAGTTAGTAAATAGATTAGTAAAAGGTTTAGTAAACTAAATATTAGCTTAGTATAAGTATATAAAGAAAACAGAATAAAAGAAAGAAAATTCTATTAAGAATAAAAAAAACTTAGTATATATAAATAGAAAATAGTAACTTTATAAGTTTACAGCACTTATAGATAGCTATAATAATTTTTAAAAAATAAATAAACAGAAATTAGACTTTTTTACAAGCATAATAGTACTAAATTTAAGGAATATAATAAAGTAGATAGGAATATAAATTTAGCTTATTTATATATAAAATATATTTTAGTATTTTATAGCATTTTATAGTATCTTACTATATACTTATACTTGAAGTTACAATTAGCTACAGTTTGTAGCTAAGTTATAAATAAAGTTATATTTAGTAACTAAATACTATTAAGTTATAAATAAAGTTACGTTTAGTAGCTAAATGCTGTTTAGTTATAAGTAGAATTACATTTAGCAGCTAAATACTACTAAATACTTAAAAATACTGAAAATGCTAGAATAGCGTGAATATAAAATCTTTAGCCACAAATTCTTTTTCTAATAAACAATAAAATAAATATTTTTATTTTATAAACTGTTTATTAAAAAAAATTATAAAAGCTAAGTTAAATTATAATATATATAAGAAACAGTTATTAGTAATTATAGTAGTATTTAAAAAGTAGAAAATTTATTTTAAAAAAGCTAAATATTAAGTAGTAGTATGTATAGACTATAAGAACTTTATAAATATTATAATAATAAAAAAGCTTAATAAAAAGCAAATATACTAAAAACTTTAGTTATTTATAATTTCAAGATTTTCTATTAAATAGAATTAGAAAATAAAGTAGCTAAAACTTCTAATTAATAACTAAATTATATAAAAATAATAAACTAATATTAAATGTAGTATTGTTATTAAAATTAAATAAATTACTAATATGTAATTATCTAAAAATTAGGATAATTATAATTATTATAAACTATTAAATGTATTAAATTAAATAGTATTTTAAAAAAATTAAAATAAACGTCAATACTTAATTTAAAAAATAACGAAAATATATAAATAAACTTATTTATATACTAGTAACTTTATATAAAAAACTAATTTAAAAAAATTACTAAACTATTATTATAGTAACTATTTATAATTCTTTTTAAAAAAGGTGTTTTTATAAGCTTTTTTTTATATTACATGTTTATATATTATCTTTATGTTAATATACAAGCTTTTACTTTAATATTTTTATTTATAATATATTTTGTTTCTATTTCTTTTTACTATAATATTTTAAATTATTACTTAGGATTATATATAGCAATTAATTAATACTTTTTTTGGCTTTTAACTATTATATAATAAAAGCTTTACTTAATTTAAAAACGTTAAATATAAAAATAAAGTTTATTTAAAATAAAACTATAAAACTTAACTATTAACTTTAGTTAATTATTATAGTATAATACAGCTTTAAAGTAATATAAAAAGAAAATAAGTTATTAGTAAAATTAAAACAATCTATTTAATTTAAAATATAAAAGTAACTATAAAAAATAAAACTAAATTATAAAGAAAAAACTTTTTAATATAAACATATTTTTTTAGTATTGCTAGTTAAATAATTTTAATTTAAACTCTTTAAGTTAATTTATTATACTTATATATAATAAAGCTTATTTATTTTAATTACTTTTTATTACTTATATATTTATTATATAGTTTTCTACTTAACTTTTTCTTTGTAAGTTTTTTACTAATTTACTTTTTAACACTTATTTTTAACAATTATTAATTAGTGTTTTAAACTCTAGTAATATTACAACTTTTTTTATTTTTTTAATTATATTATGCCTTTTATATAAGTACTATATTTAGTTTTTCTACTATATATTTATTATATATAAAGCTTAGTACTTTTTATTATATTATATACTTTTCTTTTTTAATTTTTTTTTTAATTCTAAAAATAACTAAAGTTAAATTCTTAACTTTATAAGCTTATTATTTTGTGAAATTAATTTGTAACTAAAATTATTTAATACTAATACTATATAAAACTATTTTTATTAAAAATAAGTATATTTGAATAAAACTATATTAAACTATTACTTTAAATATATTAACAATTACTTAAAATATAACCTTATACTATTATAAAGTAAACTAAATTATAATTTAGTTAACTATTAATGTTTATTTTTTTAAATTTAGAAAATAAAAGAATTTTTATTTACTACTTATATTTAAGCTTAATATTTATACTATTAACTATTTTAAGTTAATTCTAAGTTTTATAAACTAGTAGATTATAAAATAATATTTATTAAAAAGTTTAAAAAAAGGGAAAAAAAGGTAATATTCTTATAATAATAATTTTCTACTTATAAATTTTTAACTTTTATAAGTTTATTTTTTAATAACATATTTTTTTTATTAAATTAGAAAGGCACCTAATTTTCTTTATTCTAGAATCTAGTACTTGCAAATTTTATAGTAAAACTAGTTAATTAGCTAAGTATAATATTTTATATATTTAATTAAATTTTATTATAGTAACTATTTATAATACTTTATAAAAGTCTTTTAAAAAAGCTTTTTTTATAAGCTTGTTTTCTTATTATATGTTTATATATTAACTATATACTAGCACACAGACCTTATTTCTAAATAATTCTATTTATAACTTATTTTATTTTTCTTCTCTTTTTTACACATATTTTAAACTATTACTTGGTATTATATATAGTAATTAATTAATACTTTTTTTTAAGCTCTTAACTTTTTATATGTAGTACTCTTATAATTTTACATTATATTACTAGCTTTCTATAAAATAAATAACTTAAAACTTATTAAAATTCTTAGAAACCTTACTTTTTAACTTTTACTTAGTTTTTACTAGTTATTAATATAATCTTTTTGTAAAAAAAGCCTTACTAAGTAAAGTGTACTTAAGTTAATAGTAATTATTAAATTAATAATAAAATTAATTTATATTATATTATTATTACTATTATACTATAATTATAGTTAACAAATTTTGTAAATTACTTATCTATAATTAATTAGTTATTAATATTAATAAAGTAGTTACATACCTTAAAATGTTGTTAAATTTAAGTATTAATAGTTATATAGAAATAAATAATTTTTTTTATTAATAACTTTTTTATGTTTATAAAAATAGCTATAATAAAAAAATATACTTTAAACTAAAATTTTTATTAACTAACAACTAATAGCTAGCTTTTAAGTAGTTTTTTAATATAATTAATAATATTAGCTTTAGTATACTTAAAAATCTAGTTACTTAGTATTATAATAAGATTCTAGAGATAGTACATAGGGAGTTAAATAAACTTTTATAATATAGCAAAAACTAGAGTTAGTACTAGCTTAAAGCTTATTTAAAATATTATTTAATATAATTAAAGTCTTTTAAAATTTAGAAAAAGCTTATATAATAACTAGAAATAATTTGAAAGTAATTTAATAAGCTAGAAACTATATATAAGTACCTAAAAATTATTTTTAAAAATACCTAAAATATAAATAAATATAGCTATTAAATAAGTATTATAAAAAACTAATACATGTTTACTAAGTATAGAAAATAAGTATTTATTTTTATATTAAATAATTATAAGTAAGTCTATTTTATTAAGGCTATTTCTATTTATAAAAAAGTAATTTATACTTATTATTAAGGCCTTATCACAAGAGTACTACGTGTAGAAAATTATAAACTTAAAAAAGAGTATTAATTAATTACTATATATAATACTAAGTAATAATTTAAAACGTTATGTAAAAAAAAGAAGAAATAAAATAAATTATAAATAAAGTATTTAGACAAGAGCTCATGCACTAGCATAAGGCTAATATATAAATATATAATATAATAAAAAAGCTTATAAAAAAAGCTTTCTTAAAAGGCCTTTATAAAATGTTATAAATAGTTACTATAATAATACCCCTCTTTTAAATCTAAGCTCTTGTAATGGGTGTTTATATTAAGTTTTAAATAATAAATTAATTTAGATTTTAGAAGTAAAATTCTTTTGTAGTAGTTATATCTTAAAAATTATTTATAAATTACTATATTAAGTTATTATACTTAGTTTATTTAATAAGGTATTTATAGCGTTTTCGTTTATAATTAAAACGCAGTTTCTTAATTTACTTAACATAGTATTTAGTATTACTATTAATTTTAATAGGTTTTAGTAATAAGTTTTATTAATCTAAAAGGTATTCAAATTTAGACGCAGCTAGCTAAAGTAAAAATACATAAAAAACTAAGTATATACTTAGGGATTTAGAAAGTTTAAGTTAGTATATATATAAAAAAACTACTTAGAAAATGTGTTATTTTCTTAAGATCTTTAAATCCAGCTTTTTAAATAGTTATTTAATTTTAATATTTTATATATTAAGCTAGACTATATCTTCTATTAAGTAGTTAGATATAAATAATTGTTTTTAATTTATATTTTTTTTTTAAAAAACTTAGACTTAAAATATCTTTTTTTAAACTAGCTATTAAATATTAGCTATTTTCTCTATTATATGGTTAGCTTTTAAGGCTTGTAACACCTAGTAAAGCTGTTTTTAAGTTCTTATAAAAGATTTAAAACTCATTTAAGAGTATTAGTCTGTATTAGCTAAGAATAATAAAATCTTTATAAATTTAAATATAGTATTATTAGCTTTAAACTATACTAAAAAAAGCTAGTTTACTTAGTTATTTTATTAATAGTTTATATATATATATAGAACCTATTCTATTATGCTGTTAGCTTTTTCTATTTAGTTATTAATTTCTAGATAATATACAGAAAATAGTTAGAGTTTAATTTATATTTATTTATAAAGTTTATTATAAAAAGTAAAAATAAATTATATTCCTTACTTTAATATAATTATTTCTAGAAGGCTATAGTCTATTTATATGTACTAATAATAAAAACAGGCTATATTTACAGTAGTTATATTAGTATAAGAAATTAGGTATTAGTATTTTATAAAGTAGTCTATTATAACTATAATATTAATACAGTCTTTAAATTCTAAGAAATTAGTAATAAAGTTTTCTAAAATATCCTTTTATTTTTTTTAGAAATAAGTAGGGGCTTTAAGAAGCTATAATACTTCTTATAAAAAACTTTAAATTTTTAATAAATATAGTAGTAAAAAATATATTAGCATATTATTTTAAACATTTAGAGCTAGTAGTATTTGTATTATTGAATTTTAAAAGTCTTTTTATAACTAAAGTAGTTGCTAACAAAGAAATTATATATAATTTAAAAAAATTTAATTTTAAGTTTATTATTATTTGGTATTACTAATTAGCTGTAGTAGTATAATTAACTTTTTTAGTTTTTATACTTACTTAAAAAAGCTACTTAGAGTGTTGAATTTTATTTTATTTTAGTAACAGAATTTTCTAAATAAACTTATTATTAAAGTACTTATTATTAATAATCTATTAAATAGACTTATTTATTTTAGTTAAATTTAATTTTAGTATCTTATTAAATAGTTTAGGATAGAAAAGTATTTGTTATTAAATTCTATAGGCTTTTTCTTAAACTAAAGCGTTTTATATATAGTAAATAAAAATATTTAGTTTCTTATTCTATTTACTAGACTAGTACGTAATCGTGAAGTTAAATTAAAATAAATATTTAACTTAACAAACTTATTAGTAGTTTAGCTATTTTATAATAGTAAAATACTATAAATTTTTATAGTTACTTAATATCTGGATTAAAAAAGTAGTACTTTTTAACTTAAGTCTCTATTATTTAAAATAGCATATAATAGCTAATAGCTTTTTATTATAAATTTTATAGTTACTTTTAGCAGGGCTTAATCTCTTTAAAAAGTAAGTAATAGATTTTAGTTTACTTAGTTTATTTTTTCTAGGAAAATACTCTAGTAGTTATATAGTCTAAAAAATCAGCTTCCACAATAATTAGTAACTCTAAATTAAAATATTAGAAAATTAGAGTAGTTATAAATATATGATTTAAGAATTAAAATACTATTTAATAGATATTATTAAATTTAAATTAAATATTCTTTTTAGTTAGGGCTGTAAGTAAGAACGTAATATAGAAAAATTTTTAATAAATTTTTAATAGAAATTAGTAAACTCTAGAAATGCTCTTATATTCTTTACGTTTCTAAAAAATTCTTAGTTAAAAATATTTTTTATTTTATTTAGATTTATACTAATTTCTTTTATTAAAATCACGTATTTAAAATAAGTAACTTATTTTTAATAGAACTTATACTTATTAATATTAAGTTAAAGGCTAGCTTTTTTTAGAGTGTTTAAAACCTATTTTATATGTTACTTATATTTATATAAAAAGTTACTATAAATTAGAATATTATTAAGATAGGCTGTATAGAATAGATTAAGAAATAATTAAAAGATATTATTTATATAGTGTTAGAATATACTTAGTATGTTAGCTAGTTTAAAAAGCATAATAAGATATTTAAATAGCTTATATTAGGTCTAAAAAGTAGTTAACTATTTATCTCCTTTAGCCACATAAAAGTAGTTAAAGGCTAAAATAATATCTAACTTTATAAAGTACTTTATCTTACTAAAGTAAAATAGAGTTTCTTAAATTAATAAAATAGAATAATAGTTTTTAATAGTAATAGCATTTAAAGCTTAGTAGTTTATATAAAATTAGAAATTTCTATTAGGTTTTCTTATAAAAATAACTAATATAACTATAAGAGATATACTTACTTTAATAAATTCTTTAGCAAGATAATTATTAAAATACTTCTTAAGAACTTTTAATTTGTTTTAAGATATTTTATAGAGAGGTTTAAATCTAAGTTGCTTTTTTTTAAAAAAAATAATCTTATAGTTATATAAATAATATTCAAATAGTTTATTAGCCTTTTTACATGAAAATATTCTAAAAATATCATGGTAATTCTCTAGAACCTTAGTAACTAAATTTATATAAATTTTTAAAGCTAAGATCTTATTAATATTAGCTATTAAAATAGTAAAGATTTTATGTTTATGTTTTTAGACTATTTATATGAAAAGAGCTGCCCTAATTAGGTAAATATTTATACTTAATTTAAATTCCTTATAAAGCTCTTCTAGTAAAGCCTTTACTAAAAAGTTTTTAAAGTTTTAAGAAAAAAACCTTTTTTATAAGGTTCTTATTTAATTTAGTGTTAAAGTTAGGTGCGTGTTTAGATATAAGTCTAAACTCTAAATAAAAGTCCTTTAGAAAACAGTTTACTAAAAAGATTTCTAAATAAATATTTAATTCTTATAACTAGTAGTTTATTTTAGTTAACTAGTAGTTATATTAAAATTAAGTAGTTAAAAATAACTTTAAAAAACAAGTTTAAGTACACTGTATATAGGTAGTATTAAGGTAAAAGTCTTTTAATAAAAAGTTTACTAGAAAGTTTCTTAAGTAAGTAGTATATTCTTTTAAGTAAATTAGAAATTAAAATAAGTATAGACAGTAAGCTTAGTAATGAAGAGCATTAAAAAGCAACTTTTATAAATAATAATTAAAGTTAACTTTATACTTTTTTATTTATAGTTAGCTAAGAATTAATTCATAATTTCTAGTAACTATTTTAAAAAGGCGGATATCTTTAATATAATTTAAATAATAGATAGTTATACTAACTATATATAAAATATAACTTCTTTTAAAACGTTTATTATTAAAACTAGTGGAATAAAGAATATTTAAAAAAAGCAAAAAACAAAGTTTCTAAATATAAACTAAAGGTCTACTAATATAATCTATACTAGTAGCTTTAGTATTAATTAAAGTAGTAATAGAATAAAAAAAACTATTTTATTAAATAATATATAAAATATTTACTTAATAGTCTCAAGAATTAGTTATTAAGTAAGAAGTTTATAGGTTAATAGAAATCTAGTATTAGAAATATTTTAAAGAGTAATTTAACTCTAAAATAGAGCTTTTAATAGGCTAGCTTAAAAAGTTTAAAAACATTTTTATTTATAAAAAAAATTAAATCTAAAGAAAGAACAAAAGCAGGTTAATTATTAGAATTTAAATAAACTTATAAATTAAAGTTCTAGTAGGGAGACAAAGTAGTTTTAAAAAATATAGCTATATTTATTATACTTAAAGTATTAACTATTATGCTTTCAAGCTTTTTATTTAGCTAATTTAAAAAGAATATAGTTAGAGATATTAATTTTTATAATATTAAAGTCTTATTATAATATAGGTTATAACCTATAGTAGTATAGTGTAAAAAGATATTAAAGATTATTATCATATAAGAATATTAAATTAGTGTAGTTATTTAATGTGTTTAAGATTTTAATATCTACTATTATTTAATAAAGCTTATTATTTAATAATTTCCTTAACTATATAATTAGACTAATTTCGTTTAATTTAGTATTAGTAGCTAGTTTATAAAATTTAGTAAAGTAGGTAGTAAAACTTTTTTACTCTTAATAGAACAAATTAAGTTTACTTAAAATAGTAAGTTTCTTATTTAGGTCTTTATATATAGCTAGTAGAAAGATAATTAATTACTTTACTATATATATATTCTAATTTATAAAAGAGTCTATAAGTGTTACTAAGTCTTTTTCTAGTCTTAAGTATGTATATAAAAGCTAGAAGTGTTTAGTAGAATATTAGTTAATATTATCTTCAAGTTTATAGTAGAGTTTTTTAATAAAAATAAGTAAATTCTTTTACTTTTTAGTAAACATTAAAGAGTTAGGTAAATAATTAGATTTTATTATTACTAATAAAGTAGTAAGACTTTATATAAAAATTAACTTCACTTACTTAACTATAATTTAGGAAACTTAGAAATAGGTACTAGTTATAATTATAAGTAGAATTAAGATTATAGAACTTAAGCTATTTCTAGATAAACTAATAGTATTTACTAAGACTTTTTTAGCAGTAGTTACTTAGATAGTAGAGTAAAAAGAAATAGATATAATTTATTTTTAAACTTCCTATAATTCTTTTTAGAGAGTGTTAATAGATTTTTGTAGTTATACTTACTAATATTTTAGCTATACTTATTATCATTTTAGTACTTTAGTAAATGCGTTTTATATTATAATTATTTACTTCTTAAATAACTACATAAGTTCTGTAGTTAAAATAGAAGTATTTAAAGAGTTAGATATTTTATTCATAGTAGTAATAATATAATATAGTATTATAAGAGTACTACATGTAAGAAGTTAAAAACTTAAAAAAAAAGTATTAATTAATTACTATATATAGTACCAAGTAATAATTCAAAATATTATATAAAAAAAGAAATAAAATAAACTGTAAATAAAGTATTTAGATAAAAACTTATATACTAGTGTAAAGTTAATATATAAATACGTAATATAATAAAAGAGCTTATAGAAAAGACTTTTTTAAAAGACTTTTATAAAATATTATAAATAGTTACTGTAACAGGTCTTAATAATTCTAGAAACTTAGATAATAAATTTTTTTAGTAACTATTTTATTAATATAAGTAATTTTAGCTATAATAATAATAAATTAAGTTTAGATTAAATTATATACTTTTAGAAAATAATTAAAGACTAAGTTAAAGAAATATAAAGACTTTTATTAATAAATAACTATAGATTTTATTTTACTTAATAATTTATTAAATATGCTACTAGCTATAAAATTTAATTATTTACTTTACTACTATATACTATATATTTTCTTTAGTTTCTAGATATAAAGTGTTTTCAGCTACTTAAGTAGTATTATAGTAAGTATTTTAACTTTATTTTATAAACAAGTATTAAGAATATTATAAAAACCATTTTTTTAACTATAACTTAAGTTTATTAAAAAACGTTTAGTGTAGATATAATTTATAGTAACTAGTAAAAATTTAGTATTTACTTTTTTAATTTATAGCTAGTGTTAAATAAGCTAAAGTAGTAAAAAATAAGAAAAAATATAGTAGTAATAAATTATAAGTTACTATTTATACAGGCTTTACTTACTTCTATTTTTATATTTTTAGATTTTAAAGAGTATTTAAATAAAGAGTATATTAGAATATTTTTAGTATATAATTTAACTTAATAATATCTTCTTAAAGTATATTATAAAAGTAAGTATTTTAAAACTTCTTTTCTTATTATATTATTACTTAGTAAGCTTAGTTAGCCAATACTTCTTACTATTTAAATACTTAAATATTAATATACTATAATTAAAAATTCTATTACAAAGTAGCAATTATTGCTAATTAAAAAAAGTATTTACTTAATTTTTAAAAAAGCTTTTATAATAGCTAGTAACACATAAAACTACTAATATAAATTCTTTAAAATATAAGTAGCTAAAATTGCTAAAAAGAAGTAAAGAAATTAAAAGTACTAAGTTATTTTTAAAAAAACTTAATTTATATAAGCTAAGGCTGTAAAATAGTTTAATAACATTAAATTAATAAAATCTAGGCTCTAAAGAAGTAGCTTAAAACTAAAAAGTTAAGAAAACATAATATTATATTAAATTAATAGAAGTAGTTATCTTCTAATATTTTTAATTACACTAGAATATATTTTAAGCGTGCTAAATTAAACTAGCTAAAAGAATATAATATTAATTATTAACTTTAAAACAACTAGCTTATACTTGTAAAAAAGTGTTAAAATAAAATAAAATCTAGAAAACCTTATATTAGTAATAGAATATATAAAAACTTAAGTTCTAAAAACTCTAAATATAGTAATAATAAAATAAAAAGGAAATTTAATATAAAAATAATATAGAGCTACTAGTAAATAAATAAATAATAAATTAAATTAATTATTACTTACTACTAGTACCTGGACTATTACTAATTTAATAATATAGAAATATTTATTATTAACTTAATATTTATTATTAACTTAGTATTTATTATGAACTTAGTGTTTATTATTAACTTAAGTAGGCCTTACTTAACAAGATTATTTTTATAAAAAGATTATATTAATACTTAGTAGAAATTAAGTAACTTTAAAAGAAAATAATAAACTACTTATAAATATATTAGCTAAATAAGAGACTTACTACTAAAAAAGCATAAAAGCTTTTTATAAAAAACTTTATAAATTAAACTAAGTATTTACTTACTTAGTTTCTATTATTACTATCTTTTTTATTAATAAAAGTCTAGCATTTGTTATTAGTATATTTAAAGATAGTTTAAGTTTTATAAACTTAATACTTATAGTAATTTTAACTATATTCTTTTTACTTACTTTATTAAAATAACTATTTAATGTTTTTACTATTTTTAGCTAATATTTTGAATTACAAACATTTATTAAATAATTATATAATAATATTATAAAGAATAAGAATTAGTATTTATCTAAATAAGTCTACTTTTATTATACTATTAACTACTTACAAAAAAATTTTAATTTAGTAAGATTATTTTAACTAAATATTATATAAAGTTTAGTAAACTTACTTAAAAGTATTTATAAAAATATAAACTATAAAGCTACTATATAAAGAAAGTTAGTTCATATAAACTAAAAAAACTAAAGCCTTTTTTTTATAGAATTCTATAAATATATTTAAGAATTTAAATAAATAATTCTATTCTAATTACGTACTTAATAAATGCTCTTTACTTTAACTTTTACTATACTTTAATTAAAGTTAACTTTAACTTTTATTATACTTTAATTAAAGTTAATTTCTTTAACAATTTTATTAAATATATAAATATAATTAGTAAATATTATGATAATATGCCTATATTAGCTTTAAAAGAAAACTAATATAACTTATACTACTTAACTATAAGACTAGAAACTATATTATAAAAAGACTTTAATACTATAAAAATTAATACTATAAGTTATACTCTTTTCTATTTAGCTGAAAAAAAAACGTATTTAAGAAAATCTTTATTTTAAATATAGTAAGTATAGTTACTTTATTTAAAATTACTTATTTTCTTTACTTAAACTTTAATCTAATAGTCTACTTTAAAGAAATGTTTTTTAATAATTATTCTACTTATTTTTATCTAGTCCTAATAATTTCTATGGTTAGAAACTTAGCTAGTAATTTATACTTAACTTATTAAAAGCCTTGTTTTAAAAATAAGTTGCTTTCTAAAATACCTTTAATATTATATTTTTATTAACTTATAAACTCTTTACTTAATAACTAATTCTTAAAACTACTAAGTAAATATTTTATATATTATTTAATAAAATAGTATATTTTACTTTATTACTACTTTAATTAATATTAAAGTAACTAGTATAGGTTATATTAATGGATTTTTAGTTAGTATTTAAAAACACTATTTTTTGCTTTTCTTACAAGTTCTATATTTTACTAGTTTTAATAGAAAATAACTTAAAGGAAGTTATATTTTATATACTATTAACATAACTATTTACTATATAAATTATATTAAGAAGATTTATTTCTATATAATAGTTACAAAAAAAATTAAGTTAAATTTAATTATAATGTGTAAAAACTATTTTTTAAAACTTTTTATTACTAGACTTATAACTTATACTTATTTTAATTACTAATACTTTTAAAGAAATTTGCTAATTATTTTAAAAAGTTTTTAATAAAGCTTTTATTAAAAGGTTTTTACTTTAATACTATTTACTTACTTTTTTTTAAACTTACTTTTTAAAATTACTACTAACTACTTAAGTATAATATAATAACTAATTAGCTAAAATAAACTATTAATTATAAAAACCAAATACTTACTTAAAGAACTTTTTAGTAAACTAGTTTTTAAAAAGCTTTTATTTAAAAGCTAAATTAATATATAACTATATACCTAAATTTAATACTAAGTTAAATAAAAACCTTATAAAAAGGCCTTTTTCTTAAGTGTTTAAAAATCTTTTAGTAAAAGATTTACTAAAAAAGCTTTATTAAAAACTAGAACCTAATTTAATTATAAATATTTGCTTAATAAAAGTAGTATTCTTTACTTAGTTTACTTAAAAACCTAAATATAAAATTTTTACTATTTTAATAACTAATATTAATAAGGCTCTAGCCTTAAAAACTTATACTAACTTATTTATAAAGGTTTTAGAAGAATACTATAATATTCTTAAAATATTTTATATAAAGAAGCTAATAAACTACTTAAATACTAACTATATAACTATAAAATTATTTTTAAAAAAGAAAAACAACCTAAATTTAGCTCTTTTTATAAAATGTTTTAAAATAAACTTAAGGTATTTAGAAAGTATTTTAAGAAGTACCTTGCTAAAAAATTTATTAAAATAAGTTTTTCTCTTATATTTTTCTCTATTATTTTTATAAAAAAACTTAACAAAAGCTTTTAATTTTATATTAACTATTAAGTTTAAAATACTATTACTATTAAAAACTACTACTTAATTCTATTAATTTAAGAAAATTTATTATTAGTAAAATAAAATACTTTACAAAACTTAATATTATCTTAATTTTTAAATACCTTTATATTATAAAAAGAAATAAATAGTTAACTACTTTTTAAATTAAATATAGCTTATTTAAGTATTTTATAATACTTTTTAAGCTAGTTAACTTATTAAGTACTTTCTAATATTATATAAATTTTTTTTTAGCTATAACTTAATGTATTTTATATAGCTTATATTAATAATATTTAAATTTATAATAACTTTTAGTTAGAATATTAATAATACATAAAATAGATTTTAAAAGCTTTAGAAAAAGCTAGTTTATAACTTAATATTAATAAATATAAATTCTACTAAAAATAGATTACATTTTTTAAGTATATTATTTCTATTAAAAAATTAGTATAAATCTAAATAAGGTAAAGAACATTTTTAATGAGAAAAATTTTTATAATATAAAAAATATAAAAGTATTTTTAGAGTTTACTAATTTCTATTAATAATTTATTAATAATTTTTTTTATCTTATAACTTTACTTACACTTTTAATAAAAAAAAATACTTAATTTAAATTTAACAATACTTATTAGAAAATAATTAAAACTTTAGAACTTATATTTAAAACTATTTTAATTTTTTAATATTTTGACTTAAAACTACTAATTATTATAAAAGCTAATTTTTTAAACTATATAACTACTAGTATACATTTTTAAAAAAATAAATAAAATAAACTAAGACTTATTATCTACTTTTTAAAAAAGCTAAATCCTATTAAATATAACTATAAAATTTATAATAAAAAATTACTAGCTATTATATGTTATTTTAAATAATAAAAACTTAAATTAAAAAGCGTTACTTTTTTAATTTAAGTACTAAGTAATTATAAAAACTTATAATATTTTATTATTATAAAGTAATTAAGCTATTAACAGGCCTACTAATTTAAATACTTATTTTAGTTTAACTTTATAATTATGTACTAAGTAAATAAAAAAAAACTAAATATTTTTATTTACTATATATAAAATGTATTAGTTTAAAAAAAGTTTATAAAACTTAATAATAACACTTTTCTACTTAAAACTATTTAATAATATATTAGAATTTAACTTAACTAAAATAAATAGGCCTATTTAACAAATTATTAAAAATAAGTACTTAAATAAAAATTTTATTTAAAAAACTTTATTACTAATATAAAATAGAATTTATTTCTTTAAGAAAATTTATTTAAGTAAATATAAAAACTAAAAAAGTTAGCTATACTACTACAGCTAACTAGTAATATTTAATAATAATAAACTTAAAATTAAACTTTTTTAAATTATATATAATTTTTTATTAATAGCTATTTTAGTTATAAAAAAGCTTTTAAAATTTTATAATATAAATTCTACTAGTTTTATATATTTAAAATAATATATTAATATAGTTTTTATTACTTTACTTACTAAAAATTTAAAGCTTTTTATAAAAAGTGCTATAGCTTTTTATAAAAAGTACTATAGCTTTTTAAAACCTTTTTTTATTTTTAAAAAAATATAAATTTTTCTTTATAGATTTTATTACTAATTTTTTAGACTCTAATAGCTGTACTAATTTTATAATAATAGTAAACTACTTTATAAAATACTAATATCTAATTTTTTATAGTAAAATAACTATTATATTTTATAAGTGAGCTGTGCACCTAAGTGAGCTGCGCATTTTAGAATTCACTAAAATATCGAAATTTTCCACCTTAATATCTTAACAACCACTTAAAGATAAATTCTAAAAATTGAAATTTGAGCTTTTATGTACACATTACAGCTTTCATGAGAGTTGCATAAACATTGGTTGAGTAGTTTCTGAGATATAGCGATTTGGCTTTGTTTTGGCTCCTAAATCGCTATATCTCAGAAACTACTCAACCAATGTTTATGCAACTCTCATGAAAGCTGTAATGTGTACATGAAAGCTCAAATTTCAATTTTTAGAATTTATCATTAAGTGGTTGTTGAGATATTAAGGTGGAAAATTTCGATATTTTGGTGAATTCTAAGATGCGCAGCTTGCTTAGGTGTGCGGCTTACTTATAAAATATAATACTTTAATTATAGCTTATCTTTTTTACTATTACATACAAGTAGACTATAGTTTTTTAAAAATAATTATATTAAACTAAAAAATACAATTTATTTCTACTTTTTATAATAAATTATATAAATAATTATAATTAAACTCTAATTATTTTTTACTTATTATCTAGAAACTAATAGCTAAATAGAAAAAGCTAATAGTATAATAAAGTAAGTTTTATATATATATATAAATTACTAGTAAAATAACTAAATAAACTAGCTACTTTTAGTGTAACTTAAAGCTAATAATACTATATCTAAATTTATAAAAAAAATTATTTTTAGCTAACATAGGTTAATACTTTTAAATAAGTTTTAAATTATTTATAAAAACTTAAAAATGTTTATATTAAGTACTATATACTATAAAAGCTAATTATATAATAAAGAAAATAGCTAATATTTAATAACTAGTTTAAAAAAAAAAATTAGACTTAAGTTCTTTAAGAAAAGTATATAAATTAAATTTAATTATTTACTTTTAACAACTAAATAGAAGACATAGTTTAGCTTAATATATAAAATATTTAAATAAAATAATTATTTAAGAAGCTAAACGTAAAGGCTTTGAGAAAATATTATATTTTTTAAATAGTTTTTTTATACATATATTAACTTAAACTCTCTAAATTTTTAAATATATACCTAGTCTTTTATATATTATTACTTTAGCTTATTGTGTCTAAATTTAAATACTTTTAAAGCTAGTAAAACTTATTACCTAAGCCTATTAAAGTTAATAAAAAAATTAAATATTATATTAAATAAATTAAAGAACTATACTTAAATTACAAGTAAAAATGCTATAAATACTTAGTTAAATAAACTAAATATAATAACGTAATATTGAAATTTATAAACAACTTTTAAAATATAGCTACTATAAAAGAATTTTATTTTAAAAACTTAAATTAACTTAAACTTAATACCTAATATAAATACCTTTTATAAAACTTTAAATTTAAAAAAAAAGTACTATTATAGTAACTATTTATAATACTTTATAAAAGCCTTTTAAGAAAGCTTTTTATATAAGCTTTTTTCATTATAGGTTTATATATTAACTGTATACTAGTATATATACTCTACTTCTAAATATTTCTATTTATAACTTATTTTTTTATATTTTTTTTTATGCATTGTTTTGAACTATTACTTGATATTATATATAGTAATTAATTAATACTTTTTTTAAGCTTTTAACCTTTTATACATAACATTCTTATAATAGTTTTTAAATTTTTTTTTTTAGTTTATAGATTCTTTATTAAACTAAATACTTTTACTAATATTTAAACTTTTAGAATTTAAGAATTTTACTTATTTTTATTTAAAGTTACTATCTAGTTTTAATTGAGCTTTTTTAATTAGTTGTATATTTAATAATACTAATTTTAAAAATAAAAAATAAAATTCAAAATAAATTTTTTAACTTTAAATTTATTAGTATACTTTCTAGTTTACAAGCTTTAGTAAGTAATTTTACTATGTTTTTTATATAATACTTAAAGTTTTCTAACTTTTTTTTATAAATATTTACTAATTTACTTTATAATGATTGTAATTTTTTATAAGTAGTTAGTTTATAACTATAGTTTATAAAAAATAGTAAAATACTTATTATTAATAACTTTATAGAGTTATATATAAACTTAGCTATTAGTAATAATATAACTTAGTTATTTTATAGTTTATTAACATATATTCTTAAATACTATTTTAGTATTTAATTTATTTACTTTATTTATTCTTTATTTAAAAATAATAAGCTATTAATAGCTTATAATTTAAATTTATTCTATAAATAGATGTATTCTAGAAAATAAAGTAAATAACTTATTTTTATTAATAATAAATTTTTAAAGCATTTTATACTTTATAATTAAGGTATATAAAATTTTATAAACTAATTTATTTACTAAAAGTTTTTTATATATAACTTTAAAATATACATATTTTAGGCATTTATTAATAATTACTAATATTATATTATATAGTTATGCTTTGTTTTATAGTTTAAATTCTAGTAAATTTATAATAAAATTTATTAAAACTAATTCTTATAATTTTTTAGCTATAGCTAATAACTGTAACAAACTATATAATTTATATTATATAAGTTTATTTTTATTATATTTTGTATAATTAACAAGAACCTTTTTACTTTTCTGTGTAATTATATAGTATAAAAATTCCTTAAAATTTACTTAATAGATTTTTTGTATTTTTGTATTTTTTAATATTTATATATAATTACTATATATTATCTTTATATTAACTTCTTTTTATAATTTCTTAAAACATAAAGAAGTGAATTTACATATTATAACTAATTTTTTAATTAGTTATTAACTAAAACCTTTTATTTTAGTTTAAAATATTATTTTACTATATTTATTTATTTTTCTTAAATAATAGTAGTTATTATAACTTTCATATAAATATATTTTAGAAATTTGTTTAAGTTTTAATTTAAAATTAAATCTTAAACTATTTTCATTTTATATATATAATTATATTATTAGCTTAAAATATTAGCTTTACTATTTTTCTAATTTTTTTATAAAATATTCTAAAATTAAAAGTTGTAAGTAGTTTTACTTATTATATTTATTATTAATTTAACTATTTTATTATAATAAATTTTATAAAATTTTTATACTTTAAGTAAACTATTACTTAGTATTATACTTTTTTAAAATATGTTTTTTACTTTTTAAATACTAAAACTACTATAAGTAGTTTCTTATTATAAATATTATAATTTAGTTTAGCTTTAGTAAGATTTTTTAATAAATAGTTAACTAAATATAAGTGTTCATTACTATATATTTAATTATATATTATTTTATATATATAGTTTAATACATTAGGTTTTAAAATAACTAGTAATTTAAAATTAAATATTTTAAGTATTAATACTTTTATAAATCTTTTTTTAAGCTTAGTAAATACTTGTTATTAGAATGTATTTTATTTAAGTTTAATATCTTTATATATAATTTTTATAAAAGGTATTATAATTTTTAAATAATGTTTTATAAACTTTTAATAAAAGTTTACTCAATTAAAAAAAATTAAACATTTTTAACTAGTATTAAGTATAGTTAGTTTATTATATTTCTAGTTTTACTAGAGTTTATGGTTATTTTTTTTATAAAATAATAAATTTAAGAAAGTTTACTTCTATTTTATAAAAATAGCATTTTTATAGTTATATAGATAAGTTATACTTTTTTAGCTTTTATAATACTTTTTTAACATATTTTTTATACTTTTTTCATAATTTTTTTAAATAAATAAAAACGATATCTAAATAAGCTACTATAAATATATTTTAGTATTTATATAATATGTAGTTTATTATTACTTAAAATATAGTTAGTATATTAGTTAACTTAAATAGTATTATAAAACATTTAAATAATTTAAATTATATTTAAAATACTATTAACTATTTATACTTTATAGTTTTTTTATAAATATTAAATAAACTAAATTATTCTACTTCTTAAAGTTAATATTTATAAGTAATAATTTTTATTATTATATTATTAAGTTAATTAAAATCTATACACAATTATAACTTTTTATTTTTCTTTAATGTAAAAACTATAAAAAATACTATTAAGCTCTTACTTTCTTATATGTATTTTTTTCTTAAATTTGTATTTAAATATTTTTTAAATTCTTTTTATTAATTTAGTTAAGTTTATATATTTAACTTAGTTTTAATATTACTTTTTTAAAGTAATATCTAGTAATTTCATAGTTTATATTCTAAAAAAGTTTTTTTAGCTTTTTTTTAAATAACTCTTTAAATTCTTGAAAATTTTTTAAAATAGTAAAACTAGCTAATTTTTTACAATAAACATATTTTTTTAACTTATAAAATTTTAAAATTTTTTAGTTTTTATTTATATAAATACATTATTCTACTTAACAAAATACGTTTAATTATGAAAATTTTTTTTTTTTAATTTTTTTTAATTTAAGTTTATATAACTTTATATAGTAATTACTAATTTAAAATTATTTTTAGTTTCTAATTTATTATTAGGTTTTACTTAATACACGAGTTTTATTCTAAAATTATGTTTTTATTACTTAAGTTTATAATTTTAATATAGCAATTATTTTTAGAACTTATTGTTTTTATAGATACTATTTTAATTTTTAAGTTAATTATTTTTTTCTAAAGTTTATAATACTATTATTTACTTATTATAACTTTATATAATAAAGTATAATTATGTACTTATATATTTAAAATAAATATATTATTTACTCTACTATTTATATACATAAATAAAATTTTTTTATAAATATATACTTTTTAATATATTTTTTGTTTTTTAAGAAAATGTTTTAATACTTAAGTATTTTTAATAACTTTTTTATTTTTCTATTACTACTAAAAGTAAAATTACTTTGCTTTTTAAACTTTACTAACTACGTTATTAATTATAGCTAGTAGTTAAAAGCTATTTATTTTTTTAAACTTTTACTTAAAGTATACTTAAAAATAAATTAATTTTATTATTTTTTTTTAAACTAAATACTTTACTAAATAAAATTTATATTATAGCTTTTTATTATAAATGTTTTTTTATAATTAAAGTTTTTTTATTTTAAAAAACACTTTATATAAAACAAAACTTTATAGTTTCTATTATTTATATTTATTTTATAAGTTTTTATTATTTTTAATAAAACTTATACTTTATTTTATATTTAGTTTATATAAATACTTAGTATTTATTACTTTATGAATTAAGTTTACTATTAAAAAACTTATTATAATAATAATGTTTTCTAGTTTTTTTACTTTACTATTTAGTAAAGTATTTATTTTCATTTTATTTTATTAAGTTATAATGTATTTTATAAGTAAGTACTATATATAAGTAAGTATTATATCTTAAAATTTACTATAAAAACCAAAAGTCCCCACCCTAATATCTTAATAAGTACTTAATAATAAATTCTAAATATTAAAATTTAAGCTCTTATATATATATTATAGCCTCTACAAAAGTTGCATGGAAATTAAATTAGTAGTTTTTAAGATATTAGAATTTAGAGACTAAAACTAAGCTAAATTACTATATTTTAAAAACTACTATATTAATTTCCATGCAACTTTTCTAAAGGCTGTAATATGTATATAAAAGCTTGAATTTCAATTATTAGAATTTATTATTAAGTAGTTATTGAGATATTAGGGTGGGAATTTTTAGTTTTTTTAGTAAATTTCAAAATATAGTACTTACTTATATACAGCACTTACTTATAAAATACGTTATAATATATTACTTTTATTTAAAAATAAATTTAAAACTATATAACTAATATTTTTTATACTTTAGTTTTTTTTCTACTAACCTAAACTTTAACTATAATATTAGTAAAGTTTTTTATAAATACTTATTTATTAGTTTATTTAAATTTTAGTTTAATTACTTTAAACTTTAATACTAATAGTATATTTTAATTTATTATATTAAAAAGTACTTTTAACTTTATTATATATAGTTTATTTTTGTAAATATTTTTTAAAAATTATAATATTTTTTTTTATAATAAATACATTATGTTATTTATATTTTATAATTTATAAAGTTTATTTATACTTATTTATTTATTTTTTAAAGTAATATTTTAGTATTTTACTAAATACTTTTTTTAAATACTAATTTAACTTATAAATATAACATATGTTTTATTTTACTTAAATTCTTATTATAGTAAACATTAAGTTATTTATAATTATAAAAGAATTACTTTTAATTATAAATTACTTTTTTTATTGTAAGTTTTTAAAAAGTTACTTTTAATTTTTAGTTTTCTTAATAATAGTTAATAATAACAATTTTTTATAAAAAGTAGTGTTTAACTTTTTTTATAATATTATATTACTTTTTTACTATTTTATAAATAACTATATTATATTTATTTTAGTTATTTTTTAAGTATAAAACCATTATTTAATACTTTACTATATAATTAAGTTTAAAGTATTAAAGTGTTTTATATATTTAATATTAGTTTTAATTAATTTTTTATTAAATTTCTTGTTTTATAAAATTTTTTATTTTTATATATAATATAGTAACTTTACACTTTTTTTAGTTTTATTAAGTATTTTTATATATAATATTTTACTTTACTATATTTTAAATAATTTTTTTATTTTTATTAATTTTTTTATGTTAATATTATTTACTATAGCTTAATAAGCTTTATTTTTTTACTTTTTATTTATACTTTTTTTATATTTATATTTATTAAATTCTAGTTATATGTAGACTTACATTTTTTTAAGTTATTAAAAAATAATAATATTATTTTCTTTTTTTCTTCTTTTCTTTCTTTATTATTATTTTTAATAATGTATTTAGTAGTTTTTTTTAAAAATAATTTATTTCTAACTTTATTATTAAAGCTTTAATAATAGTATTTAATTAAGAGCTTATTAGTTTAATTAATTTATAATTAGAGTTATTTAAACTTTATTATATATTTAGCTATTACTTTTATTTACTTAAAGACTTTAAGTTTTTTAACTACTATAAGCTTTTTGTTAACTTTTTTTAATACTATATTAATTTTTTTAAAAAATACTTAATAGCTAATAAAAACCTATTATATTCTATTATTATAGGTTTTTAGTTAAAAGCTAAAACTACTTTATAGCTCTACTTTCTGTATTTATATTAATAGTAAGAATTTAATTTTACTTATTCATAAATATTTATTTATTAAACTTATAATATATATTTATTATTATTATAAACTCATGTAGCTTTTTATATGTTTTATTATAATATTTAAGTAACTAAATTTAAATTAATTTACTAAAGTTAATATATACCTATAGTAATTAAACTATTTATAATAATTATTAAATTTATTATTATACTACTTAGAGCATACTAAATATTAATATATTTATAGTAAATAATAATCTAACTATTTTATAACTAATACTAGTAAGAATTTAATTATAATTTAACTTACATTAAATATAAGTAGTTACTATTATTATATAATAAAAACTTTACTTAATTAAAAAATATTAAATATTAAAGTAAAGTTTATTAAAAGTAAAATTATAAAGTTTATTTATTAACTTTAATTAACTACTTTAGTATAATAAGGCTTTAAAGTAATATAAAAAAAATAGATTATTTATAAAGTTAAAATGTTTTATTTAAATTAAAATATAAAAGTAATTATAAAAATAGAACTACACTATAAAGAAATACTTTTTTATATAAACTTATTTTTTAGTATTACTAGTTAGTTAACTTTTACTTAAACTTATTAAGTTAATTTACTAGACTTATATGTAATAAAGTTTATTTATTTTAATTACTTTTTATTACTTATATACTTATTATATAGTTTTTTACTTACTTATTTAAACTTTTTTTAGTAAGCTCTTATTATAAGAGTACTACATATAAATAATTAAAAACTTAAAAAAAAAGTATTAATTAATTACTATATATAGTACTAAGTAATAATTTAAAATGTTATATAAAAAAAATAAGTTATAAATAAAGTATTTAAGTAAAAGCTTATATACTAATATAAGACTAATATATAAACATATAATATAATAAAAAAGCTTATAAAATAAACTATTTTAAATGACTTTTTTAAAGTATTATAAATAGTTACTATAACGTGTTTTATAAGTAAGTAAAATATTTAGGTAAGTAAAATACTTAAATACTAGCTTTTAATTTTAACAGTAAAATAAATATTAATACTATAATAAATTTACTTAATTCTAGATTTAGTAGAATTACTTTAAATCTAATACTTTTTTTTTATAAGTTTATGTGTTATGTTCTGCCTTACTATAAGTACTATAGTATTTTTTTAATAGTAAGTTATTTTTTATATTACTTTATATAAAAGACTTTTTAGTTTTTTTTTATATTACTACTATTTAGAAAAGTTATTAAATTCTTTATTTTACTTATAAACATAACTTTTTAGCCTTAATATATTTTTTTTATAACTTTTATGTTTAGTTATTTTCTTATTTACCTAATAAAAAGTAAAGAGCTTGTTTTTTATTAATATTATTTTATATACTATCTTCTTAGCACTTTTTCAAAGCTAATTAAGAGCTTTTAATATAAAAATAAGTAATAAATTATAATGCCTTTAAATTTAATTATAAATTAATATAAATTAAGTACTAATTTTATGTACATTACCTAGTATTTATAATTACTATAAAGACTTTTATAGTAGCTTTATTATAGACATATAAAAATTATATTAATTTAAAATAAAATAGTATTAGAGTTATAAGAAACTAAATTAACTTTTTAAGAACTTTTTAAGATATTATTCTCTATAAAGGCCTTATTATAAGCTATTTTAAAAACTAAAAGAAAGTATTCTTTCATAATATAATAAACATAGTAATATAATAGTAAACTAATTTATATACTATATGCTTTCTTTAAAGGTATAAAATAGTTTATATTAAGTAGCTATACTAAATGTAATAAATATAATAGTATATAAAAAGTAATAATTTTTTATTTCTTATAAATTTTTTAGAACTCTAATAAGTTGTAGCTTCTATAGCTATTAATAGTAAGTAATTTATACACCTTTATAGTATAAATTTTTATAAACTTATTAAAGTACTTTAACTATATAATACTAAGTTTATTATTAGTTTATTTATTATTACTAAGATAGATTTTCTATCTATAAGGTAGATTTTACTTTCTAATTTAAATATTAATATAGTATTTACTTTTAAAAATAATAAAAAATAGAAGTACTTACTTTAAAGTATTAATAGTCTTTATTACTATAAATTAGTTTTTATTACCTAGCTAAATAAGTTTATGCTTTTTTTAATATTTATTAAAGTTAGTTATAATTATTTTAGCTGTAATTACTTTTATTATAAAACTAGTTTTATAAAAGTTATAAGTATTTTTATTTAATTTTTTTTTTAAATTAACTTAAACTATAAGTTAATAAGCTTTAAATTTTTATTAAAAGCTTACTATTAATTATAAATATATATAAAACACGTTTTTATTTCTAGTCTATACTTAATAAACTTATTAATTTAGTTCTTATTAACATGCTTTTTATTCTGTGCCTTTAGTAAATTATTAGTTATTAAATATATTACAAGCTTTATAGCAGGAAATTCTTATAAATTAAGCTTAAAAATATATTTAATTATTATTATTTTGTTACATAGAGTAAGGTAAACTAATTTAGGTTATATTTTAATATAAGTATACTTTTATATATATGCTATTAACTAGTTAAAAGTACTCTATAAAGTCTTATAATTTTATATAGTTTTAATTCTTTATTCTTATTTATAGCTTATTAAACTATAAAAAGATTTAACTAAATTTATAATTTAGTAGAATTATTATTAAATTATATTATTAGTGTAAAGTTAGAAAGTTAATTTTTAGTATTTAAGTATTTTACTTACTTATGTATTTTACTTACCTATAAAAGATATTAATAGTATTTTTTTTTAAATTTAAGTTCTTATAATAAGTATTTATATTAAGTCTTAAATAATAAGTTTATTTAAATTCTAAAAGTAGAATTCTTTTAAAGTAGTTATATTTTAAAAATTGTTTATAAGTTACTATATTAAGTTACTATACTTAATTTATTTAATAAAATATTTATAGTATTTTTTTATAATTACAGTACAGCCTCTTAATTTACTTAATATAGTATTTAATATTACTATTTATTTTAATAGGTTTTAATAATAGGTTTTACTAACTTAAAAAGTATTTAAATTTAGGTATAACTAGCTAAAGTAAAAATATATAGAAAACTAAGTATATACTTAAGAATTTAGAAAGTTTAAGTTAGTACATATATAAAAAAACTAATTTAAAAATATCGTATTTTTTTTATAAATTTTAAGTTTAGGTTTTTAAATAATTATTTAGTTTTAGTATTTTATATATTAAGTTAAACTAAATTTTTTATTTAGTAATTAAGTATAAGTAAATATTTTTAATTTATATATAAATTTTTTTAAAAAAGCTTAGGCCTAGATGTTTTTTAAACTAGCTATTAAATATTAATATATTTTTTTTACTATATAGTTAGCTTCTAAAGCTTATAATACTTAGTAAAATTATTTTTAAATTTTTATAAAAAGTTTAAAACTAATTTAAAAATATAAAAATATTAGCTTATATTAATTAAAAATAGTAAAAATTTTATAAATTTAAATATAATATTATTAGCTTTAAAGTATACTAAAAAAAGCTAGTTTATTTAGTTATTTTATTAGTAGTTTACTTATACACGTAAAATCTATTTTATTATAGTATTAACTTTTCTATTTAACTATTAAATTTTAGGTAGTATACAAAATATAGTTAGAATTTAATTTATAGTTATATATAGAGTTTATTATAAAATTAAAAATAAATTATATTTTTTAGTGTAATATAATTATTTTTAAAAAGTCATAATTATTTATATATATTAATAAAAAAGGCAAGCTATATTTATAATAGTTATATTTATATAAAAAATTAAATATTAGTATTTTATAAAGTAGTTTACTATAACTATAATATTAATATAGCCTTTAAATTTAAAGAAATTAGAAATAAAGTTTATAAAAATATTCTTTAATTTTTTTAAAAAATAAGTAAAAGTTTAAAAGTTATAATACTTTTTATAGAAAGCCTTAAATTTTTAATAAGTATAGTAATAGAAAATATATTAGTATATTATTTTAAATATTAAAAGTTAATAATATTTATGTTACAAAATTTTAAAAGTTTTTTATAACTAAAGTAGCTAGTAATAAAGAAATTATATATAATTTAAAATTTTTTAATTTTTAGTTTATTATTATTTTATATTAATAATTAATTATAGTAGTATAACTAACTTTTATCTTGTTTTTATACTTACTTAAAAAAGGTTTTGTAAAGTGTTAAATTCTATTTTATTTTTAGGAATAAAATTCTTTAAATAAACTTATTATTAAGTACTTATTATTAATAATATATTAAATAAACTTATTTATTTTAGTTAAGTTTAATTTTAGTATTTTATTAAATAGTATAAAGTAGAAAAGTAATTATTATTAAGTTTTATAAACTTTTTCTTAACCTAAAGTATTTTATATATAGTAAGTAAAAGTATTTAGTTTTTAACTTTACTTACTAGACTAGTATATAATTATAAAGTTAAATTAAAATAAGTATTTAGTTTAATAAACTTATTAGTAGCTTAGCTATTTTATAGTAGTAAAGTACTATAAATTTTTATAATTACATAATATTTAAATTAAAAAAGTAATACTTTTTAACTTAAGTTTCTATTATTTAAAATAGAATATAATAGCTAATAGCTTTTTATTATAAATTTTATAGTTATTTTTAGTAAAACTTTACTTTTTTAAAAAATAGGTAACGTATTTTATAAGTAAGTAGGTTACACTAGTAAGTGGGTTACCTTAAAACTTACTAAAAAATCAAGAATTTATACTTAAATATCTTAACAACTACTTAATAATAGATTCGAGAAATTTAATAAATAATTAATAGTACTTTCAAATAAAGGCCATTATATTTTTAAGAGCTTATAATTAATAGATATTAAAATAGTACTATTTTAGTTTCCAAATTTACTTTTTCTTAAATATCTTAATAACTATTAATTGTGGGCTCTTAAAAATTTAATTGATTTTATTCTAAAGTACTATTAATTACTTATTAAATTTCTAGAATTTATTATTAAATAGTTGTTGAGATATTTAAGTGTAAATTCTTAATTTTTTAGTAGGTTTTAAAATAACCTACTTACTTATATAACTTACTTATTTATAGAATACATTAGTAGATTTTAGTTTACTTAGTTTATTTTTTTAAAAAAGAATTTTAGTAATTATATAGTTTAAAGAATTAGTTTTTATAATAATTAATAATTTTAAATTAAACTATTGGAAAATTAAAGTAGTTATAAATATATACTTTGAAAATTTAAATGTTTTTTAGTAAGTATTATTAAATTCAAATTAAGCATTTTTTTAGTTAAAGCTATAAGTATAAATATAATACAAAAAAAGTTATTAATAAATTATTAATAAAAATTAGCAAATTCTAAAAATACTTTTATATTTTTTTATATTTTTAAAAATTTTAAGCTAAAAATATTCTTTATTTTAATTAAATTTATACTAATTTTTTTATTAAAATTAAGAACTAAAAATATGTAACTTGTTTTTAATAAAACTAATATTTATTAATATTAAGCTAAATGCTACTTTTTAAAAGCTTTTAAAACTTATTTTACGTATTATTTTTATTTGTATAGAAAATTACTATAAATTAAAATATTATGAAAGAAGGCTATATAAAATATATTAATAAATAATTAAAAAACATTATTTATATAGTATTAAAACATACTTAGTACATTAACTAGTTTTAAAAATTAAAAAAATATTTAAATAAGTTATATTAAGTTTAAAAAGTAGTTAACAATTTTTTTTTACTATATAAAAGTAATTAAAAAGTAAAATAATATTTAACTTTATAAAGTACTTTACTTTAGTAAAATAAAATAATGTTTCTGAAATTAATAAAATAAAGTAATAGTTTTTAATAGTAATTGTACTTAAAGCTTAGTAGTTTATATAAAATTAAAAACCTTTATTAAGGTTTTTATAATAATAATTAGTATAGTTATAAAAAAGTACTTACTCTAATAAATTTTTAAGTAAAATAGTTATTAAAATACTTTTTAAAAAGTTTAATTTATTTTAAAACATTTTATATAAAGTTTTAAATTTAAGTTACTTTTTTTTAAAAAAATTATTTTATAGTTATATAAATAATATTTAAGTAATTTATTAGTTTTATTTTATAAAAATATTTTAAGAATATTATAGTAATTTTTGAAAACCTTAGTAGCTAAATTTATATAAGTTTTAAAAGTAAAGATTTATTAATATTAGTTATTAAAATAGTAAAAGTTTTGTATTTATTTTTTTAAGCTATTTATATAAAAAGAGCTACTTTAATTAAGTAAATATTTATACTTAATTTAAGTTTCTTATAAAGTTTTTTAATAAAGCTTTTATTTAAAAGTTTTTAAAACTTTTAAAAAAAAACTTTTTTACAAAATTTTTATTTAATTTAGTCTTAAATTTAGGTATATATTTAAATATAAATTTAAACTTTGAAGTAAAAGTTTTTTAAAAATAGTTTACTAAAATTTTTTTTAGGTAAGTATTTAATTTTTATAACTAGTAGTTTATTTTAATTAACTAGTAATTATACTAGTATTAAGTAGTTAGTAATAACTTTAAAAAATAAATTTAAGTATACTATATATAAGTAGTATTAAAAAAAAGGCTTTTTAGTAAAAAGTTTACTAAAAAGTTTTTTAAATAAGTAGCATATTCTTTTAAGTAAATTAGAAATTAAAATAAGGGTAAATAATAAGCTTAGTAATAAAAGATATAAAAAAGTAATTTTTATAAGTTATAATTAAAGTTAACTTTATACTTTTTTATTTATAGTTAGCTAAAAACTAGTTTATAATTCTAGTAGTTATTTAAAAAAATAAATATCTTTAATATAATTTAAGTAATAAAAAGCTATACTAGTAGTATATAAAATATAACTTTTTTTAAGACATTTACTATTAAACCTAGTAAAATAAAAAAGTTTAAAAAAAGTAAAAAATAGAGTTTTTAAATATAAGCTAAAAGTTTAGTAATATAACTTATATTAGTAGCTTTAGTATTTATTATAATAATAATAAAATAAAAAAAGTTATTTTATTAAATAGTATACAAAATATTTACTTAATAGTTTTAAAAATTAGTTACTTAATAAAACTTTTAGAAGTTAATAAAATTTAGTATTAAAAATGTTTTTAAAAGTAACTTAACTTTAAAATAAGGCTTTTAGTAAATTAGCTTAAAAAGTTTAAAAATATTTTTATTTATAAAAAAATTTAAATGTAAAAAAAAAAAAAGTAAGTTAATTATTAGAATTTAAATAAGCTATAAATTAAAGTTTTAAAAAAATTGTTTTAGGAAATATAGCTATATTTATTATACTTAAAATATTAGTTATTATAAAAAGCTTATAAGAGCTTATAAAAAGCTTAGTTTTTATAATCTTTTATTAATAGCCCTAATTATATAAGAGCTTTTCTTTCTAATAATATATACATATTAAAGCTTTTTTTAGTTATAAAAGAGTATATAATTCTTAATAAGTTATACTAGCTTAGTTTTATTATTATAAGACTATTATAAACTAATACTTTAGCTTTTATACTAATATAGGCTTTATAAATATTTATATGCTTATTTACTTTTTTATATATTATTATCTTAAACTATAATAAACACCTCTTTAGTTTCTTTAAATAATGTAATTATTAGAATATTCTTTTCTATTCTTATTAGTATTATAGAGCTTCATATAACTCTTAATATTAAGCTCTTTACGTAAAGTATATATGTACTTATATATATATATATAATACTCAGCCTAAAAATACAAACAAAATGTATAATTTTAAGTAGAAGAAGTAGTAAAAGTTTTATATTAATTTTTTTTAAAAAACAGCAAGATTATATATAAAATAAAGTAATATAATTCTTTAATAATTATATTTTAAACTATAAAATTTAGAGCTTATAATATAAAAAAAAGCTATATAACTAGAAATAGTAAACTAGTTTAATAAATACTTAAATTTAGTACTATTAAAGAGTATATAGTAGCTATTATTAACTTATAATTTTTCTAAAAAAGTAAAAGCATAAATATATATTTAACTCTATATAAAAAGGGCTTAAATAATTTATTATGAACTTATATATATAATAAACATAAGTAGTAGTAGTTTAAATTTATAAATAGAATAACAGAAACTATAAAATAGCTATAGCAAAATAAAAATAATAGAGACTATATAATTCTACTAATAGAGCTAAAAAAAAAAGTAATAAAAATAAATAATAAAATTATATTTATATACTATTATAAACTTTTTATTTATTTATAATAAACTACTATAAAGTAAGTCCTGTTTTAAAGCTAGGTTCTTAAATTTTTTTATAATTCTACTACTAAATAAAGGCCTAATACCTTATTACCTAATAATTATAATTATAGATAATAGTAAAATAAACTTACTAAAGTAGCTTAAATATAAAGCTATTATAAAATACTAAAATTCTTTATTTTATATTATAGTTTATATAGCTTTCTATTTCTTTTATTACTAAAATATTACTAGTAAGCTACTATTTTGCTTTTGTTAACATAAGTTATGATATAACTTATACTTTATTAAAAATAAGTATATAGCTAAAAAGATAGCATATAATATATAGCTTAACTAAATAAAAAAAAAATTATAAGTTAATTTTAAAAAGCTAAGTATATAAAGCTAAAAATATTAATAAAAACTAAATTTATTATACTAAAAAATAAAATAATAATATTTTAATAAACTACTATTTTATTTACCTCTTATATAAGTTTATATAAAGTATAGCTAGCTTTAGCCTATTTATTTAAAACAGCTTTTATTTACTATAAATAAAGATATAATTTCTATAATTACTTTAGTAAATTATATAGCTTTTTATTAATAAATAACTAGTATAGTTTAACTTATACATAAATAATAAAAATAATAAATAAAAAAAATTATAAATTATTAAAATTTTATAACTTAAGGCTTTTTTTATTTACTATAATAACTTTAATTTTTTTTTTAGAATTTAGTAGCTACAAAGTAAGAGTTTTTAGCTTATTTAATTTAAACTAATTCTATTTTTACTTAAAATAACTATTTAGTATATTTAAAAAAATATTAAGTTTTTACTATTAAATATTAAAGTGCTTAAAAAAATATAGATTAAAAAAATACTATTTACTATTACTAAATAGCTTAGTATTTTATATTAAAGACCTTATATAAAAAGTTAATAACTAAAGTATAGAAATAAGAAAACAGTTAATAATATTATATTAAAACTTAAAAATTTACTAAAAAACTATATATTTCTAACTCTATATTTTATATACTATATAATAATAGTAGTTTTTAGCTTTACTATACCTACTTTATTAGTAAAAGTAATAAAATTATTTTACTTAGTATTAGCTTTTTTTTATTACTTTTAGTATTACTATTACTATTACTATTATTATATATAGCTTTTTATATAATTTTAACTATTTTTTAAATTAAAAAAAGTAAATAGTAAGTTTAGTAAGTAGCTTATTTATATAAAAGTTAAAAAATATATATAAGTATTACTAGTATTAACAATATTATTATTTAAGAAATTTAGAAATAGTAAATTAAAGATATTAATTTAAGTACTATAGTAAAGAAAGTAGAGCTTATAAAGTAATATAGTTAATTATTACTTTATTAACTATATTAAGTTTTAAATTAATAGAAAAAATATACTCTATAGTTAATAATAGCTATTATAAAATATAAAATTTATAAAGTTTAAGTTTAAAAATGTTTAGAAAGTACTTATATTTTACCTATAATAATAAAAATTTTAGAAATTTTAGAAATTTTATAGGTAGTAAGCTAAGTAAGTATATTAGTAGTTATTATAAAAAATTAGTATTCTTACTTATAAATTTATAAAATATATAGAATTTTATTATAAAAGTAACTTTTATATAACTCCTAATTATACTTTTAAACTTTTTATTTAGTTAATTTAAAAAAAACTTAGTTAGAAATATTAATTTCTATAATATTAAGATTTTATTATAATATAAGTTATAGTCTATAGTAGTGTTATATAAAAAAGTACTAAAAGTTATTATTATATAAAAATATTAAGTTATTATAGTAATTTAATATATTAGAAATTTTAGTACTTACTATTATTTAATAAAGCTTATTATTTAATAATCTTCTTAACTATATAATTAAACTAATTTCGTTTAATTTAGTATTAATGTAATGACTTGTTACATGTTATAGCCACATTTCATAGTCACGTGAAGGGTCTAACAGGTGAGTCACCTGTTAGGTCCGTAAGTCACGTGCTACGCTTTCACATGCGCACTGAGAGCGCTCTATAAAAGCCTCGCCTCCCTTTCTTTTTACACCCTTTCTTCTTTTCTCTTCTTCATACTAGAGTAGCTCCAATACAACGCCTTATTGCTCGCAACCACTTGCGGTTGCCTATAGGTTCATGCTGGCCGTGACATTGCTCTAGTATCACCCCTTCTTTGGCCTGTGAAGGCGGCATAATATTAGTCAAACCGAGTGCTCAAACGTAGTTTGCAGTGCCGACGACTTTTCTCACTCTTTTCAAGTCCTACCGTGCTAGGCAACCCCAATTGCACTACGAGACAGTGTAACGAAGCCCTGGATTGGCAGGCAGCAAGCGATCAACCTACGACAGGCTCTCATCGCTCTTGAATCTCTGGTCACCTCCAAAAGCAGCACGTGGCTGGCTCTAGGAGCTCTCACCAAGACACCCACCCACCTCTGGTCATCTCTAGACAACGAACCTTCTAGTCATTTCACCAAGACACTTATTCACTGATCATCCTCAGGAGACGCACTTCCTGCAGGCTCTCATCGTGACGACGACGACGACGACGACGACAGCAACCCACCGACAAGCGCCATTACGCCAACTCGGCAACCAGCGGCAACCTATAGACAAGCGTCACGAGGCGGCTGAGTAGAGAGGAAGGAGCAAGAGCTAGGAAGCCAAGTACTGCTAGCACTGCCCGGTTGTAAACCGAGTTAGGACGATCTACACCCCCAGGCCCCTGCTTGCAAGCCTGCTGAGTTATAGTAGCCATCAGGTTGCTTTGTGTAGTTGAAAACGTTAAACCTCGTAGTAATTCCTGTGAACTCTGCAGTGGTGCAAGGCAAGGACAAAATGGTGAAAGCAACCGCCCTGGAGCTGAGGGCCTTCCCAAGCATTGGAATCAATAACGACATTACTGTTTACCCTGAGGACACCCCACATCACTTCTATATATCGGCAAGAGAGCTTGAAGACGACCAACGAGGCAAGCTCAGACGTCTAGAGAAGCAGGCAAAAGACAAGAGCATCCCATAACCATCAAGAAGCGTTCCAAGGGTGGCGAAGGACAAACGCTTACCACCGACATCGCCACATGGACCAAAATGGATCCGACAGAGATTGCTAACGAGCTTCATGAGCAAATCCTCTATATCAAAGCACTGGAGCAGCAGACCGACACTTTGTTCCGCATTGCCAACGATGCCCTACATGCTGAGAGCGAGATTGCAGAAGCCCTGCGCCCATCCAAAGTGGAGACTCAAGCAGAGAAGGCTGTGAAAGCTCGACAGCAGCCAAAGCCAATTCAACCACTGGAAGAAGAAGAAGAAGAAGAAGAAGCAATATCTGAGGCTGATGAAACTCCGTTGCAGCTTGCCAAGCAACGACAGACACGCCAGTATGCCAGGTTCCCTTCTCTTCGCGGAGGATCAAGCCCTGTCCTGCATCGTACGCCAGGTGCAGCCACCCGACAAGAACTAACGACCCCAGAATCAGTATATGCTACCCATCTAAGCGTCTCCCAAGGCAAGAGGTCTGCCAAATTCCCTGACCCGCCTATTCTCGACGACGGCGTCAACCCGACCTTCAAGAACTTGGAACAAGTAGATGAGAAACAAGCTCAGGCTCAACACCAACTGGTATGAGTACGACGATCCAGACGCTACAGAACACGAATTGCTTATATCCAGACTCGCATCGCCGGCAAGGCCAGCGATTTTCTTAACCCTTTCCTGGATGCCAGAGAAGACCAAGAAGAAGATGTTGCTGTGGAAGACGTGATACAGTACCTCTAGAGCGTCTTTGAAGACCCTGACCAACGCATCAAGGCGCGACAAGAGCTCAGGTCCCTCAGGATGAAGCCCTTAGACAATTTCAACCAGTTTCTGGCAAACTTCATGCGGCTTGCCAATCTCGCTAGGACGCCACAAAACCAGTGGAAAGAAGACCTCCATGAGATGCTGTACAGCGAGCTACGTACGCACATGAAAAACAAATACGCCCAGGAGTACTACACCTTCGAGATGTACTGCAACAAGGCTCAGCACATAGCACGCGGACTAGCCCGATCCAACCGTAAGCGTACAGAGCGCTGAGCGCGGCTCTAGGCCAAAAGCCCGCCAAGAAGCATCGAGAAGAGCAAGCCTACACCGGCTTTCGACGTCAAACCAGCAATTACCCCAGCCTTGCTCACCAAGCAAACCTGCTACAGCTGTGGCAAACCCAGTCATCTCTCGCGCAATTGCTTGACGCCTAAGAGAATCGAGAACAAAGCAGTCGATCAGAAAGAGCACATCGAGTACTCAAACGATGCCCTAAGCTCAGGAAACGAATTACTCCAGGCGAAGTCTCCTGCCCAGAGTCCCCCACTGGAGCATCTAGTGCACCCATACAGCTAAGCGACATAATCGGTGGCCCTGCTTTTACAATGTAGTGTCAAGTTGCTTTGGGTAGCGTGGGTATCAATCTTTTTAGCTTACTGGACACCGGAGCAGAGGAACTGTTTTCATCCATCCTCGACTATACCAAGTTGTCAAGAAACGCCTTCAACCCATGTTCTATCATTCACAGAAAGGCATTCCTGTTGCAGGACACAACAATCAGCGAACGGGTGTAGTCAATCAGTTCTTTTCAGCCAATCTAGTGATAGATGGGCATCGCACCACCACATGGTTTATCTTTTTCGACACTGGACGTCACGACCTGATTATCGGCCGAAAATGGATCGAATCGACAAGAACAATTCTAGACCTGATCAATCGACGCATAGTCTGGCCTGCAGACTCTAAAATCGATGCTAGACGCGACATCGTGATCCCCCGCAAGGCATTTACCAAGCCAACAATCAACCCAATGTACCAAGAGGATGCCAATAAACAAAACAAGCTGCTTGACGCACCCGCGCCAAGGAGAGGCACTTCATGGCAAGTCAATCCAGCAATAACTGTCGCCAGTCTTGGTCCAGCTTCCGCACCTTTGGTTACAAGCACTATCTCCCTCGCCCCAGACAATACAGTGCAACAAGCAACACCAGCAACACCAACAGCAGCTGTAGGCAGTGCTGGAGAGAAGCTTGAGGCACCTATCCAAGACTAGGCTCCGTACAAGCTTGTAGACTACATCCTGCAAGTTAATTGTTCCATCGACGCTCTCCAGCCTTATCGTGAGTTCGCAAAGCACCACAAGCAGGACTGGAAGCCGGACTGAGAGCCCATCAATAATAAGAGATGCTAGAACTAACGGACGAGGACAATCTAGCAGCTAAAAGAGGCAAAGAGGTGAGGAGAAGAAGGAGGAAGTAATGAGGAGGCTAACGTCCTGTATTTTCCTTTGCTTTTTTGCTTATTTTGCTACAGGATCGGGGACGATCCTACTCTTTTAAATGGGGTGATGTAACGACCTGTCACATGCTACAGCCACATCCCACAGTCACGTGAAGGGTCTAACAGGTGAGTCACCTGTTACGTCCGTAAGTCACGTGCTACGCTTTCATTTGCGCACTGAGATCGCTCTATAAAAGCCTCACCTCCCTTTCTTTTTACACTCTTTCTTCTTTTCTCTTCTTCATACTAGAGTAGCTTTAATACAGCATCTTATTACTTACAATTACTTGTAATTGCCTATAGGTTCATGCTGGCTGTAACAATTAATAGCTAGTTTACAGAATTTAGTAAAATAAGTAGTAAAACTCTTTTACTCTTAGTAAAATAAATTAAGTTTACTTAAAGTAGTAGGTTTTTTATTTGGGACTTTATATATAGTTAATAAAAAAAAATTAATTACTTTATTATATATATATTCTAATTTATAAAAAGGTTTATAAGTATTACTAGGTTTTTCTTTAGTTTTAAGTATACATATAAAAGTTAAAAGTATTTAGAAAAATATTAGTTAGTATTATCTTTAAGTTTATAATAAAGTTTTTTAATAAAAATAAGTAAGTTTTTTTACTTTCTAGTAAATATTAAAAAGTTAACTAAGTAATTAAATTTTGTTATTACTAATAGAGTAGTAGAACTTAGTATAAAAATTAACTTTATTTACTTAACTATAATTTAGAAAACTTAGAAACAAGTACTAGTTATAGTTATAAATAAAGTTAAAATTATAGAACTTAAGCTATTTTTAAATAAATTAGTAGTATCTACTAAAATTTTTTAGTAGTAGTTAAATAATAAATAAAAAAAAAGTAAATATAGTTTATTTTTAACTTTTTATAATTTTTTTTAATAAGTGTTAATAAATTTCTATTATTATATTTACTAATATTTTAACTATATTTACTATTATTTTAGTGCTTTAGTAAATATATTTTATATTATAGTTATTTACTTTTTAAATATTTACATAAGTTTAATAGTTAAAATAAAAGTATTTAAAAAGTTAAATATTTTACTAATAATAGTAGTAATAATAGTAGTAGTAATATAATATAGTATTAAAAAGGTATTATTTATAGAAAGTTAAAAACTTAAAAAAAAGTGTTAATTAATTACTATATATAGTATTAAGTAATAATTTAAATTATAACTAAAAATAAATAAATAAATAAAGAAATAAATAAAGTATTTATGTAAAAACTTGTGTACTAATATAAAGCTAATATATAAACATATAATATAATAAAAATCTTATAAAAAAACCTTTTTAAAAAGCCTTTATAAAGTATTATAAGTAGTTACTATAATAGCTTTTTACTAATCTAATTTTTAATACTTATTTTTAATTAGTATTAATTAGTATTTTAAACTTTAATAATATTATAAACTTTTTTTATTTTTATAACTATACTATACTTTTTAAATAAGTACTTTATTTAGTTTTTTTACTATATATTTACTATATATAAAACTTAGTACTTTTTATTTAACTTACTACTTTATTACTAAAGTTTTTACTTTTTTATAACTATTTATATATTATTATATAACTATGTTTTTATATTATTAAGTTTTATAATATTAATTTTTTTATATATAATACTTTTATAATACTATACTATATTATTATTATTATTACTTCTAAAATATTTAACTTATTAAATACTTTTTCTTTAATTATAAAACTTATGTAGTTACTTAAAAATAATAATAGTAATACAAAATATATTTGCTAAAGTACTAAAATATTAATAAGTATAATAATAAAAATTTATTAATACTTTTTAAAAAAAAACATAAAAAGTTTAAAAATAAAAAAATATATTTTTCTTTTTTTACTTTATTATTTAAGTAACTACTACTAAAAAAGTTAAAGTAAATACTATTAGTTTATTTAAAAGTAGTTTAAGTTTTATAACTTTAACTCTATTTATAACTATAACTAGTACTTATTTTTAAGTTTTTTAAGTTATAGTTAAAAACGTAAAATTAACTATTATATTAAACCTTACTATATTACTAATAATAATAAAATTTAATTATTTACTTAACCTTTTAATATTTAATAAAAAGTAAAAAAAATTATTTTTTTATTAAAAAGCTTTACTATAAACTAAAAAGTAATATCAACTAATATTTAATTAATATTCTTAACTTTTATATATATATTTAAGGTTAAAAAAAATTAGTAATAGTTATAATCTCTTTTATAAATAAAAATATATACTTAGCAAAATAACTATTTACTTTTTTTATAAAATAATATATAAAAACTTTAATAAGAATTTTATTATAATAAGTAAACTTAATTCTTTTACTAAAAGTAAAAAAGTATTATTACTTACTTTACTAAATTTTATAACCTAGCTACTAATATTAAGCTAAATAGAATTAGTTTAATTATATAGCTAAAAAGAATTTTAAATAATAACTTATATTAAATAATAGTAAGTATTAAAGTTTTTAATATATTAAATAACTACACTAATTTTATATTTATATATAATAATAATACTTAGTACTTACTAATAATATATTATTTTAAACTATAACTTATTTTATAAAAAAATACTATAAAAATTAATTCTTTTAATTATACTTTTATTAAATTAGTTAAAAAATTTTTTAAAATATAATAAATATAATTATATTTTTTAAAACTACTTTATTTTCTTACTAAAACTTTAATTTATAAGTTTATTTAAATTCTTTTATTTTTTAAGTAGTTTAATATACTTTTTACTAGAAATTAAATTTTAATAAGTAACTTACTTTTATTTTTTTATAAATTAATTTTTGTTTAAATAAAAGAACTCTTAAATTTTTAAGTTAGTATATTAAAAAGTTTATTTTAAAGTTAAGTTATTTTCTAAAATATTTTTAATACTAGATTTTTATCAACTTATAAATTACTTACTTAATACCTAACTTTTAATGTTATTAAGTAAACGTTTTACATCCTATTTGATAAAATAGCTTGTTTTACTTTATTACTACTTTAATTAATACTAAAATAACTAATGTATTTAATAATTAAGTAATGTAGATAAACAAGTAACATACTTTAAAACTTACTAAAAAAGTTAAGAGTTTGTTCATAAATATCTTAACAACTATATAGTAATAAATTCTAGAAATTTAATAGGTAATTAATAGTATTTTAAAAAAGTAGCCATTAGATTTTTAAGTACTAGAATTTAATATTATTTAGATATTTAAGAAAAAGTGAATTTAGTAGCTAAAATAATACTATTTTAATAAGTATTAATTACTAACTCTTAAAATTTTAATAGTTACTATTTTAAAGTACTATTAAATACTAATTAAATTTCTAGAATATATTACTAAATGGTTGTTGAAATATTTATAAGTAAATTCCTAATTTTTTAGTAAATTTTAAAATATATTACTTACTTATCTACATTACTTACTTATTAAAAATATTAGTATAAGTTATATTAGTAAATTTTTAGTTATTATTTAAAAACTTTTTGTTTTACTACTTTTAAACATTTTATATTTTACTACTTTTAATAGTAAATAACTAAAAAAAAGTTATATTTTATATACTACTAGCATAACATTTTACTACGTAAATTATATTAAAAAGATTTTTTTAATAATAATTATAGAAAGTTATAAATTAATTTGTAGCTAACTATAAATAAAAAAGTATAAAGTTAACTTTAACTATAACTTATAAAAATTACTTTTTAATACCTTTTATTATTAAAATTATTATTTATACCTTTTTTAATTTTAAACTTATTTAAAAAAATTATTACTTAATTAAAAAACTTTTTAGTAGACCTTTTACTATAAGGTTTTTACTTTAATACTATTTATATATAAAATACTTTAATTTACTTTTTAAAGTTATTATTAATTATTTAAACTTAATATAATAAGTAGCTAGTTAAAATATACTACTAATTATAAAAACTTAATACTTATTTAAAAATTTTTTAGTAAACTATTTTTTAGTAAATCTTTTACTCAAAATTTAAATTAGCACTTAAATTAAATAAAATTTTTATAAAAAAGTCCTTTTTTAAAGTTTTAAAAGCTTTTATAAAAAACTTAAAGTAAATATAAATATTTATTTAATTAGAGTAGTGTTTTTATACAATTAGTTTAAAAATATAAATATAAAAACTTTATTATTTTAATAGCTAATATTAATAAGGCCTTAACTTTAAAAATTTATACTAATTTATTAATAAAAGTTTTTAAAAAAAAGTATACTATTATTAATGTCTTTTTATATAAAGAAAATAATATAGTACTTAAATATTGTTTATATAGCTATAAAATTACTTTTTAAAAAATTAACTTTAATTTAAACTCTTTTATAAAATGTCTTGAAATAAAATAAAAGTACTTAAAAAGTATTTTAATAAATATTTTACTAAAAGTTTTTTTAAAGTAAGATCTTTTATAAATTTTTTTAATTATTTTTTAAAAAAGCTAAATAAAAATCCTTAATTTTATATAAATTACCAAGCTTTAAATATTATTACTATTAAAAACTATTATTTAATTTTATTAATTTAAGAAACTTTATTATACTTTAGTAACATAAAGTATTATATAAAACTAGATATTATTTTAACTTTTAGCTTTTTTATATTATAAAAAGAAATAAATAGCTAACTACTATTTAAACTTAATATAGCTTATTTAAATACTATATTATACATTTTAAACTAGTTAATATACTAAGTACGTTTTAGTACTATATAAATAAATATTTTTTAACTATACTTTAATAATATTTTAATTTATACTAACTTTTTATATAAATACTAATAACATATAAAATAAGCTTTAAAAACTTTAAATAAAACTAGCTTATAACTTAATATTAATAAATATATATTTTATTAAAATTAAATTACTTATTTTAAATATACAATTTTAATAAGAAAATTAGTATAAACTTAAATAAAATAAAGAATATTCTTAACTAAAATTCTTTTAAGTATATAAAGAATATTAAAGTATTTTTAAAATTTACTAACTTTTATTAATAATTTATTAATACGTTTTTTTATATTATTGTTTTACTTATTACTTTAATTAAAAGAGGAATTTAATTTAAATTTAATAATACTTACTAAAACTATTTAAATACTTAAAATATGTATTTATAACTACTTTAATTTTTTAATACTTTAATTTTAAGTTATTAATTATTATAAAAGCTAACTTCTTAAACTATGTAACTACTAAAAAATTTTTTAAAAAAATAAATAAAGTAAACTAAAACCTATAGCTAATTTTTTTTTAAAGAAATTAAATTTTACTAAATGTAATTACAAAATATATAATAAAAAACTACTAGTTATTATATACTACTTTAAATAATAAAAATATAAATTAAAAGGTACTACTTTTTTAATTTAAGTCTTAAGTAACTATATAAACCTTTAGTATTTTACTATAATAAAGTAACTTAACTACTAATAAGTTTATTAAATTCAAAACTTATTTTAATTTAACTTTATAATTATATACTATTATAAAAGTACTATATACAAAAGGTTAAAAGTATAAAAAAAAAGTATTAATTAATTACTATATATAATACCAAGTAATAGTTTAAAACATTATGTAAAAAGGAAAAAAAGAATAAAATAGATTATAAATAAAAATATTTAGAAATAAAGTCTATATACTAGCACACAGCTAATACATAAATATGTAATAAAAAAACTTATAAAAACAATTTTTTTTAAAAGGCTTTTTTAAGGTATTATAAATAGTTATTATAATTATACTTTTTTTTTAAATTTAAGCTTTTATAAGAGGTATTTATGTTAGGTATTAGATTTAAGTTAGTTTACATTTTTAAAGTAAATTTTTTTATAGTAGCTATATTTTAAAGGTTTTTTATAAGTTCTTATATTAGGTTACTATATTTAGTTTATTTAACTAGGTATTTATAGCATTTTTTGTCTATAGTTTAGGTATAGTTTTTTAATTTATTTAATATAGTATTTAGTTTTCTATTAACTTTAATAAGCTTAGAGAGCAGGTTTTACTAACCTAGAAAATATTTAGATTTAGGCATAATAGGCTAAAGTAATAATATAAAAAAGACTACGTATATATTTAGAAATTTAAGAAGTTTAAGTTAGTATATATATAAAAAATTATTTAAGAAATATCGTATTTTTTTAAGACCTTTAAGTCTAGCTTTTTAAATAGTTATTTTATTTAAATATTTTATATATTAAACTAAAATATATCTACTATTTAGTAGTTAAAAGTAGGTAATTATTTTTAGTTTATATACCTTTTTAGAGAGCTTAAGTCTAGATTATTTTTTTTAAACTAGTTATTAAATATTAGCTATTTTCTTTATTATATAATTAGCTTTTATAACTTATAGTATTTAGTATAGCTAAAATAGTTATTTTACTATAAGAAATTAAATATTAGTATTTTATAAAATAGTCTATTACTATTATAATCTTAGTATAGTTTTTAAAGTTTAGAAAATTAGTAATAAAATTTATAAAGATATCTTTTTATCTTTTTTTAAAAATAAGGAAAAGTTTTAAAAAGCTATAGTACTTTTTACAAAAAGCTTTAAATCATTAATAGGTATAGTAATAAAATATATATTAATATATTATTTTAAATATTTAGAACTAGTAGTATTTATATTATAGAATTTTAAGAGTCTTTTTATAACTAGAATAGCTACTAGTAAAGAAATTATATATAATTTAAAAAAGTTTTATCTTAAGTTTATTATTATTAAGTATTATTAGTTAGCTATAGTAGTATAATTAACTTTCTTAGTCTTTATATTTACTTAAAGAAATTTTTTTAAAGTAATAAGTTTTATTTTATATTAGTAATAGGGTTTTCTAAATTAACTTATTATTTAAATACTTATTTTTAATAATTTATTAAATAGGCCTATTTATTTTAGTTAAGTTAAATTCTAATATATTATTAAATAGTTTTAAACAAAAAAGTATCTATTATTAAGCTTTATAAGCTTTTTCTTAAGCTAGAATATTCTATATATAGTAAATAAAGATATCTAGTTTTCTCTCTTATTTACCTAGTTAGTATATAATTATAAAGTTAAATTAAAATATGTATTTAGTTAATAGACCTATTAATAGCTTAGCTACTTTATAGTAATAAAGTATTATAAATTTTTATAATTAGTACTTAAATTTAAATAATAGTACTTTTTAGTTTAGGTTTTTATTATTTAAAATAGCGTATAATAGCTTGTAATTTCTTATTATAAATTTTGTAATTATATTTAATAGAGTTTAGGTTTTTTAAAAGGTAGGTAATAGATTTTAGTTTACTTTATTTATTTTTTTAGAAAAGTATACTAGTAGTTACATAGTTTAAAAGATTAGATTCTATAATAATTAGTAATTTTAGGTTAAAATGTTTAAAAATTAAAGTAGTTATAAATATAAGATTTAAAGTTTTAAATACCTTTTAATAAGTATTATTAAATTTAAATTAAGTGTTTTTTTTATTAAAGTTGTAAAGAAAGCTATAATTATTAGAAAAGTTATTAATAAATTATTAGTAGAAATTAGCAAATTCTAAAAACACTTTTATATTTTTTATATTATAGAAAATTTTTTAATTAAGAATATCCTTTACTTTATTTAAATTTATACTAAAATTTTTAGTAGAAATAACATACCTAAAGAATATAACCTATTTTTAGTAGAATTTACATTTATTAATATTAAGTTATAAGCTAATTTTTTTGAACTTTAAGAATCTATTTTATATATTAATAGTATTTCTATAAAGAGTTTCTATACGTTAAAATGTTATTAATATAAGTTATATATAATACATTAAAATATAGCTAAAAAAATATTATTTATATAATATTAGAAAGTGCTTAGTGTGTTAGCTAGTTTACAGAATATTATAAAATACTTAAATAAACTATATTTAATTTAGAAAGTAGTTAACTATCTATTTCCTTTTATAATATAGAAGTAGTTAAAGGCTAAAATAATATTAGGTTTTATAAAGTACTTTACTGTACTAGAGTATAATAAGATTTTTTAAATTAATAGAATTAGATAATAGTTTTTAATAATAATAGTATATAAAGCTTAATAGTTAACATAAAATTAAAGACTTTTATTAAGTTTTTTTATAAAAATAATAGAGAAGAATATAGAGAAAAAACTTAATTTAATAAATTTTTTAGTAAAATACTTATTAAGATACTTTTTAAGAACTTTAAGATTATTTTAAAACATTCTATAAAAAGAGCTAAACTTAGGTTATTTTCTTTTTTTAAGAATAATCTTATAATCTTATAATTATTATTTAGGTAGTTTATTAGCTTTTTATATAAAAATATTTTAAAAATATTATAGTTTTCTATTAAGACATTTATAAATATATTAGTATAAATTTTTAGAACTAAAGTTTTATTAATATTAGCTATTAAGATAATAAAGATTTTATATTATATTTTTAAATAAACTAAGTAAAAAGTACTACTTCTATTAAGTAAATATTTATATTTAAGTTAAATTTAAGTTTTTAGTAAAACTCTTCTAGTAAAGCCTTTATAAAAAAGTCTTTAAAGTTTTAAGAAAAAGGCTTCCTTATAAAATTCTTATTTAACTTAGTATTAAATTTAAATACGTAATTAAATATAAATTTAGCTTCTAAATAAAGATTTTCTAGAAAATAATTTACTAAAAATTTTCTATATAGATATTAAGTTCTTATAATTAATAGTTTATTTTAGTTATTTAGTTATTATATTATACTTAAGTAGTTAGTAGTAACTTTAAAGAATAAGTTTAAAAATAAAGTAAGTAAATAATATTAAAGTAAAGACCTTTTAGTAAAAACTTTACTAGAAAGTTTTTTAGGTAGTTAGTAGATTTCTTTAAAAATATTAGTAATAAAAATAAGTATAAATAGTAAGCTTAGTAATAAAAAGTATTAAAAAATAGTTTTTATATATTATAATTAAAGTTAAAATTAATTTTATACTTTTTTATTTAAAGTTAACTAAAATTAAATTTATAGTTTCTTATAACTATTATATAGAAACAAATCTTTTAATATAATTTATATAATAGAGAGTTATACTAGTAGTATATAAAATATAACTTTTTTTAAGTTATTTTCTAATAAAACTAGTAGAATATAGAACGTGTAAAAGTAGTAAAAGAGTAAAGTTTCTAAACACTAACTAGAAATCTACTAATATAACTTATACTAGTTACTTTAGTATTAATTAAAGTAGTAATAAAGTAAAATATATTATCTTATTAAATAGTATATAAAATATTTACTTAGTAGTTCTAAAAGTTAGTTATTAAATAAGAGGTTTATAAGTTAATAAAAATCTATTATTAAAAATATTTTAAAAAGTAACTTATTTTTAGAATAAAAGTTTTAATAAATTGAGTTTAAATTACTAGTTAAGTTTCTAACTATAGAATTTATTACAACTAGATAAAAATAATTAAAATAATTATTAAAAGATATTTCTATAAGGTAGACTATTAAATTAGAGTTTAAGTAAAAGAAATAAGTAATCTTAAATAAAGTAACTATACTTACTCTATTTAAAAAAAACAAAATTTTAAACACGTCTTTTTTTTTTAGCTAAATAAAAAAAAAGTATAACTTATAGCATTAATTTCTATAATATTAGAATCTTTTATAGTATAGTTTTTAGTCTTATAATTAAATAACATAAGTTATATTAGTTCTTTTTTAGAGCTAATATAAGTATAATATTATAATATTTACTAATTAGGTTTATATATTTAATAAGATTATTAGAAAAGTTAAATAAAGAGCTTCTATTAGGTACGTAATTAGAATAGAATTATTTTATTTAGATTCTTAAATATATTTATAGAATTTTATAAAGAAAAAAAAAGCTTTAGTTTTTTTAACTTATATAAACTAACTTTCTTTACATAGTAGCCTTTTAGTTTAAATTTTTATAAATACTTTTAAGTAAGTTTACTAAACTCTATATAGTATTTAGTTAAAATAATTTTACTAAATTAAAAGCCTTTTTTTATAAGCAGCTAATAAAGTAGTAAAAGTAAGCTTATTTAGTTAAGTACTAATTTTTATTTTTTATAAGCTTATTATATAGTTATTTAATAAATATTTATAATTTAAAACGTTAGCTAAAGAAGGTAAAAGAGTTAAATAGTTATTTTAATAATATTAGTAAAAGAAATATAGTTAGAATTACTATAAGTATTAAATTTATAGAACTTAAGCTATCTCTAAATATACTAGTAGTAAGAGCTAAACTTTTATTAATAAAAGAAATAGTAATAATAAAAACTAGGTAAATAAACATTTACATTAATTTATAAAGTTTCTTATAAAAGGCTTTTATACTTTCTTAGTAACAAGCCTTTTATTTAGATAGTATATTTATAAGTAATTTATTACTTACCTTTAGAGTTAAGAGTTAAGAAGTAAGGTTTCTAAGAATTTTAACAAGTTCCAAGTTATCTCTTTTATAGGAAGTTAGTAACGTAATATAGTATTATAAAGTACTATATATAAAAAGTTAAGAGTCTAAAAAAAGCATTAATTAATTATAATATATAATACTAAATAATAGTTTAAGATATTATATAAAAAAGAAAAGAAGAATAAAATATGTTATAAATAGAAATATTTAAAAGTAAGGTCTTTGCACTAGTGCGCGGCTAATATATAATTATATAAAAAAAAGCTTATAAAAAAGGCTTTTTTAAAAGGTCTTTATAAGATATTATAAATCGTTACTATAATATATACTAAGTAAGTAAAGTAAAAAACTAAATATTTTTATTTACTATCTATAAAATACTTTAGTTTAAAAAGAAGCTTAAAACTTTAATAATAATTTTTTTTTACTTTAAACTATTTAATAACATATTAGAGTTAAATTTAACTAAAATAAATAAGTTTATTTAATAAATTATTAATAAAACTTATTTAAATAATAAGTTCATTTAAAAAATGATATTACTAATTTAAAAAAAAACTTAATACTTTAAATTTTTTTAAGTAAGTATAAAAACTAAAAAAGATAATTATATTATTATAACTAACTAATAATACTAAATAACAACAAACTTAAAATTAATTTTTTTTTTTAAATTATATATAACTTTTTTGCTAGAAATTACTTTAATTATAAAAAAACTTTTAAAATTTTATAATATAAATACTACTAATATTAAATATTTAAAATAATATGTTAATATATTTTTATTACTATACTTATTAAAAATTTAAGACTTTTTATAAAAAGTATTAATGTATTCTATAAGTAAGTAGGTTACTTAAGTAAGTAAACTACTTTTTATCAAGAATTACTTTTTCTTTAATAATTTTATAAAAACTTAATATTATTTAAAAAAAATATAGAATTAGCTTTATAAATATTAAATGCAACTATTTTAAATTTGTATTCTAGTAGTTATACATAATTATAAGTTATTAAGTATAGAATTTATTTTACTTTAAAATACTTTTTAGCTATTTATATTTATAATTTATAAGAACTTTAAAGCTATAGTACTAGTAGTTTTTAAAATGCTAAAAAGTAGAGATTAAAACCTTTTTTTATATAAAGTTCTTAAAAATTTACTTATTTTATTACTATAAAAGCATAATATAGTATAAGTTATACATAAAATAAATTAAATTCAACTTTTATAATTTTTATTTAATAGTTATTAAAATATTAATAGCTAAAAACTAAATTTTTAAAAAGTAAGTTTTAAGCTTAATAACTTATAATTATGTAAAACTACTAGAATATAAATTCAATATTAGTTACATTTAATATGTATAAAGCTAATTTTAATTTTTTTAAATAATATTAAGTACTTATAATATTATTAAAAAAAGGTAATTATTAGTAAAAGTAGTTTACTTACTTAAGTAGTTTACTTACTTATAAAATATATTATAGCTCCCCAAAATCTTTACCTATTTTTTAAGAAAAATAAAAGAATATATTTATAGACTTTATTACTAACTCTTTAAAATTTAAAAACTATATTAATATTATAGTTATAGTTAACTTTTTTATAAAATACTAATATTAAATTTTTCATAATAAAATAACAATTGTAAATATAGTTAATTTTTTTTATTAATATATATAAATAAATAATAGCTTTTTAAAAATTATTATATTAAACTAAAAAATATAATTTATTTCTACTTTTTATAATAAACTTTATAAATAACTATAAATTAAACTTTAACTATTTTCTATATACTACCTAGAAACTAATAGCTAAATAGAAAAAGCTAATAATGTAATTAAATTAGTTTTATGTATATATATAAACTACTAGAAAAATAATAAAATAAACTATCTTTTTTTAGTATAATTTAAAGCTAATAATACTATATTTAAATTTAAAATTTTCTTTTAGTTAACACAAATTAATATTTTTAAATAAGTTTTAAACTTTTTATAAAAATTTAAAAACATTTCTACTAAGTATTATAAGTTTTAAAAGCTAACTATATAGTAAAGAAAATAGCTAATATTTAATAACTAATTTAAAAAAAATATTTAAGTTTAAGCTCTTTTTTAAAAAATATATAAACTAAAAACAATTACTTATACTTAACTATTAAATAAAAGATATAGTTGAGCTTAATATATAAAATATTTAAATAAAGTAATTTTTTAAATAGTTTATATATATATATATTAATTTAAATTTCCTAAATTTTTAAATATACACATAGTTTTTTATATATTACTTCGTTAGTTTATATACTTAAATTTAAATACTTTTTAAGTTAGTAAAACTTGTTATCTAAACTTATTAAAATTAATAAAACAACTAAATACTATATTAAATAAATTAAAAAACTATATTTAAATTATAAAAAGAAATATTATAAATACTTAGCAAAATAAACTAAATATAAAAACTTAATATAAAAACTTGTAAACAATTTCTAAAATATAACTACTATAAAAGAATTTTACTTTAAAAATTTAAATTAACTTAAACTTAATACTTAATATAAATACTTTTTATAAAATTTTAAATTTAAAAAAAAGTACTGTTATAGTAATTATTTATAATATATTATAAGAACTTTTTAAAAAAGCTTTTTATAAGTTTTTTTCTAATTACATATTTATATATTAGCTTTATGCTAATACACAAGTTTTTATCTAAATATTTTTATTTATAACAATTTTTTTTTAACATGTTATTTTAAATTATTACTTAGTATTATATATAGTAATTAACTAATACTTTTTTAAACTCTTAACTTTTTATATATAATATTTTTAATAAGTAAGTAACGTAAATAAGTAAGTAACACACTTTAATAAGTTTTAATTATTTTATAAATAAATAACAACTCGACACTAATAGCTATTGCTATAATATTTAACTAGTAAGTAGTTATTTTATTTTTTAGTCTTTTTATAAGTTTTTAAAGTATGCTTAGTCTTTTTATAGTGTTTATAATACTTTTACTTTAATATATTAACTTTTATATACTCTTTATTTTAGTGTATTTCGTTCTTAATTTGTATATTAATATTTGCTTAAGTAATTATCTTTAAGTTTTTTTCTTTTATTAGCATTTCTTGCTTTTAAATCTACTTTTTTTATTACTTTTTATATTATATTACAGCATTATTTATTTTCTAAAGCTTAGTAACTTTTAAGTATAGTAATATAGCTTTATATATTATTAACTTAACACTTTTTATAAGCTAATAAATTAACTTAAAAATATATTTAGATAAGCTATGTTAATACTGCTAAATTTAATTACAAATTAAAGCATTTTAAGACCCTAATTTAATAGTAGTTTTAGGTGTTTTTATTTCCTAAATAGTATTTTCTTTTATAGATAGAAATAGCATTTGAAGCTAAGTATTAAGCTTTAAAAATATAGTATTTAAGTTAAATAGAACAAAGCTAGTGCTTTAAAAACCTATATAAATATTACTTTCTATAATTATCTTTTAATACACTATTTTAAATACTAGTAAGAACTTAAGCTTTATAATATAATAAATATAGTTATAAATAAGATTCTTAACTTAGCGCCTATACGTATCTTTTAAAAGTAAAAAATAGTTTATATTAAGTAGCTAAAGTAAATATAATAAATAAAATAACATGTATTTTATAATAATTTACTTCTTTTTATAAAGCTACTAAAATTTAAGCAAATTATAGCTTTTATAGCTATTAATTATTAGTAAATAATATACGCTTATTATATAATGTTTTATATACTTATTAAAGTACTGTAGTTACTAAATACTAAGCTTATTTATTATCTAGCTATTATTACTTAATGAAATAGGCTAATTTAATAGTATATTATTATTTTTATATTATACAAAAAGGTAGTACGTTTCTGTAAAGATAATAAATAATTAAATTACTTATTTTTAAGTGTTAATACCCTAGATTACTATAACCTATTTATAGTTATTTAATTAGACTATTTTATGTTAATTACTTTTATTAAATTCTATAATAATTTTACTATTTAAAATAACTTTTATTTAAAAGCTAGTTTTATTAAAGTTGTATATATCTTTTTTAGTAATACTATACTTCTCTTTTATATAGTATATGTGTTTAAACTATAGTTTAATAATCTCAAAATCCTTACATAAAGCTTTCTGGTAGTTATATCTTTAATTATAAACTATTTTAATTTCTAGAATTTATTATATAAAGTTTTCTAACTACTTAATATTAACTTTACTATTAAAGTGTGTAGTAAGTAGTTAATTAGCTATATTTCTTATAACACTAAGCTTAAAACGAAATCCTTATAAATTTAAGTTAAGTATATATTAAATAATTGTTATGAGTTGCTTTTACTTAATAATACGTTTTATATTAGTAATTCTATTTTAACTAGTTATTTAATAAATATCTAGTTCTTTCTATATTTAGAATAGATAGCCCTAAGTTTAATAGAATAAAGTTTATGCTTTATTATAAAATAAGAAAAGAAATATATAATAGATTTAATAAAATAGTATTAAGCTATTTTACTTAAGCTTAAGTCTTAACTTAGAGATAAGATCTTAATTTTAGAGTAACTATAAAGAATTCTAAAATATTCTTAAGCTTGTTTATGCCTTATATTTATAGAAAATCCTTCATGTATATATTATATACTAATTGGAAGTATATTAAATACTGCTAGAAAAAAATAAAAGGAGATGAATTCTTATCTTTATTATTTATACTTATTTTTTTTATATTTTACTGTAGTAGGTTATTTAACTTACTTATTTACCTAAGTACTAATCTTTATAATATTTAAACTTACTTTAGAGTATGTTTATTTTAAAGTTCTGTTTTTACTAATTTATTTCTACTCTTTAGTATTGCTTGTATATTTTTTTATACTAAGTTTTCCATAACTACGCCTTTTTGTCTACAGTTTTCTTATTATTATAGTTTATAATATTATCTCTTTCCTTTAAGCTTTTAACTTAAAGGTTATTCTGTTTTTTCTTTTATAAGTAGTATAAAGGTAGCTAGTTCTTTATATAAAAACTTAGATTATAAGAGCCTTTCTTCTCTTTCTTATTTTTCTAATCTCTTAAGAATAACTTAAGTGGAATTGTCTTTAATATAAGCTTATTATCTAGTAAAAAAAGTTTAAAAAAATATTTATTAAATACTATCTTCTTATTCTTACTATTATAATAATAGTTATTATTATTTAGTTTATTTAACTTTAAAGCACTGTTTCAAGTATATTAATTAAAATATAAAGTATAATCTTATTATAACGTAATTTAAGTAAAATTATTTTAACTAAAATAAAAAAAAGCTTTAGTAGTAGCTTCATGCTACTAAAAAAGAGTTATTTACTATAAAATCTTATAAACTTCAGCTCTATTATTAACTAGTCTAAATATATTTTTAAAAGAAAGAAATATTTCAACGTAAGCTTACTTTAATTAACGAAGTTCATATAATAGAAAAGAAAGAGTAAAACTATTAGAATTAATTTAGTATATTATAATCTATAGTATCTAGTATTACTTTATCTTTTTTCTTTAGTTTTAATTAGAATATTTTATATTCTTCTTATTTCTTAGACGTAGCTCTAGAGTAAGCTTTTACTAAATTATTTAATAATACTAGTTAATTAGCTTTAAACTATTTTTTAAGTTTCTAATTAGCTTCTAGGTATTGTTTTTTAGTTTATACTCTTTCTATTTAACTAAATATTTCTACTAATATCTAAACTGTTAGTAGTTTAAGATTTGTTGAACTTTATACTTAATATAGTTTTTCTTAAGTTTAAGTTTTGTCTATACTTTAGCATTATATAGTGCTGGTTCTAGTTTTAAAATATAAAAAACTAAGTAAATTCTTATATTATTAAGTAATTATAGTTCGTAATTTACAGATTCTATTTATCATTTAATTTTAAATAATCCTAATTTAATGTAATCTAGTTTTTTTAATAGTTGTTTTATTTTTAGATTTTTCTTTTTTAAGAAAATCTCATCTTTCTTTTTAAAAGTTAGTTTCTTAACTTTAGATTTATTTTTAATTTATTTACTAAGATTGCCTTTATGGGTGATTTTTTGTGTAATTTTCTTATAAAGTATTTATAAATTCTTAACTTTTCTTCTTATAAATTCTAATATTTTATTTAGTTTCTGTGGTTCTTAATAAGCTGTAGGCTTATAACTATAATTTATATAAAATAGTAATTTTCCTATCGTTAATAATTTTACAGAGTTGTATATAAATTTAGCTATTAGTAATAAGTTAATTTAGTTATTTTATAATTCATTAATATACATCTGTAGATATTATTTTAGTATTTAATTTATCTGTTTTATTTATTTGTTTATTTATAAGTGGAATGCTATTAAGAAACAATATTTTACTTTTAGCTATTTTATAAACGTTTTCTAAAATATTAACCTGAATAGTTTATTTCTATTTATAATAAATTCTTATAGTATTTTATATTATATAATTAAGAGCTTAATTAGTAATGTAGCTAGTTTATCTACTTTAATTTCTATATAAGTTAGTTTAAAGTAAGCGTACTTAATTAGTTTATTAATAATAATTAATATTATATTATACTATTAACCTCTCTAGGTGGTAATTATTAGTATTCCTGTAATAAAGTTTATTATAACTAATTTCTATAATAGATTTAGTAAAGGCATAAATTATATAAGTTTATACTCTTTATATTTTAATGCCTTATTTTTTTGTACTTAATGTATTCTAAAAGAATTCTTCTAACCTTATTCTAAATTCCTGGAATTTAAAAGTGTCTGTTAATTTATTCTATAGTTTTCTTAATTCCCTAATATCTATACATTTTAACTAAATGTTAGTTTTTAATAAGTTTAGCTTATAATACTTTTAGTATAAAAATAGTTCCCATTTCGTGCTATTATAGTTGTCTGTTGTTGTATTCTTAAATTCGTTTTTACCATATATTTTTAATAATAACTATTTATTTAATATTAATTTATAAGCTTTCTAGAAATCTATTCTGTCTTTATTTAAGTATTATATTATAGATTTCTAGTATATCTTTTATGTGGTCTGCTTTATAACTAAGTGTATTAACTACTATATTTTCTTTTCCTAATTTATAAAGTATTTAAAAGTTAAATGTAAATACTAGTTTTTATTATCTAATTTATTATTAATTTAGCTTCTTTGTTGTTGTAAATGCCGTTAGATTTTTATAATTTAAATATATAATAATTTAGTGCTTAGCTTCTTTTAAGTAATATTTTCATTTTTTAAATACTTAAACTATTACTAATAGTTTCTTATTATAAATATTATAGTTTAACTTAGTAGTTATGAGTTTATGAAATAAAAAATCTACTAAGTACTTATATTTATTATTTTGTGTTTATAGTAAGATAGTTTCTGTAGTTTTATTTAATATATCTATATATATCTCTATTTAAAGTCATAAGTTAAATATCTTTAATATTAGTGGTTATTAGAATATTTCTTTTAGTATTATGAAAGCGTTTTTTTTGTGTTATTTTTATTTAAATTACTAATTCTTTTTAAGCAACTCTATTAAGAGTGCTGTGATTTTTAAGTAATTTTTAATAAATTATTAGCAAAAGCCTATAAATTTAAGGAAAGAATAAACTTTTTTTATATTTATTAGTATAGGCTATAATAAAACGTCTTTAGCCTTATTAGAATTAACTACAATTTCGTCTCGGAATATTAGATATTCTAAGAATTTAACTTCCTTTTTATAGAATATATACTTCTTTGTTTAAATATATAGTTTATGTTCTTTAAGCTTTTGTAATATTTTCTTAGTATACTTAATATATTCTTCTAGCATTCCGTCTGTATATACCAAGATATTATTAAAGTATACTATTATAAATACGTCTAGATATTCCCTTAGTATATAGTTAATAATTATTTAAAATATTGCTAGTGCATTTATGAGTTTAAATAACATAACTAAGTATTTAAATAATTTATATTTTATCTTTAGTGTGGTTATCTATTTGTATTCTTTAGTTATTTATATTTTATAATATCTATTTTTAATATTAAAGAGACTAAATTATTTAGCTCTTTTAAGTTTATTTATAAGTTCTAATATTAAGAGTATTAGGTAGTAATTTTTTATAGTAGCTTTATTAAAGTATTTATAGTTAACACATAACTTTAGTTTACTATTTTTTTTTTAGTATAAAAAGTATTAGTAATGCTATTATGCTCTTACTTTTCTATATATATATATTTTTTTAAGTTTTTATTTAAATATCATCGTAACTCTTTTTATTAATTAATAAATAGTTAATATAATAGTTTTAGTTTTAGGTCTGTTCTCTTTTTAAGAATAATCTTATAATTTTAGTTCTAGTATTCTAGTAATTAGTCTTTAGCTTTTTTAAAAAATTATTCTTTAAATTCCCTCTAGTATTTGTCTAGTACAATAAACGTAGTATTATAAAGAGTTATTTTTTTTATTTATATTATAGCTTTTATTTATTTATAATAGTTTCTTCTAGTTCTTATAGACTTTGTTTTTTAATTAATTAGTAGATTCTATTATACTAGCTAGTTCTATTCTAATATAAAATCTTTACTACTTAGATTTATAATTTTAATGTAATAGTTATCTGTGTAATTTACTACTTTAATAGTTATATTTCCTATTTTAAAATTAATTAAATTTTCTTTAAATATTGTTAGACTATTATTTATATGTACTACTTTTATAGGTTTATTTAAAACTCTAGTTAAAATATAGTATCTTTATATTTATTAATTAGATATTAATATCTTACTAGTTCTACTATTTACAAGTGCTTAAGTCTAAAAGCTATTAATATATATATTAGAATAATAGCCTATTAATAAGCGGATTATTAATACTACTAAGGCCTATTATAGATCACTATTAGATAGCTATTAGATCTGATTTAGCTATTAAGTAAACTTTTATTTATATAAACTATTCCCATCCCATCTTTTTAAAAGATAGATATAATATATAACTTGTTACTAGATACTTTTTTTCCTGCTTTAAGATCTTAAAGTTCCTAAGTAAAATAAATACTAATTAGTGGATTATATTTAAGTGTAGTCTAAAATATACCTAGAAATCCACAGAGCAGTAACATTTACTTAAAAGAGATAAATAGAAGAGTTTATATTATATTATAATCACACGTAACCCTTCTAACTCTATACTAAAAGAGAAGTATAAACTATAGAAGATATACACTAGTATTATATCTTAGTGGGTATTAATAGTTACTTAGATAGATCTTTAAGGCGGCTAGTATTATATCTCAGCTACTATATCCATCACGTATTAAATTTATATCTAAATTAGGTATAGAACCTATCTGTTTTAACTCCTGCTATTAACCCCGGTTATTAACACTAAAATAATATAAAAACTAACTTAACTGTTATATCTGATAATGATCTGACTATAATCTAATAATATCTCTTTTATTTCTAGAGACGCTAGAAGGCTAGGTTAATTAGATGAAATAAGAATAATAAATTAACCTATCTAACCTAAATAACACTAAACTCGGAATTAATATATATATTCTTTACTTTTAAAACTTATATATTTATCACGGTGACTACGATTACGATCTTTTTAAGATAATTATTAAAAACTTTAAAGGCTAAATAGAAAAGACATTTAAACTAATAGATATAAATATTAATTAGAGATTTTATAACTTCTTATAATAAAATAGTATATTTGTTTTAATAGAAAAAGAACTTATCATACGCACGTTAGTAGATATTATAGTTAAAAATAAAATATCCCTATAGCCTCCAGAAGAGCTTCGAAAACAAATGAAAAAAAAGATTATAAACTTAAGATAGAACGAAAGATTACTAAAACACGTAGAATACTTTTAATTATTAATTATTTCTGGTCTAAAAGACCCTACAGTTCTACTAAAACTAGAACTATAAGCTTAACCTTAAAGGCCCGGTCATTTACGCTAACCCTCTAATATATAAGACTTAAATAATTAAAGCTATTATCTTAAAACTACTTTAATAAAAGCTTAATTTAGTTTATTAGTATTAAAGTAATAATTTTAGCTACTACTAAGACTTCTAATACTGCTATAAATTAGCTCTAAATTTAACCCTAAAGTGTATAAAATTAGCCTTTATAAGAACCACCTAACCTAAGAAATTACAAATGTTGGTAAATATTATAATAATAATCTAACTATTTAATTTAGAGGTGAATTATACAACTTTCTGGATACAAAGCTACTAATCTTTTATAATAATTATATTTATTATATATTTCTAGTCTACAGTTGGTATATAGCTTTCTTATTTATACTTAAAGGTAAAGCAAAATAGTACTACTATAATAACCTATTTAATAAGAAACTATTATTTAAATAACTAGTCTAAAGAACTAAGGATTACTTTTACAGTTTAGAAAACTACTAGATATATATATAAAAATAGTAAAGTACTATACTACAGGGCACTATTACAGCTAACTTAAATAAAACTTAGCTTTAATATCTAGATATAATAATTAATAAACTATATCTTATCTAAAAAGGCCTTCTATTTAGATAATAATTTAAGATAATACTAAAAGACTAATTACTTAGTGCTTATCAAGACGTTAAAGAATATAGTCTATTATTATATAAACTAGTAAATACTTATAAGAAGCTTTATAATGAATTATAAACTGCTATTAAAATTACTAAAAGAAACGTCTAAAATAGCGCAGTACTTATAACTGAATTAGATAAAATAAATAACCAATTCTAGACCAACCACACGTACGGAAGAAATAAAGAAAAGTTTAAAAAATTCTCTAAACTAAGATTTAACTAAAAAAGATCTAATAATAGTATAAAATATAACTAAACTAAGAAATGCTTTATCTGTAAAACTATTAGATACTAGTTAACAAAACACTTCCTAGAGAAATACTAGAGAAGCTATGAATAATTCTAAAATAGATCTATAAATCCTATAAAAAAGACCTTTCAATAATTTCTATATAAGTTTAAAGGAATTTAACTAGAAAATTAGGACACTAAAGAAGAAACGGAATAAACTATTAATTAGTTAATAACTAAGTTTAATAAAAATAACTTAGATGAGATAGAATAATTTTTTATAACTACTATAAGTAACTCCGTAAACGGCCTGAATCTAGTCTCAATTCTTAATAATAAAATAATACTTTATTAATTTATAAAAGATAACTCTAAGATAAGTACTAAAAATATATCTGTTTTTGCTATAAATATATACTAATACTTCTCTAATACTTTCTAAGATATCTTACTAGATAGTGGCGCTGTAAGTATTTTAATTATAAACTAGAAATAATTTCAAGCTCTCTAAAAAATTAAGAAAGTAGAGCTTAATAAGAAGGATACTAGATTACATAAAATCTAATTTAGAAAAGAATTCGTAATATTTATTAGTATAGCTCAGGTTCGGATCCTAATTAGACTTATAACTTTTTATATTATACTAATAAGAATACCATTCTTGCTCTGCCTAGCAGATATAGATAGACTTAGAGTTAAACTAAATAACTTTATAAATAAGCTAGTACAAGAATTAAAGAAAGTACCAGTCATTTAAAAATAGAGATATCTATAATTATTTTTATATAATAATAAAGAGATAGCTGTATTATATTTTACTAAGCTAAAACTTTAGTAGTTACATAAAAGATTTAGACACCCTTTAGTAAAAAAACTAACTAACTTTTTATAACACGTAAATTTAGAAGACCTTATAGATAAATCTATCTTATAAAAGATTACTAAGAAATGTTATGCTTACTAGATATTTAGAATAGCCTTAAAATAATTCCGGTTCAGATCCTAATTAGACTTATAACTTTTTATATTATACTAATAAGAATACCATTCTTGCTCTGCCTAGCAGATATAGATAGACTTAGAGTTAAACTAAATAACTTTATAAATAAGCTAGTACAAGAATTAAAGAAAGTACCAGTCATTTAAAAATAGAGATATCTATAATTATTTTTATATAATAATAAAGAGATAGCTGTATTATATTTTACTAAGCTAAAACTTTAGTAGTTACATAAGAGATTTAGACACCCTTTAGTAAAAAAACTAACTAACTTTTTATAACACGTAAATTTAGAAGACCTTATAGATAAATCTATCTTATAAAAGATTACTAAGAAATGTTATGCTTACTAGATATTTAGAATAGCCTTAAAATAATTCCGATTCCGCTTAAAAAGCAATAAAGAATTCAACTTTAATTATGAGATTATAGTGGATATCTTTTATCTAAATAATCGTCTAGTAATCCACGTTGTTAACTCTGTAATAAGGTTTTAAGTAGTATAATTCCTAAAGAACTAAACAGCTAAGCATGTTTAGAATATACTAAAAGATTACTAGATAGATATCTACTTAGGTCCCCCTAAAATACTTAGGCATAACACTGGAAAGAACTTTACGTCTTCTAAATTTCATTTAAAAGTATTCTCTATAGCCATTTTAGTCAAGGAAATACCTATTAAAGCTTATAATAGTATAAGTAAAATTAAGTAATATCACGTATTATTAAAATAAGCTTTTAATATAATTAAATCTAAAAGTGGTACTAGTATAACCCTAGATAACACACTATAGTTAGCAGTAAAAGTAGTTAATAATACTATAAAACTAAATAGCTTTATACTAACACTATTTATTTTTAAAGCTTATTTAAGAATAACTAAGATATTACTATCTTTACTAGATGTCTATAAAAGGGTAGAAGCAATTAGGAAAGTAATATATAAGATTAAGAAAATTTACACTTAAAACTAAATTATACTTACTTTTATAACCTGAAACGGCCTTAATACTGCTCTAACTATTTAATTACTACTTTAAAGTAATATTAGAGTATAGAAAGAAGCATTAGGATGGACAGGCTTATTTAAATTACTTAATATTAATAATAAAATCTATATAGTTAATATACCACACGGACTAATATAATTTTAATTAATTATTATAAAACCTTACTTAGTTAATCCTGAAGTTCTCTTAATATAATTTTTAATTAACTTTAAATATCTTTTTACACAACCCCTTACGGACCACACCTAAACTAAATATATAACTAAATCTGTTAAAAAAGAATAAGGAAGATTACGTAAGATTTAATATATTTTTATCAACAGAAAAGAGCTACAGCACTAGGAAGAATTAAAAAAACTTTAAAAATAAGAAAAGATTATAATATTTAAATAATTATTTAAAGTCTTAAATAACTCTAAGATTGAAGCGTTACTTAAATAAGGAGTCTTTATATTTAAAAAACATAATCAGAGCAAACACGAAAACACAAGGATCTTTAATTTAAGAATAGTTTAAAAAGTTAAAGGGCTTGGAACAGACTCGCTATATAAAAAGTTAAGGCTCATTATTTAAGGATATATAGATATAAATAAGGACCTAATTCTAATCTAATCTCTAACTCTTTAATAAGTAAGTTAAAGATTAATCTTAGTAATCATACCTACACTAATAATAGAGTTTAATTATAATATTTAGATTTATAATATAACCTAGGCGTACGTATAGTCTAATATATATTTTATATATTTAATACTAGCCTGAATTCTCCAGCAGATCCAGCACTTATACTTAAAAGAAATAATTATACGTGTTATAAAACTACTATATAGTATTATAGAAATAGGTATTTATTAATAGGCTATGTACTTAAAGCACTACTATAATAAACTAAACATAAAATCATTATTCTTTAACTTATGTTTTCTTATCACAAAGGATCACTTCTGAACTATATTTAGAGTTATAGATATGTAGACAGATGACACTCTCATCCTTTATAATAATACATTCTTTAAATTAAAAGAGGAATAAATTCGGATCGCTTAAATTATAACTAAACTAAAATAAAAACTAGATTCTAAATCTGAACTAATATTCAATAAATGTCGTATTCGAAAATCTGATGATTAAATTTATGTATAATAAAAGGGATAAGGCCTTAAGCTCTAACTTATTAACATATTTAAAAGTAATCTGAATTAGTGATATGTCAAATAATAAATAAGGGGAGTATATATTATATTAATTTATTAACCTAAGGTAATATTTAACCTCTCTATTACAGCTTAGCATTAAAATCTAGAGAAAACTAATATTAATGCACTAAATAAGCGAATTTAATAATAGATTAATAACCCTAATAGGGGACTTCGTTACATCCCGTTCAACATCTAAAAGTACTTACTATTTATATTCGTAAATAGATTATTCATAAATAATAAGGATATAAGTTCTTAACTTAGCTTTCTAATTATTATTAGAACTGAATTACAGGAGAATAATAGCTTTGAGTTAATAGGAAACATTTTATACTACTCTTTAACTAAGAGTAAACGCGTAATAAGGAGCGTTCTAGTGTTTAAAATATATAAAATAGTTTTAAAAGTAAATATAGCCTACGCATTCAACATAACACTTAATTAAATTATACAAGAATTAAATCTACTACAGATTAATACAATTATTTATATAAATTCATATTTATTATATAAGTGCTTAGTTAAACTTAGAATAACTAAAGAAAAACGCTTAATAATTAATATCATAACTCTATAGGAATCATACAAACGTTAGGAACTCTATAAGATTCGGTAGATAAATAAAGCAGATAATCTAGCCAATACCTTTATAAAAAGAAATAGTAATAGTTTACTAATAAGATTTATCAACACTAATAAGGCACATATCTAAATAAATAGATAGATAGAAAGAGAAAAATAGATCTATAAAAAGAAACTATAAATATAGGAATAGAATAGTAAATTAAGCATCTAGGTCTGCTAGTAGATTACTACTATATTTACAGGGACTAGCCCTAAAACCTTTCTAATTATAATAATAACTACTACTACTACTACTATCGCCCTGACTATGAACTGGCCTGGAAATTAAAGTAGGTAAAGCCTTAATACTCTTCTAGAAAACATTAAGCTTTCTTAAGATACCTTAAATCCTCTCTAAAAGAGTAAAGACTAATAGATCAGTTCCTAACTCCTTTATTATACTTATTATTATATAAATAATATTGTTAAGAGTATAAGCTGTATACTTAATAGCTATTATCTTCTCTAAATCTATCTTCTCTTTTTTCTTTAATACTAGATTATTTATAGCTGTTTAAAAAGCAGTATACTCCTCCCCAGCGTACTAGAGAATCTGATATCTATTAGCTAGTAAACTCAAATAACATTTAGGCCACTTACAGGAATGTATTTCTCATTCTATAATATATAATATATATATTTCTTTAAGTTTAATTTATTAAACTTAAAGATGATATAATACTCATGATTAAACGCTTATATAGAATATAAATAGATAACCTAGAAGGCCCCTAGAAGAGCAGTAGGAGGGCAGGGAATTAGCATATTAATTAGTTAACTAATTAATTAATTAAAAAAAAAAATTTTTGAACTTCTTAAAGGACTTAAAGAATTGGAAACTGGTCTATAGAAGAAGAAATAGTAGGAAATAGCTCCTTTTATATCCAGATTCAATAGCAGAACGATTAGACAAACGGATAATAATAATAATCCCTATAATAATAATAATCACTATAATAGTAATAATTACTATAATAGTGATAATTACTATAATAGTAAATAGTTAAAATTATATAGAACTTAGACCAAACTCCTAGTAGTATCAGACTTTAAATAGAAATAAATAATAGGAGTAAAGGGTAACGAATTTAATCTTATAACATAATAATATAATAATAATATAATATAATAATTAAGAAGAGACCTCTTTTGGAGTTACCTACGCATTATTATAAGACATATTCACGTCTATATTTAGAAAAGAAAAGAAAAGTTATTAGTATTAGAATAATAGTCTGTTAATAAGCGGATTATTAATGCCACTAAGGCCTATTACGGATTGCTATTAAATAGCTATTAAATCTAATTTAGCTACTAAGTAAACTTCTATCTATATAAACTACTCTTATCCTATCTTTTTAAAAGATAGATATAATATATAATTCGTTACTAGATACTCTTTTTCCCGCTTTGAGATCTTAAAGTTCCTGAGTAAAATAAACAATATATATCTATATATAACTTATTTTTATGTTTTTATTTAAGTTATATGTAGTTAAGTAATAATTTCTTTATTTTAACCTTAAATTAGTTTTTTAGTAGTATAGTTATTACTTATTAGTTTTTTAGTTTTTTATTAGTTACTAACCTCTAATTAGTAATTATTTTTATAGTATTTTTTTTAGGTCTATAAATAGAGTATTATTATAGTTAGTACTAGTTTTATAGTAATATCTTATATTTTCTTTTAGCTTTCTTTTCATAATTTTAGTACTTATATTCTAAGAAATTTTTTTTATTATTAGTTTAGTATATAACTCTATAGTTAACTATTTATTTTAGTAGTATTTAGTTTAGTAGTATTAGTATTCTAATTAGTATTTATTTTAATCTAATTATTTATATTTCTTTGTTTTTAGGTTCTAAAGTTCTTTTTTAGAATTTATATAAATTAGTTCTTACTATGTATTAAGCTCTTTTTTCTATATAATTTATTTTAATATTTATTTTATTATTAGTTTTTTAACTCTAATAGTATAAGCTACCTATTTATAGTTTTATCTAGTATATAACTTTTTTCTATATATTTAGTACTTTTTTTATATAGTTTTTTTAGTAGCTTTGTTGTTTTATACTTATAAAGTAAATAAAGTAGATAGTTTTTCTAGTTTTTTATTTTAGTTCCAGTCTAGCTCCAAATGTCTAACAGGGTAGTAATAAGTTATATAACTTATAATTAGTATTAGTTTTTATCTATATATCTTATTTATTTACGTAGTTAATTTTAGTTTACTAAGTTCTTTATATTACTTATTTTTAGTTATTTATAGTACTTATTAATACTTATATATCTCATCTCCTAAAGTAATCTTTTAGTGTTTAGTAATATAGTATTTTTTTATATAGTATTCTAATCTACAAATCTAGTAATATTTCTAGTGTATTTATTATATAATTATTATAAATATTAGCTTTTTACTTTCTATTATCTTCTAATTTTAATGTTGTTTGAATTTCTGATTTTTTATTTTAAAGAGTCCTCCTTTCTATTAAATTATTTTATAAAATTAGTTAGCTTTTTTTATTAAGCTAGCCTAGTATTATCTAATAGCTACTTTTTATATAGTAGTAATTATATTACTAGCCTATTCTACTAGGTAATTCTTAACTTACTAGTATAATATTTTATATTTTTATTTAAAATATATATAACTTCTATAAATCTAGTATTATTCTTTTTAAATTTATTATATAATGGTCTCTTTAGTTATTTAGTTTTTAGCTTATTTTACTTAGATTATAATAATTTTAATTAATACTTTAGTTTAAACATAAGCTTGTTTAACGTCCACTCTTTATTATTTATAGTTTTTAATAAAGTGTCTTTTTTTTTTACACTCTAAATATATTTTACACGTATATTAGTTTATTTATTTTTTAGTATGTTAGTTTTATCTCCTTTTATTAACTCATACATTTTTAATTAATACGTGGTTGATTTCTATTATATTATAAATTTAGATATCTTTTTTATTTCTTTATAGTATATAAATTACTAGCTTAGTACTATTCTTTTTTTTTTGTTCTTTTTAGTACTAATAGTTATTAATAGTTACTACTTATTTAATAATTTTTAAAAGTATACTAAGTTATTTTCCTTATAAAATTTTATCTTTAATTTTATTTTTTAGTTTTATATAGTATATTATAACTAGTAGTTAGTTTATCTAATTAAGTTATAATTAAATTTATTTAAATTCTGTTATGTAGTTAGCTACTAATATATATTACTTAAGTTATTAAAGTTTCTAAATTACTTCTATTTCTTTATTAATTTCTTTAAAGACTATAATATTTTTTTTAAAAAGCCTTATAGTTTTTAAAAGCTTGTTTAATATTGCTGTTATAGTCTATAAATTCTACTATTCTTAAGTTTAGGTTTCTATTAGCTAAATAATTTTTTATAAGTAGTTTAAACTATTTTATAGCTTTTTTTATTATGTTTATATTAGTTACTAGAATCTAATCTTAGTTAGTTACAAATAAAAATTAATTAAATTAATAGTAGAAGTCTATTACTACTATAAAAGTTTTAAGCTTATTTTAGTTTTTATTAAACTTTATAAGAAATTAAATTTTTACTATTTTTTTTAATAGTTTTACCTGCTACTACTTACTATTATAAGTTAACTAAAGTATTATATAGTTCTATAATACCTGCTTTTTATTTCTAGATAATTTATTATATACTTTTTTATTCTTTAGATGTATTTTTAGTAGTAGATAAAGATTCTACTATAACTTCTTTTTTACTACTACTTTCTTTTAATAAATAGAGTTCTTATTTGTCTTTATAGTAGGTTATTATAAATTATAATTAGAAATTTATTATTAGAATTAATTTAATGTCCTCTTTTATACTTTTAAAGAGTAGTTATAATATTATAAGTTGCTTTTATTTAATAGTACATTTTATATTAGTAACTCTACCCTAACTAGTTATTTAATAAATATCTAGTTTTTTCCGTATTTAGAATAGATAGCCTTAAGTTTAATAAAATAAAGTTTATGCTTTATTATAAAGTAGAAAGAGAGATATATAATAAATTTAATAAAATAATATTAAGCTATTTTACTTAAGCTTAAGTCTTAACTTAGAGATAAAATTTTGATTTTAGAATAACTATAAAGAATTCTAAAATATTCCTAAGCCTATTTATGCCTTATATTTATAAAAAATCCTTCGTGCGTATATTATATATTAATTAGAAGTATATTAAATACTACTAAAGAAAATAAAAAGAGATAAATTCTTATCTCTATTATTTATACTTATCTTTTTTATATTTTATTATAGTAGGTTACTTAACTTGCTTACTTACCTAAATACTAGTCCTTATAATATTTAAACTTACTTTAAAGTATGCCTATTTTAAGGTTTTACCTTTACTAATTTATTTCTATTCTTTAGTATTATTTATATATTTTTTTATATTAAGTTTTTTATAACTAACGTATTTTATGGGCGAGCTGTATAAATGGGCGAGTTATATACTTTATTAAGCCCCTATTAAAGTACTATTATTTATAGTATTATTATTTAATAGTACTATTAGTTATAGTACTGTTCTTATTACTACTAGATTTTATAGTACTATCTTTATTAATTTTGTATATTTAAGTGTTATGCTTAGTTCTACTATAGTTACTATAATATTTTTAAATTAATTTAGCTCTATTTACTCTTACCTTTTTATAACCCTTCTTACTACTAGAACTTATAGTAGTAGGGTTCTTAGTAGATTTATTCTAGCTAGTACTAAAGCTAAGTACTTTTTTTTTCTAGATATACTTTCTTTTACGCTGCTTTTATCAAAATACAGTCTTATTAACTTATAGATAATAAAAAGTAGAATTATGAATTTTAGTGTATTAATAGCTAGAATTATTATAACTTACTTATAATTATCTAGCTAAAGGGCCTTTAGTTAACTCTATTTCTTAAAGTCTATAATAACTTTCTACTAAGTTATTATGCCTATTTAGAAACTAGATTTATTAAAGTTATATATGTCTTTGTTCTATATACTATACTTAGTCTTTATATTATATATAAAGTTAAATTAGCCCTATATAATAGCTAGTTCTTTCTATTTATAATACTTATAGTCTAGCTTCTAACTATACTTTATTTAAATCCCTAGTGTACGGTTGACGAAGGTGTGTGGCTAATTTATACTTATTAAGTCTATTTCTTACTTAGCTAGTAGCTTATTAGCTATTTCTTAAATAGCATCTAATAAAAAAGTAAATTCTTTTAAATTTAGCTTAAGAATATACTTCTTTATTACTTTCTCTTTAAAGACCGTAAGCTTTATTAAATTAGGCGTATAATTACATCATAAATTAGTTTCATTACGTTATGTTTTTAGGTTTATAAAGGGTATATTATAAATGCGTGTGGCGTTTTAGAGGCTATAAATTTAGCCTATATTAAAAACATAAATAGCAAGCTATATTCTAGCTTCTTAAGAAATTAATTCTAGGTCAGTAAATAAATGTATAGTACTATAATTAATAGTATTATTTAGATCTTAGTAAAGTGTATAGCTCGCCTGTTTATATAGCTTACTTATAAAATACGTTATACTTTTTTATCTATAGTTTCCTTACTATTATAGTTTATAATAATAATAACTAATTTTTCTAGCTTACTAAGCTTCTTTAAATTAGCTTTATAATTATATTAAAAAGTAGTTTTAATAAGTTATTATTTTAATATTAGTTTAGAAATATTATATACTATTATAGCCTGTCACATACTTTATAGTTAGCTTTTCTTAATTATAAAAATAGCTAAAAATAGCTTGCTTTTATTATAAATTAATTAAGGTTTAGTTTATTAATATATTATGCTTAAAAGTTAGTAGGTTGTGTTTTTTTAGTAAGCTATATTACTTACTTATTTATATTACTTATTTATTAAATATATTAATACCTTTATAATAGCTATTATATATAAATACTAAAAAATAAAAAAAACTATAAAGTAAATTTCGAACTACTATATTTAAAAACTAAAAAAAAAAGTTAAATAGTAGTTAAAGTATATCTAAAATACAAAAAAACTAGTATAATATAAGTTTTATAAATTTTTATAACTACTTAAAGTACTAAAATAACTATAGTAGTTAGTTTTAATAAATTTTATTACTAAATTACTACTATTTAGTAGACTAAAAAAATAATAAAAAATATAATATAATATTAGTAGTTATATATAAATTTACTAAGTATATATACTTTATTTTTATAATTACTTAGTTATTAGTTATATAACTAGTTAATAAAATACTAAAAGTAGTTTTAAAGTATAAAATATTTAAAGAGTTTATATTTAATTAAAATATATTATTTATATTACATTTTTAACATATTTCATAGCTAATTTAAAGTTAAAAAATAAGTTTTTAATAAGTTTTACCCTTTAAATAAATAGATAAATAAAGTGTACTAATTAAACTCTAAAATAGTATTTAAAAATATACATTAAATGCTTTTAAAAAGAATTAAGTTAAGTTATTACTTTTAGTATAATTTATTCATAATAGTATAAAGTTATTTATAACTAATATATTACTATTTTATACTAATTATAGTTATAAGCTAAGAGCTTATTAAAAACTATAGAAATTAAAAAGTAAATTATATAAAGTTTATATAAAAATTAAGTAATTTTAGAACTTATGTAATAAAATTAGTAAATAAATTATTTTGTATAACTTATAAATTATAATAAGAATAAATAAGTTAAAAGTAAAAAAACTAATTTTTAAAAATAGAAATAAAGCTTTCCTACTATATAAAAATTTAAAAACTAAAAAGCTAAGTAAAAAACTAAATTACATTTAAATTACACCATTTAAAATTATTAAAATAAAAATCTAATTAACTATAATTAAAACTATTATAAAATATAATAATTTACTTAGTTTTTTATATATTACTACTTAAACATATATTATTAAATATAGTACTAATAATAAATATTAATATTAAGTTATATTAATTAAAATATAAAGTTAAAAAAATTTGAAAACTACAATAATTTAAGTATTAATAGAAATATTTAATTAAATAAAAAAACTATAAACTAAAAAACAATTTAAAAACTTATTAAAAACTTAAAATAATAATTTAAAATAATTAACTAGTTTTATTTAAAAAATTTAATAATACTAAATTTTAGAAAAACGTTTATATAGCTTTTTAATTAAAATAAACTAGTAAAAATATTAGTAAAAATATTAAATAAAAATATTACAAGTTATAATAGTTTAAAAAAATTTAATTTTTTTTAATTAAAGTAAAGTTATAGATAAATAGCTTATATTTATAAAAATTAATTTAAGCTAACTATATATAAAAGTATTTTTTAATAAAAATAAGTTTTAAATTTAAAATTTTAAGCCTACTGTAAATACTTTTATAAATAATACTTTTTAGTAAAAAAGTTACTAAATTCTTAAATAGAAACTACTAAATTATAATTTTTAAAAATATTTAATATATTTAAAGTAATAGCTAGATAACAAATTTATAAAGTAATAAAAGTTTTTTATATAAACTATACAAAGTTAGTATAAAATAATTGTAATTTTAAATTAACTTTATTAAATAATAATTATAAATAGTTAATAATTTGGCTTTAAGTATTATTAAAATATAGAAAAAAGAAAGGTTTTTAAAAAGCTTATAAAGTTACTTTAAAAATAAACTCTTTTATATTTAAAGCTTAAAAAAAATTATAATTTTAAGCTAAAAGTTTAAAAAAAAGTACGTACTATAAAAAGTAATAAGTAAAAAGCTTTTACTAATAGTAATAATTAAGACATAGTAAATAGCTTAAAGAAAAATTACTAGAAACTAGCTAAAAATTATGCTAAAGAAATTAATGCTAGGTAAAATGTAGAATAGATACTCTAAAATAACAGACGTAAAGTAGGTTTGTTAGCTAATGTCATTAAGGCAATTAATAGAGCTAATAGCGAAGAAGGCACGTGACGTCTCACATGCAAATCACATGATGTGATTGGGGTGATTGGGACTAATAGGGGCTGAGCAGCTATAGCAGCACTAAGTACGCGGCAAATTGTAAGTGGAGGATTTACTATTTAAAAAAGCGTCTCTCCTGGTTTTACATAGTTGATTCCTTGTACTTATCTTACTCTTTGAGCGACTCTTAAAAGTTATGCAATAGATTGGTTAGGCTATCGTTGTCACATCTTTGTATTGTTGGAACAATCGTGTCAGCACCACACCACACAGCGAGCGTAATCACTGAAGCCTCCAACATGGGACACGGACATACTTACCACGTCAAGATAACCTACACTCTGTTTGTTATAGTGTACAGTTAAGGATACGTAACATCACCACGTACTCTGTAGGTACGTAGAAGCCCCACCATTTAAGTCACGTAACATACAGGTCCTAAGCTCTCTTACACACTCTATTAGAACCTAGTTAAGCCCTAGCTTTTTGTCCAGAAACATACAATTCCATACACTTTTTATACGCGTTTGAGTGTTACCCTTTGTATTTCCCTCTATATTAATAGTACAGTAGACCTTGATGAACACCTTAGGGCTTATACTTCGTCAATAGCTCCATCACGCTAGCGACCTTCTCGCTGTTACTAAGCTTTCCAGCACGCGTAAGGCTTAGATCGCGGGATAGAGGTGTCTTTTAGCCGGTTTTCCAGGACTCTTGTGTTGCGGGCATGGTAGACAGGTAGAATTAGTAGTGTAGCTGGCGTAATGTCAATCAACTATTTTACGCGATATCTTGAATAAACGTACTTCAATTTTGTTGCGGCTTTCAGAGGCGTATTTTCCAGGTATTTTGGAATATTTTGCTATGTTGAATAGTATAAAAGTATGTTGTTGTGCTATCGTTATGAGTTGAGTTGAGTTTTATTCCGCCCAGCTCTACGCCTAAAGGGCACTAGTACATTATGTTACATAATCACGCTTCCTTTGATGCTGGCATAAACTCCTCAAGCCCATACGTGTTTCTGCTCTGCCTCTGCCTCTGTCAACTGTCTGTTCTCATTTTCCCCCAACTCTCGTGTGCGGTTAGTAGCAAGCAGTCTTGGAGTCTTTCCTCCAAGTGTTTAGTGTCCTTTCCACGGCGATTGAAGCGTAGCCTGCTCATGCATGAGGGTGCAAGATGTGGGTTAGTGTGTATAGGTGGGCATCGCACTTTTTAGGGTGCGGTCAGTTTCCTTGTCCAGTTCCTGAGTTTAGTCGTCCCGCGGCTATGGCGTATTTAATGGTTGCTTTAACTGCGTTCATAGCTGGCGCCCATCTTTCTGGGTCAGAAGGCGCCTTCCATCCTAAGTAGAAGGAGAGGTTACTTCTTCTTGTTTCCGTCTGATCCAGCATGTGTGCCCGGTGTCTCCCACTTTGTGCATCGGAAAAGAAAGTGCTCCATCGTTTCTCTTGCCCAGCCGCATGTGCATTGATCAGATTCCGCTGCTCCAATTTGGTGTAGGTACCCATTCAACCGAGCCATACCTGTTCGTAATTGTGCCAGCACCAAGTATTGATTTGTATTCTTAGAGAAAATACTTCGTAGAGGCGGCACACGTGTCTACCTACATAGACCCTCTACCTTACATCCCATTCGATCCTTATCCGCTCTTTGCGGGGCACAGCCGGTTCGCAAGTCAATACCAGTTTGCTCCTTAAGCCTACTTCCATAGCCAACCTAAAGATTCCACCCGCGATGGCCATCTTCAAGATCCTATTCTCCCAGTAGACCGACACGCGCGTCCGTCCTCTCGAGCCATATAGAAAGTGTCGTAACTGCGGTCCGCCCACCCAGTCTTCCGTCGCTTCCATTATATGTCGTGCCCCGCAGATTGTCAGATCTGTTTCGCGCTGCCTTGCAAAATCTCTCTTGCAAAGCCGAACGTGTCTCGCAGGAGTTCGCCCACTTGTATCCTCCCTGTAACCAGAGCAGCCAAGCGACACAGTGTCATCCCTCCTACTAACCAAGGTGCCCTGTCGTTCTCTGTGTGAGTTCAAGAGCGCCGCGCCTCGTCGTTCGTTCTCGCTATGACTGTCCACATTTCTTGTCGCTTCTTGTCGCTTCTTGTCCAGCGCGTGTCGTCCCCCTTCCAACAGAGCAGCCCAAAAGCACCCCAAGGGTGTCCTATCCCACGACCCATATGTCTATCGCTTGTAGGCTCGATTTCGTGGTCGTGTGTCTGGTGGTTTTTAAAGTGTTCCCTTGTCGCTTGTGGGTGGTAGGGCTCACGCGCCCTCCATGCAACCGTAGCCCCAGCCAGCGGACAAGTGCTAGCTAGTGGTGACTCTTCTTAGCTCTGCAAATGCCCCCGAGCAAAAGGCATTCACAGGTTCCCGGCCAGCACCGCGTGGAGGTGAGAGTCGTCGCTGGCCTATAGTTATGAAGTCTCGAAGTTGGTCAGTCCGCGATATTTTCTTGGCAAACTTCTGAATCTCGGGCTCTGTGCTCAGGCCTCCTGCGGAGTCGTTCCTCCGGAACGGGCCTAGCGCCACACGTGATGCAGAGGCCTGAGCTTCTGAGGTAATCCTTCGGAACCACAGTTCCGTCTGACTAAGCTGTCACAAGTCCTCGGCCTGCCTTTCCTGTACCTACTAAGGTGCTTCGTCACATCAGAATCATGGCTGGCCATATCCTTGGTTGGCATCCTGATCGGGAGGGTCCCGCTGCTTACTCAGGAATAAGATCATGTCGCGGGCGGCTCCCCTGTGCACAATAATATGCTGTGCTCCATGGCACAGCCCATAACCCCGCGCTCTATTCACCATCTGCACCCATTTTCGCTTACTACAGAGCGACTTGTAGGACCATGGCAGAAACAACAGACATCTGGGAGACCATTACTGCTAGTGCCAAACACATCTTCAGGCGAATTCTCCACCCAAGAAGATACTTCCTTGCTGCTTTATGCATATCAATGGGTGGCTTTCTCAACGGGTACGCCCATTAGCACGGAGGTTATATTTGATACATTTATCACTGACATTTACGCCAGATACGACACCGGCTCCATCGGGGCCATTACGGAAATGCCTAGTTTTCGGAGTACTATAGCAATTCTAACACCAACCATGCGCGGTTTCACTGTGTCCTTCTTGCTCCTCGCCGGAACTATTCCTTCTCTTTTTGCAGGCCTTTTAGCCGACAGATTCGGGCATCTGGGCATAGTGTTCGCAGGCGCTGTATTCTTCACTGCGGGCGCAGCTTTGGAAGCGGGTTCAGTGAATCTTGCCATGCTGCTTGTTGGTCGAGGCATGGTGGGCGTCGGAGAGGGCCTCTACCTTGGGAACCTCAACGTGTAAGATTTGTTCTCGATCCATATCATGAAGTCTCCACTAAATTGCCACTAGATACATCTGCGAAATTGCCCCAAGCGCGCGGCGTGGAATGTTAGTAGCAATGCCGCAGCTTTTCGTCACCGCTGGTACATGTGCAGGGTATTTCACCTGCTACGGAACGATCAAGATGTCCGGTGACATAGAATGGCGACTTCCATTCATCATTCAGGTTGTTGGCGGTGCTCTGCTCGCTATGACCTGCTGTCTCTTACCCCAGTCTCCCCGTTGGCTAATCGTGCAAAATCAGCGGCAAGCCGCCATATGTAATATGGAGCGACTTGATTTCGCACAGGATGAGATAGAGCATAACTTTCTAGACCCAACCGCGCCAGTCGATACCTTGTCGCAAGCACAGTTCAGCTGGGGTGCCATTGCTGACATTTTTCGAAAGAAATATCGATTCAGGACCATGCTTGCTTTGTTCATCCTTGGCATGGTGCAGTTCTGTGGCATAGACGGGGTGCTTTATGTAGGTTCTCAACCGCTCCTGCATCGCGATTTGATGGGCCTGACAAAGCGACCAGTACGCACCAACCCTCTTTGCGCAAGCCGGACTGTCAGCTGAAACTGCGTCTTTTGTCGCATCTGGTGTGTCTGGACTCCTGATGTTTGGTATATCAGTACCAGCATTCTTACTCGCCGATCGTTGGGGACGCCGCAAAATTGTAGCTTTCGGTGGTATAATACTCGCATCCTGCATGCTTGTTATAGGGAGCTTGTACGCTTCACACAGTGTCCTGAGGAACTCTGGTGTTGGCCGATGGATTGTTATAGTCCTCATTTTTGTCTTCGCGCTCTCCTACGTCTCTACGTGGGGCATCGTTGGGAAGATCTATGCCAGCGAGATACAACCAGCACAAAACCGAGCGACGGCTAACGCGTTGGCACAATCGCTCAACTTCGTAAGTGAGGAGTTGAAACCGGTAACATAAACTGCTGATTCTCATCCCTCTACATAGTTCACGAATTTTCTCACAGCCTTCATTACGCCGATATTCTTTGCGAGCTCACCTTCAGGGCCATATTTCCTTTTCGCTGGCTTGACGACGTTGACACTGACAGTGCTTTGGGTCTATATGCCTGAGACCAAAGGCCGATCCCTGGAATCGATCCAAGAAGTCTTCCATCCACCTGTACAGGACTTCATTGGAAATGTATTGTCTAAGAGGAGCCTTAGGCATCGTCTGTTACGGTCAGACGCGAGCGACGGGGCAGTGCATAATCCCAGGCAGAATATAACCACGATCGAGATGAGCTGATTCATCTGTTGGCGAAACTGCCATGGGCAACCTTACTACCTTGTGTAACAGAGCAGTATCATCACCGGTCCCCCCTTGTCGATTCTGATACAGCTTACAAATCACTGTCTGAACTTTATGTCACTCGTTATTTATGTACGATAGCACTCTTTAGCATCTTTCAATTCAATCAATCCAAGACAATATTTATGAGTACTTCCAGCTGCCAAATATAACCTCCATCACCATCGTACTAGCTCAGCATTGTTCGGCCGAGTAGAAGGACGGTTAAAGAGGTGAGCAACTCCCGCGGATAATGTTTACACGCCGAGCAATAGATACAATGTTCCAGAATTCACAACTTCGTTGCGTCATGACGGTGCAGATCTCAATGTCTCGAAGCAATGCCGATACGAAGCCTTCGCCCCGTTCAAGTAGTCCTCTTATTTCTACCCCCTCTTAGCAGCTCAACCAATGCAATGTTCCAAGGATTCTATTATTTTTCTAAAGTATTAGCTGTATAAGAAGCAGCGTGATGATTGCGTAGCTACAAAATCGCATCGCGTCCACATGAATCATGGCTTCCGACCTTAGTAGACTGCCTCACCTCGTTACACAACCCCTTAGAAGTAGTAAACAGACAATGCATCATCGTTTTCGCGATACAGTCAGTGTTCGAATAGGTAGACTTGAATGCGACGACCCGGTCTATACACCTCAGTCGCACGGATTAATTCACTAATGCCCGTCACCAGCTAGAAGAAATAGAGGCTTCTCGGATTTATTTCCGAGTGCGCAACGATAATGTACTGTACATGAGAACAGTCGTCATCGGAAATACCACAGGCGCCAGCTAACCGCGACAGGGCCGCGGCATATTACCCCCACGGCCATATCGGCATCTGAGTGATCTTACACACCTTGATTATACAAGGGGGCAACATGTGCGGGCCAGCGCCCCCCCTGCTAGGGCGGTGGCAATCGAATTGTAATACCCGTATTACATACACAATTACCACTTGGTATTGTCGCTGTTGGCATCAATTACAGCCTGGCAACGCTCTTTCATGTTCGCAATATACTTCGAGAAATCAGATAACTGCAGCTTCTCCCATTCCTCCTCAATATACTGGCGTGCATCAGCATTAGTCTTTGGGAAACGCTTGCCAATCCGGTATTTTAACAGCTTCCAGACATTCTTAATATGGACTAAATCAGGCGAAGTTCGCTGGCCATATCATCTGTATCGTTCCCTGGGGCTTATGTAGTTGTTTGGTGAGATTGGCCATATGCTGGGAAGCACCGTCTTCCATAAGAATAGCGATTCTCCATGGGTTTGCAGGGTGTTGAGATACCCAGTTTTTGAAACGATATACGTACGGCAGCACCTTCTGTCAATATTCCTCTCCTGTAATAGATCCCCATTCTTTTTTAAGAACCACTAGATCTCCCTTACTAAAAGCAGATATATTACCATGAACCATCTAGCTGCTATAGCCACGAAATTAGGGAAGTAGCAAGCTGGTAGACATTTCCCTTTGGGTCCCTGGTCAAAATATATAAATCCAAAGCCCCCCGTTGCAATAGAGCACTTGTCTGTCCACACAACCCGTGCCCACTATTTAGGGGACCAGTCCTTATGCAATAGTGCCCATGCTAGTCGTGTCTAGTGATGAGCTTCTGTAAGGAGCGGCTTTTCTGTAGCTACACGGCGATGGTAGGATTCTTTCTTAAAGGCTGTAAGGAGTGTTCGCTTACAGGCTGAAAGGCATTAGATATAGCCCTTGCAACAAGCTGCTTATGAATAGATGCGTGAAGGATTGGCTTTCTTTTGGTTTGCTTTTTAGTGTTTCTGCTATTGGTTTTAACGCATATTGAACTGTTCCGTGACGGAGCCTAAGGGTACTGTCAATTTGTGCCTGGCTCCATTTTGAAAAGTGAGACAAGCTGAATATACACGAGCGCTCTTTATACGTAAGCTTTGTGTCTGGCTTACTCGTAGCGTCTCTAGGATAGTTATTATGATTCAGACGAGGCCTACGAATTATATTAGGCATTTTTATGCGAAATTTCTTACCTTTACTTGGAAATTGTAAGGCATTCTGGTATATTCCATAGTATTAATAAACCCCAAGTTCAACAGTGCTAGGCGGGGGGGCGCTGGCCCGCACATGTTTACCCCTTGTATGTGAGGATTCTTGTCGATCTTAAAAGGACCATGTCATATCTTACAGAGGTGGCCGGGGAAAGTAGTGTAAGTGGGTCCATAGCCTCACCCTAGCTCTTTCACCACAACGATGTAAATAATTTATGATACCTTAAGTTCTATGTATAACAGGTGCTTTTAAGTATATTTATTATTTAAAAATTAAAATATTTCTATGTCGTTGCCGTTATGGGCAGTTGTGAAGTTGGGCATTTGGTGGACCCACTTACACTTCTTACCCCGGCTACCTCTGTACAGTGGCCGAGAGCCCATCTGGGAGTAGTCTGGTCCGGGGTTTGCATCCGCGGACGCTATGCTGACTCTGCAGACGCTGTGCTGACTTCGCTGACGCTGTGCTGACTTCGCTGACGCTGGGTACCCTTGTATGCTGACCCTGTTGACGCTACGCTGACTCCTGACGTCACCGACATCAGTTGTCCTTGCAAGGGACGACGGCATGGTCCGTGGAGTGGGAGCCGTTCCGCGTTCCGTCTCATCCCCTGCAGGCTGGTCTACTCCCGGGCGATTGACCGTTTCACATTCTATACTTTCGCGGAGCAAAAGAGATATCGGCCTCAAGTGGATTGAGTTGCGGGACCGCAGTATAGCTGTAGCTATTACATGAATTTCGAAGAATTCAGGTGGCCGCGTCCATCGCAGCTCCACCGCCGATAACGCATTTGCTACCAGTAAACCGTGGCATCCTTCCAAGTCCAGGGGCGACTTCGTCCAGCACTACGAAAGATGCACGCGGGCAACATTCGAGGAAGCAGTAACATTGTATCAGCCATCAACTATCTTCGCCTGGGGGTTCGACTCGCCGCCTCTGCATCCAACTTGCCAACAGGGGCGGAATCAGCGTAGAAGAAGCTCAGATCAATCTGATCTGATTCCTCCAGGATCCCCTGCGGCCCTGCCGCATCCTTCTCCAAGCAGGTCTTATGCCGGCTGGTCCACATGCTCATCAAATATATCGAAACCAATGTGGTGGCGATTGTCCAAGTTTCTCATGCCAAGCTCCCCACGGGGACCGACAAGATTTGCAATTTGCGCACCCTCTTCCTTACTTAGAGGAAATAACATGTCAAAATTGCTTTCAATACGCATTGGATCAGCGCTCTTCGGGACTACGCATATGCCCCAGCCAGTCAGCCATGCCAAGATAATCTGCGCTGCGGTCTTGCCATGCGCGATGGCGATGGATTTGATCTGTTTGATTTAGGATGAGGGTCCTGTCACGGCAGCAAATCTGGGGTAAGCCACTCACAACTGGATCTTCAAGCGGTCCGGGGCCTTCGCGGTTTGTAACTGATGGACTCAGAGCCCCGCCGAGCGGGCAATGAGCAATAACTTGAATCCCATTTGCCTTGCAGAAGTCAAGCAGCTCGAATTGAGGAAAGTACCTGCATCGGTCAGACATGTTTGCACATCGCCAGATAATGAAACATACGGGTTCATTTCCACCTGGTTTGCTGTTGGCACGATGCCGGTCTCCTCAATGAGTCTCTTGGTCTTAAGAATGTTAAAGTTCGAGACACCTAAAGCTGAAGTCAGTAACGCCCTCAAAATTTATCTCGTGTACATGCCGATGTAACGTGTTTTACCGGCTGGGATAAGTGCTGCCATCGCTTTCCATGTCTCGGGATACTTCCGAGACAGTTCGAGGTCAATGACGGGCTGCGGAAAGAACGTTCAGCATTGATGGGATCTAGCACTCTGGTAGGAATGCTTACTTTACCTGAGCCGTCTGGGCGTCGCAACGTAGAGAAGTCCGGCCCCTTTGCGTATGCGTACGGATCTGAGGCAACGTGTAAGAATTTTTCAGAGCTCTGCAGAGTTAGTACGCTCACTATGCATAAGATATAAGTCAACTGTATAAGACCATCTATTAATCGCTCGTCCTTAAGCACTCCAAAGGTCACGTTGACGCACCATAGTCAAGACCTAGATTCCTCAAACTGAAATCAATGCCAACTTGCACATCTTCAGGAGCGTGGAAGGTATTGTGCCTAGGACGTATCAGTATGCAGACTGTAGAAGCAGAATGGATTACGAACAGCTTGGTAACAACGAATAGGTCTTCTCGAGGGATACCGCTCTCTCTGATAGCTTCCCCGACCTCGCGTTCAATCTCACCTGAAGAATAGGCATATGCAGTGTCAATGTGACGATATCCAGCTTTCAATGCAGTGAGAACTCCTTTCTTAGCAGTTCCAGGGGGGTAAACCGAGCTATCCGCTTGGAAGGTGCCGAATCCACGGAGCGGTATGCTGTTCGACATTTGGAGAGACGAATGTGCTTTGTGGTCGTACCAAATAAGCTTCCCTAATTGCAAGATTTCATCGCCTTGCAGCTGGATGGAGTAACGAATATATGGCTCTGCAGTAGAATGGCAGTAACAGGAGATAGATATGTTCCGTGCATTAAGCAAGCGACATCGGAATCGCTGTTACAGGTTTAAGGTTAGCGATGTATGATCTGTTGCATAACATTACATCACATACAGTCAGAATCACCTATCAACGATAGAAAGCACCGGCACCGATCACCATATGATAAGGGTGGAAATCGGAGCTGAGTCAGTCACGGAAAGTAGCAACTGCGAAGGCCTTTCATGAGGATATCTCCCGCAGGTCAAACACCTTCCTCGCTGACTGTTACCTGATTGCCAGTGACTTCCATGGGGAGTCCCTCAGACAAGTCAGCCGTCGACAGCGACTTGAGTCAGCATGCCATAAGATATCTCTGGTCTGGCTGATAGTAGTCACATGGTACAGAGTGAGCAGCTGCGTGGGAGCGGGCTACGTCCCTACTATAAGACTCTTAAATGTAATCGGTTCATAAAGATAACTACTAGGGACATCATCTCGAGCTCTACAGATAAGCTTTCTACGAGAAATATCCTAGACACAATCTTTGACCGTCATGGCACCGGGCATTGTGAATACCATACCAGACGTATGTATTCCCGCTTGCCATCCACTAGACACGGGTCCTAATAGATATAGGCCGGCGGACAAACGGATCATCTCGCCTCTGTCGACATGACGCTCCCGAAACAGCTGCTCAAGTCTAAACCGGAGGAGTCCGAACTCGACCAGAAAACCGTACAATGCATCAGAGGTTTGGTCCTTGACTGCTGTCAGCAGTGGGGGATCGGTCACGGAGGTAAGTCTCTAAAAGGGCACCAACTTACTAGTGTTAACCACTGTGGTTCAGGAAGCGCCCTGGGCATGGCTGCTATTGCAACCGCGCTTTGGAGACATAAGTTGCGCTTTGACCCTGCACAGCCGGTGAGGTCGGCTCTATAACGTGAGCTGTGGAACACCTTCTGATGATTATAACAGAACTGGTTCGATCGTGATCGTTTCGTGATGTCCAATGGTCATGTTGCGCTGCTGCAATACATCATGCTCCATTTGTCTGGGTATGAGATCTGGACCGCGGACCAATTGAAGGCGTACTGTCACCCGACAGCCTTGAATTTCACCAATATCTGCAAGACCCACCCAGAAATCGAGTTTGATGGCTTGGACGTTTCTACCGGCCCTCTTGGTCAGGGTGTTGCAAACGCCGTTGGGATGGCTATGGCCAACAAATACCTCCGAGAGACCTTCAATCGCGATGGGTTCAATGTCATCCAAGGAAAGGTCTACGCAACTACGGGTGATGCGTGTTTACAAGAAGGACCTGCACTTGAAGCCATATCGCTTGCTGGTCACCTGAAGCTGAGCAACCTTATCTTGATATACGACAACAATGGTGTTCAATGCGACGGTCCAATAACCTTGACTTTCAAAGAAAATGTGAACGATAAGATGAGGTGAGCGGCCAAATTATCTCTTCTGAGAGACGTAGCTTACATTTCTTAGGGCTTGCGGTTGGTACGTCCTTGAGATACCTGACGGCAATACCAACGTGAGGGCGATAATGGCTGCTTTGGAGCATGCCGATGGCCATATTGGCCAGCCCATCTTTATCAATATCAACACCGTCATCGGGCATGGGACCAGTATTGCCGGTACTTGCAAAGCCCACCATACCGCATTCGGCCACGAAGATGTGAAGAAATGTAAAGTGTCTTGGGGTTACGACCCTGAAGCGACCCACATCGTTCCAGACGAGGTACGAGATTACTGGTCCGAGATTCCGAGGAAAGGAAGGCTAGCTCGTGAGATATGGCAACGCACAATAGAGCGTTACAATGCCAGATACCCGGAGCTGGCTGATAAGTTGCAATCGATCATAAACGGTAATCTTGACCCGGGCTGGAAAACGCAGTTGCTGGAATACGTACCCGATCAGAAGAAAATGCCTATTCGTGAGAGCTCGGGGATAATTTTCGACATGTTGTGGAGGAAGTTGCCGTTGTTTGGTGGCTCTGCGGATCTTTCAGCGCCGAACTTCCTTCTGCGAGAGCCTAAAGAAGCTTTTGGGTTTCCTTCTGGAGAAGTTCACCACCAGTCGTACCGAGGCCGCTATGTGCACTTCGGCACGCGTGAGCATGGCATGGCTGCTTACTCCCCTCGGTCAGAGCATGGAGAACAGGGACAGGCAATGATCCCAATAACGGCTACCTTCTCTATGTTTCAGCTCTATGCTGCACCAGCCATTCGCATGAGCGCACTCATGAATCTTCAGGTCATCCACATTGGGACCCACGACAGCATTGCAGAAGGGGCTTGTGGGCCTACACACCAGGTAAAGCTGTTGATCATATATTTCCACTGAAAATCTGCTGACACTCGATAGCCGGTAGAATTGATAAATTTATGGAGATCGATGCCCAACATCTTGTATATCCGCCCGTGCGATGCGGAAGAGGCCATAGGAGCTTGGTTGATGGCTATCGACCACAAGGGCCCAACGGTGCTAGGTCTCAACCGCGGTGCTGTGCCACTGCAAGCTGGGACTGACCGGATCAAGATGCAGAAAGGGGCATACGTCATTGAGGAGGACCAGGAGGCAAAGGTTACATTAGTATCGACCGGGAGTGACGTTTACCAGACTGTGGAGGCCGCCAAAATTCTCAGAGAATCCGTCATTGCTACCCGAGTCGTATCAATGCCTTCTATGGGTGTTTTTGCAAAACAGGACCCGGAATATATCCAGTCGGTGATTCCTCGTGACGGTCGACCGGTCGTCTCTATCGAGGCAATGTCAATGCATGGATGGGCAAGATGGTGACTACTGCTATCCCTTTGTATTTTGAATATGCCTAACAAAAATATAGGGCAACTGCCAGCATTGGACTAAATCGTTTCGGCACAACAGTCCACGCGGATGCGGTCGCGGAGCACTTTCAGCTAAACGCTACGCACATTGCTCGACGCGTCAAAGGCTACCTCCGCGATATAGGCGATGACAACGCGCTTCTCACGCCGTGGAGGTCAATCTGACGGCAGCTCGCGGACCTTTTAGCTGAACTTACAGCCGGTGGTATATATGCGGTTTTCCATCGCACCGTACACCCTTTTTATTGAGTGTCCTGGATCTATGCGCGATCATACTGAGTACTAGAATCCAACTTGTAACCGAGTGCAGGGAATCAATGTAGCAACCCATAATCAATTGAATGAGTGGAAGACTCGATCTATATACATAATCGAGGTAGATTATTCGTACGAGAAAACAATCAGCAGACGCAGTGAGGGTCTAATGTGTTGGAGGCCTGATGTGATAAGGGCCTCATGTGATGAGGGCCTAAATGTGACTGAGAGGCCTAAATGTGATGAGACAAGACAAGGCGTTACTTGGTGACACACCCTCTCAGCCTGTACAATCCATAGTATAGGCTGTAAATGAATGATGAGGCTCGAGAAGAAAGACGCTAAGCCTAAACAAGCAAATCGGATACGAGATTGAGAGTAATAAGGAGAGCAACTGCAAAGTATGAAAATTTATTTCAATCAAGCTCATTCTCAAAATCCAGTAAAATTGAGCCTTCATTTGTCAATTTTGCTTTGAATTTTTAAATATTCTGCTTCCAATGTCGACCAAGCCAAGTTGGCGCATAAATATCTCATGTCTCTGTCGTGGTAGATGCTTTGTAAGCCCATCTGCTGGCATCTGATTTGTAGGCAGTTATTTTATGTCGATCCTGCCTTCTTGAACTTCTTGTCGTAGCTAGTGTTGGTGTATGTCCACGTGACGGAGCTTGGTGTTAAGCTTTGAAGTGTCCTTTTGCATCAGCTGCACTGTTTGCCAGTTATCACAAAACAGCAAGGGTTTGACCTCTGGGTCGAATCTAATGAATTTGAAGAACTGATTCCACTACTGGAGTTCTACTGCGGCTGTTGACAGTAATAACAAATTGGCTTCTGTAGTCGACCTTGTCACTAAGTGCTGCAGAGTTGCTTTCCAATCAATAGCTCTGCCAAACAATTTGAACAGATAACCTTGGGAGCTCTTCCTGGTAGCAGGGTCGTCGGCAAAGGCTGCATCAAATACACCATAAAGCTTAGGCTCAGGTTCATCTTTTATCCACATTAAACTAGAATGATGCATGGCTGACAGCTTAATTGCATAATACATTATTCCTAGTAGATACTTCAGCATTCGATTGGCATGCTCAAGGTGCTTTTGCAAAGAATTCGTCAGGAATCGCGAGATTAGCGCATAGTCGTGGGCAATGTCCGGTCTCCCAATAAGGGCTAGATAGGCCAATAAACCAATTTGCTGCTGGCAGGTGTATATACGTTAAGCGTCGTACTTTTGCTTAGAGGTATAAATAGACTCATCAAGTAGTGGAGTCTTTAGATAGTGCCCATTGGCAGGTGCCTTGATATTAAATTTGTTGCAAATCTTGCTAATGAAAGAAGCTTGTAACGGCCAAAGCTTTCTCTCCTTTTAATCTCTGTCAACTTGAATTCCTAGAAACCACTTGAGCTCACCCATTTATTGTAATTAGGAGCGTTGTAGTAGAGCATTTTCGAATTCTTATAGAGTAGGGAGGTCCTGTTTGGTGCACATAACCACAATATTATCAACGTAAAAGAATACGATTAGCTTGCTGTTTGTGAACAAGTAATTGACTCCTGGAACCTCCATTAATCTAATTTCAAGAAAGGTTTTATAAAGCTCATTATACTAGAGCTATGGCGATTGCTTGAGGCCGTACAGCACTTATAGCAGGAGCCGAATCGAACCAAGATGCTCAAAACCCTGTGGTAGTGTACAGTAAGTCTTCTCTATTAGCTTGGCATTCAGAAAGGCATTGACAGCGTCCTATTATCAAATCTCAAGATTGAATACAGCTGCGATAGCCATAAGAGCTCAAAACGTTCTTACTGCCACGGTGGCTGCAAATGTGTCTTCATAGGTAATTTGCAAGTCGCCTCGTTCACAAATCCTGGCTTTGAATTTGATTAAGAATCCGTCGGCGTCAAATTTGTACGTAAAAATCTAGATAATAGGAATAACTGCTGCATTTCCTGCTTTATCTTTAGTAACTAGAAGAAATACTCTCATTATTATACAATGATTAACTTCCTTTCTAGCAGCAATCTTAAAGCCAGCAGAGTAGGGATGTTGCAGCATCTCCTTCCAGTTCTTTGGCAGCAGTAGCAGCTGGTTGCAATGGAGTTTTCCAGTAGGGTAGCTCTTCAAGTCTTTTATCAATCTAGTGGCAAAGGTTGAATAGTAGCTGGCCAAGTCTTTAAGATTTAGACATCCTAGGAAGGTTGCATGTACTAATTTGCCTGTACGTCGAGACCCTTCTGGTAATACACGCTCATTAGAGAGAGTTGCAGAGATTTCATCCCTTTTTGGCACATTGTTTTCATGCCTATTTAGAATATATTCTTTTTCTTCTTCTTCTTCTTCTTCTGAAGATCCTCTGGCAGCAGCTTCTTGTATTGGTGTTTCGCCTCCGGCTGAATGACCCTCTAAAGTGCTAGATGTGTCGCTATTTAATAGCGATTTATGCGAGCGGCTTCTGAATGTGTCTGGAGTGGGCAGTTGCTGATTTGCTTTGTTTTTTGTTGGCGTGGCTGGCAGGCGGCCTGGCAAAGAGCTCGGTGGAGTGCTTTGTGCCGTCTCGTCATGTAAATCAATCCCTTCCAGGTTCAGATTCATGGCGCAATGGCCAGTCTCAAAATCGATAACCATCTCAGGCTCTGGAATTGGCATGATCTGAATGGTGTCTTCTAGGGCATCTCTGACTAGCAAGCCTAGGGTCTGTGGATTGGTGTCGCGGCAGTCGTCTTCATGGAATATGACGTCTCTTTTACGAATTACCTCGCCTTTCTCTGGGATCCAGATGCGATAGATGTTTGTTGAGTTGTAGCCAACCAAGTAGCCGATAAATGCTCGAGAATCCAGCTTGTTTCCCTTTGGAATCTTCTTGTTCATGGCATATGCCTTACATCCCCATACTCTTAAATGTTCCATGGGCGGAAGCCTGCCATAGACTATTGTCGGCCTGCCTGAGTGAATACTCAGAGCTTGAGCTTTGGCCAACCTGGCTGCCGCCGTCAACCATTCACTAAGGCAGCTGGCAGGCATTATATAAGCAGACAGCCTTATATAAATCGTCAGTAGTTAGTTAGCTTAATACAACAATCAACTGATTTCACCAACTTTGCCTACCAACAGGTTATGAGCCCTCTTATCCCTACGATCGCCTACCCATCAGCGGTTAGGACGACGTCGGATTTCCGCATCTAATCGATCAACTCGAACGCCCGCATCAACGCCTTCACTTCTAGCGTTAGCGCAAGGTTTCCGACATGGATTCAAAGCGCCTCGTCAAGGGGGTGGGGCCGCTGGGCGCCAACGGCGAACATATCACGCGCTGGGAGCTTCAGCTAAAGACCCTGGCATCTGCAGAAGACGCTGACGACATCCTAGCTGGCACCGAGCCCGAGCCTCAGGTGACTGCGACGCTGCGTAACATCCCCAATCCGCCCAAAGCTGCTAGAGCAGAGGCTCTTAAGACGCATAATGAAACAGTGGCGGAGATTATGCAAGTGAACGTGAATATACAGCAACAGCGAGATCGTCAGCAAGCTGATAGGGCAGCATGGCGCAAGAAGGACGCGAAACTGCGAAGTGTCATGCTGGCAACTATCCCAGAACACATAGTAGAGTCCATCCGTGACCAAGCAACGGCAGCAGGGCTTTATATCACCATCCGGAACCAATATCAACAGGATGGCCTTACTAAACAAATCTTAGTGTACAACCACTATCACAATATGTGCTCTGATAGCTATCCTACCGTAAACGCTTTCACGGAGGCCTTTTTAGCAGCCCTAAATCAGATGAAGGAATTCAACCTCTCTTGCCCAGACAATAAGCAGGTGTTCCGCTTCTTGGCCGCGCTTGAACATACAATACCTAAATACTATAAAGATCATCACAAGGATGTACGTTAAAAGGTTGATCTTAAGCTCCACGCTATAATCCATAAGATCCGAGATAAGGCGTGAATTAATATTAACCCATTTAAGTCAGTATTCACAGCCGCAGCTAAGAGCAACAAACCTTATAGCAAATAGGGTAGTAATAATGGCAGTAGTAGTAGAGGCAAACCTAGCAACAAGCAGGGTAGTAAGTAAGACGGTAGTGCTGGAAAGCAGAAAAAGAACTCTACTAAGAGAGAGAAGTCTTACTGCTCTGAGTGTCAGCACAATCACGTAAACGCTAGCCCTAATTACTATTATCAATACTCTTATAAGGCACCAGAATCCTAGAGGATTAAGAACGCTTTAAAGATTATAAATAGTAATAATAAAGCAGCCTCTACAGCATTCTCCTATACTAATATTAATAGTATTATTAACATAGCTACTATCACCGCTGATATCTCTATTATTAAACTCTTTGTCTATAACGACGGCAATTCTGACGATTTCTTAGATAATATAGTAGCTACTATTCTCACTACAGTGTCGGATAAGCTCCTCCATTAAGCGCAAGACAAGAGCCTCTTAAACAGGATTATCCTTAATACTAGGTTAGATAGACATATCTTTAATATTAAGAGCGTCTTTATTACCTTCACCTTAAGTAAAAATAGCCAGAGCATTTAAACTAGAGATAGATTAATGTGTATTAAGGGAGTAGAAACTATCTAGCTCTTTATTACTTAATCTAATAGCTTTATATAGCTAGTGGCTTTTAACAATGTAATTTACTATCCCAGCTTCTTTATTAACGTTATATCTTATAGTAAGATTTGTAAGAACGGCTTCTATTACTATAGCTAGAATAAAAAGCTCTACTGTCAGTTAGATTAACGTAAGATAGTATACTTACCTTAAATTAATAGTATTCCTACCTTTCTTAAAGCCTTTACTAGTAAGTAAACTGCGAAAGTAATTACTATAACAAGCTCTTAGCAGTAGCCTTTAAATATAAAGCGTAAAGTTACCTTCTAAGAACTCCATAACATATATAGCTACTATAATATTAATGATCTAATTAAATTAGTAAAATTAGTAAACGGTATTAAGCTTATTAATATCATAAAATTTAACTATAATGTCTGCTATCTTACTAAGTTAAAGAAGAATATATCCTAGAAAATACAGCAGTAAGCGCTTAACCTATTTGATATAATCTATATTAACTTTATTAGTCTTATTAGTCTACCTAGATAGTAAGGTAAGGTCTACTAAATCCTCTTTACTAATAATGCTTTTTATTACTAGTAGATTCGGTTTACAGAGAGCAAGAACTATACTACTATTAAGGTTAAAAACTTTTATATTATAGTAAAAACTTAGTATAATAAAATGCTAAAAGCCTACTGCCTTAATAACACTAAAGAACTAACTAGTACCGCTATAAAGAATTTTCTTAAAGCTAATGGTAGTCTCCTGCTACTATCTATAATATATATAGCTTATTAAAATAGAGTTACTAAGTATAGTAATGCTATTAAAGAAGACTATATTCGCGCTATATTAATAGCCTTAGTACCTAAGTTCAAAAAACTCTAGCTGCTTATAATAAAGTATATAGTTCTTTTTATTAACCTATCTCTTATAAAGACTTTACCTGATTATAAGACTCCGTACTAGAAGCTACTAGAGTATATAGGTAAGACTAATATTATCCTTAATATCAGCTATCTCCACCCGTTTAGTATAGTAAGATAGATCTATATTTCTGAGTAATAATATATAAAGTCCTATAAGTTTAAGCCACGCTCTTATAAGGGTTATTTAGTAGGAATTAAAGATTTCTATATCTATCTTATATAGAACGACGTTACTAAGACTATTATGAAAACTAATAGCGTCTAATAGAATAAGCTTTCTACACTTAATAATAAGCAGATAGTTAATTTTAAGAATATCTGTTTATTTTTAACCTACTAAGTGCCTCCTCCCGCGCAAGGACATCACCAAGAAAGTATAGAGAAATAATAAATAAATTAAGATAATAAATAAGAAAACCTAGAGGTCATTTAACTGCCTGATTTAGGCACTACTATAAATTATAAAGTCACGTAAAATAACTTTAAGAACCTTAATTAAGATGCCTGGTCTTATAATAATAATACTTCTTAACACTAGAATATCTACTTCTATTACTATAAGAATTCTGTAATAGTTAACTGCTTCTCTTAAAGCTATTGCCCTACTAAAAAGGCAGCTGCTACTATAATACTTAGTAATAACTTTAGAGCTATTAGTCTTACCTTTACGTAAGCTATTTTTAAACTAAAATAAGCTTACTAGCTGCCTCTAGAGCTAAAGACTCACAAGAAGGCTATAGAGTATCTTTATAAGAAAGAATAAGTTATTACTAAAATAAACGAGTATAAATCACATAATAAGAATAATATCTAGAAGGTTATTTTTAAGCATTAAGATGTTCATAGCCGGCTGCTGCTAATAAAGTGGATGTATACTTATAAGTTTAGTACTACTAGTAACTTTATTTACTATAAAGCTTAACTTATTATTTATAGTAACTAATAGGGTAATACTAGCTAGGAAACTTACTTTACTATAGCTTATTCTACTATTATTAAACTACTCTTTACCTTAGTAGCAGCACTTAATCTAGAGTGTAATTAGATTAATATTATTACTGCCTTCTTATACGGTAAACTTAATGCTAATAAATAGGTATATATTAAGCTACCTAATAGTCACATTGCCTGACTTAAAAAGACTATATACAAATTACGACGCTTACCTTAACTCTAGTATAAAGAGATAGCCTAATACCTTATTTCTTAAGACTTCCAATCTCTATAATCAGATCCTTGCGTTTTCATGCACCTAGATTTATATTTAATTATTATTATCTACGTAGATGATCTCATCCTAATCACTAAGACTCAAGACATAATACAGGAGCTTAAGTAAGTTATTATTAATAAGTACAGCTGCTATAACCTAGGCCCTATTAACTATTACCTAGGCATTAAAATCTCTTGTGATAGAGTTAATTGCACTTTTGACATATCTATAGAAGCGTACATTAAGAAGGTAGCCTGTGACTATAACTATATCTCTGCTCACTGTTGTCACAAGCCCTTTAGTAAGAACGTTCTCAATCTCAAAATCCGCCTAAAGGACGACCCAGCACCTCTTAAGCTAGTTAAGGACTATTAGACACTTATTAGCAAGCTGTTATACCCAGCCTGCCTCGTCTGACCTGACATTGCCTTTCATGTGGGATTTCTCGGACGCTTCGTGAGTAACCCGACTTATGAGCACCAAGACATAGCAATTAACGTACTAGACTACCTCTACTCATATAAACAGCTTACGCTGAGGTTCTCCGCCCTAGTCGGCACCCGCCTTGACGTCGACATCTTTACTCAGTCCTACGTCCTGTATCCAGGCTTTGGGCTGGTAGGGCACTCTGACGCTTCCTTTGCTGACTGTGAGGATAGGAAGTCAACCTCTGGCTATGCGTTCAAGCTTTGTAGTGGAGTTATCTCTCACAAGTCAAGCAAGCAGCGGCTTGTCACGACATCTATGATAGAGTTAGAGTACGTTGCCCTCACACACGCAGCGAAGGAGGCCACCTGGCTCCGACACCTGCTCTCCGAACTCGGATACATAGGCAAGGATCTCCTGCCATTCAAACTCTACGGCGACAATCAGCCTTCGATTAACCTGGCTCGATTAGACGGCTATCATGCCCGCACTAAGCATATTGATATCTACTATCATTTCATACGTAACGAGGTCCGCAGCAACCGGATACAGCTCGAGCACGCTCGAACCACCGACATGGTGGCTGATGGCCTCACCAAGCCTCTCAACGTTGTCAACCAACGCCGATTCATCAAGCTCCTGGGCCTGTACGACCCGCATACTGGCAAAGGCAAAAGTTGAGTGATGAACTACCCTGAGCTCTCTGAACGGCTGGCTTCTCTGAGTATCTGGCATTGGCCATTTTCCCATACTAAAAGTGAGTTTCTGTATACCCACTGGCGACAAGTCTTCCTGTACATCTGGAGGATTCATCTGCACTACTTTATGCCTAGTTCAACGGCTATCACCAGCTTGAGGGGGTGTGTCGGCCTGCCTGAGTGAATACTCAGAGCTTGAGCTTTGGCCAACCTGGCTGCCGCCGTCAACCATTCACTAAGGCAGCTGGCAGGCATTATATAAGCAGACAGCCTTATATAAATCGTCAGTAGTTAGTTAGCTTAATACAACAATCAACTGATTTCACCAACTTTGCCTACCAACAACTATCTCATAGGGTGTACGCCAGCCAAGCTGCTCATTGGGCGTTCGGTTCAGAAGATAGGCTGTACGGGGGAATATCTCTGGGGCCAATTTGGCTGGCAATCGAGCTTCAAGCTGCATTGCTCTTGCACGCTGAATCAGCGTTTTGCCTGAACGCTCGGCAGCACCATTTTGCTCAGGGGTATATGGAGACCTGAGTTCCAGTTTGATTCCTTCTTCTTTACACCATCCTTTTACATGGTCACCTGTTTTACCGTATCCTTGCTCGTCATCAGTCCAGAGCCAAATTATGTCGACACCAAATTCGCGCTTTATCTCTGCTGCTAGAGATTTGATGGCTGGAACGACAGTGACTTTGTCTACATGTGCCAGTGTAAGAACTCGATTGTATTTGCTGATTGTGTCGTACGAATGTAGTATGTAACGGTGGCCATTGTAAGCTTTGTACAAGAGCTCTATAATGTCGATGGCAATTCTTCAAACAGCTTGCCTACTGGGAATTTGCGGTCGTTGCTACAAGACACCATCTGATGCAGTTTCGTCTCTGTACATACACTACATTCGTTCATGGCTGGTGCTCGTTCTCCATTAGTAAGAACTATGCCTTGAGTTTTGGCAGGCAGATGGTCGATGGCCTGCTTGCTAGGATGGCCAAGGACCTTATGAAAATGCTAATGGGTGTTCCCAATCGGTCGCTTGTTGATTGACGGCTTCCATGGACGTGGCCTTTCAGATGCAAAGGTCTTAAAAATTTCATAAGAGTCGTACTCAATTAATGCTTCATAATTTTCGGGGGTAATCGAGCGATGCATCAAGCACCAGTGTCCGCCAACACGCTTGACAGTGCACACAGTAGCACCTGATTTACCGTCGTACAGTACATTACGACCTGAATTGAAATGGATGTTGTTCTGGATTGCTTTGGAAAGCGCTACAACATTGGTAAAGAACGATCTGACAAGCGCAACGTTATGTAAGTCCATGGCTCGAGGGCCAGTCAGCGTGTCGACCTTAATCGTGACATCTCCCCATGCTTCAATCTGTATTTGACTGCTGCTAGCAATCAAGACATCCTCGTCAGGAATGGCAGGTTTTGTAGTTCTGAAATCGGCATCGTTATTACACACATGTATGTCTGCTCCAGGATCCAGAATCCAGCTGTTTTCGAGAGAATACGTCGTCTTTGAGTGAGTGGTGGAGAAGCTTGATCCGTACATGGCTGCAAATGATGTGCGCGGAGTTGTCTCCAAAGGAGAACCTATGTTGATGGATCCCTACGGCGGTGTTACCATGTCGGAATTACATTGCTTCTCTTTCTCCTGCTTTTCTTGCTTCTCAATTTTTTCCATGGTCGCTCTCAGCTTCCAGTTCTTTTGAAGCTTATTTTTTACTTTCTTTTCTTTTTGAGCATCTGGCTTCCATTCTTTTAATTGGTTCCAGGCAAAGAGATATGGGCAATCTCGGAATCGATGGTTGTTGCCACATAGACAAGGTTTGTGTGGCTTTGTATCGTTGCTAGATGCTGGTGGCAATTGACCGTTCAGCGTGACATGAGCTGAATAGCCAAAATTGACCATCTTGGGTCCTCCAGTTTTGCAGTGAAAATTAATAAAGCGAGCCTGAAGGTCTTCAACTGTAGGAAAGGCCTCGTTCTTCAGCTCCAGTTCTGATAGATGAACTTTAAGAGCTCCAGCAAACTTAGGGTGTATGGCCTTAATGGCCAGTACTAAATCTTCTTGTGCTTGATTTTTATGGACCTTTGGCAGGTTCAGTTTCTTTGCTAGCACATAGGCGTTTTGCCATTCTTCAAGCTACTTATCCACGTTCTGTCTTTCTTTCCAGAGCCTGACTCGGTTTTACTTAGTAGTAACCTCCCGTTTACGGCTTGCGTTTGTTGGGCAGAGTTGCTTCGCGAGGGCCTTTAGCTGGTTGTACGGCCTGGTAAGGTCCTGGATAATTGATATATGGCGTTTGTTAATTGTCTTACTAATGTACATAGCAATTTCTGTAACCGAGTGCTGGCCTCTCAGGTAACTCCATTGCTTGTATACTGAGTTCTCCTGACGATCGTCTTCTGTCGATCCCCCCTATTCTCATCTACAAAGCACATATTTAAGTAGGATAGCCATCCATAGTTTTCAATTCATGAGGTTGCTTTACATCTTTACACTGCGTCCGGTCAGAATTTCTGCAACGGCTTTCCTGATTCGATTGAATTCCTGTAAGTCATCACGATAGATCGAAAACTCTGTGCTGTAAACAGCTAGCCGATCTCTGTTCAGGTCCCTTACTGATGCGGCTGCATTACGTTGGACCGTTCTGTTGGCATCTAGCTGTGCTGGCTGGATCTTTTTAGGTAAAGCCTTTTTTGGGGGATCGTTCTTTGACAGCTTATTTTTAGCAAGATCAGGATTAATGTAAGACCACACTCCAGTGTTCAGTGCCGCAACCTTGATAAGAAACAACTAACTGTGGAAGTCTTTTGAGGTGGCAAGAACTACGGTGGTCTTGTGGATCACCTGATCGTTAGATAAAAGAGATGTAGCCATGGCAGTGACGAGGAATATATCAGAAGAAGTGCTGAGGAAGTATGCAAAAGATTGACAATAGCGATGAGATGCTAAATAATTGTACAAGCGTCTGTATACTAGTTGTGCAGAGGATTGACAGCACGAGCCGGGCTCATAACTGTAACCGAGTGCAGGGAATCAATGTAGCAACCCATAATCAATTGAATGAGTGGAAGACTCGATTTATATACATAATTGAGGTAGATTATTCGTACGAGAAAACAACCAGCAGACGCAGTGAGGGCCTAATATGTTGGAGGCCTGATGTGATAAGGGCCTCATGTGATGAGGGCCTAAATGTGACTGAGAGGTATTACATAGCGCACTGGGATGAAAGTCATGGCCAACCTGCATTGAAAACTATGGATAACTATCCTACTTAAATAATGAGCTTGTGGGTGTCGATAGGAGGATCGTCAGGAGACGATCGACAGGAGACGATCGACAGGAGACGATCGACAGGAGAAGATCGTCAGGAGAAGATCGTCAGGAGATGATCTTCAGGAGGATCAACAGGGAGAGCTCAGTATACAAGCAACGGTGCTACCTGAGAGGCCAGCACTCGGTTACAAGAGGCCTAAATCTGCTGAGATAAGACAAGGCGTTACTTGGTGACACAACTGGGGTAGTATTGGAAAATGGAAATGGCATAGTTAGGGTCCACTACCCTCCTGATTCTGACCTGGCCTGGAGGTATCCCGACGATATTCATGAAGTCATTGCATGAGGGAATTGCCACAAACACCCCATTATAGTGTAAAATAAATTAATTCTTATGTACGTGCCTTCTGACATTGCCTTTGTTTGAGGATGAATTATGAGTAGGAGTTTGTGTTCCTTAAGCTGGCTGGATGCCTCCTTAGAGGGTTTTGTGCGGTTTCGTTGTTTCTGTTTCCACTGTGGCTATTGACTCATTAAAGTGTGAACTACCTCAAACCCCCCCCCCCCAAGTGCCTAGATTGTTATATGATATCTCTTACAACGCTTTTTAACTGGGCCTTCCTCTGTTGTAAGCAGGCGCAGTCACGTTACCTAGTCGGATTGATGCTCTCTCGACTTGGCATTCATCCCGTACATATAAAACTCTATGGGGAGTACGAATCCTCAGTCAACAATGCAATCATCTTCATCCACATTGATTCTCCCGTGACTACATTTGTCATAGTTGGAGAGCGCCTGGAGGGGGATTTTAGAGCCGATATAAATATTCCGTATAGCTCCAAGGTCTATGTAACCGAGCAGCACTGGTTGGTACTGCCTCGTCATCTTTATACTATCGGCCCTTCTTACGTCAGCTGTCTACGTACCATCTTACGTACTTTTCTACGTACTTCTCTACGTACTGTCAACCTCTGTTATGTATTTAGATTCGACTCGTCACTCATTAGAATCGACATCGAGTTCCCCAAGATATGTGTACATTTGAAGGTTGCTCGCTCACAGTCTACATATCTATCATTTGTTCAGCTTCGAGCCTTATGGCTATCAAAATGGCTATCAGCTCTGTCGCTTTGCGTCGTATATCATGTAACCATAAAGCTACATGGAGAAATTAGGTTCGGGACGATCGCAAGCTCTATCCGCCGGTTTTAGTTCATTGTTTAGGATCGGGTGTAACGATGCTTCGTTGCTGTCACGCTGCCATTCTTTGTCGAACACATCATCATAACGTTTGCAGGCAAGAGAGAACCCATTGCGGAAGACTCGACTCCGAATCATCCGACCAACGAGTATGATATAAAAGAGCCACAATGACCAGGTTGATGCGCCAATTCACGTGTCCTCGCAGACCAGCGCCGGAAGTGAGCTCGGAGACCAACGACCAAATATGCGGAAGCTAAACCTTGGCATTAGTCTGGAGACAGTCATTAACACGGTATGGGAAATATAAGGAAGACGAACCTCATTTTGCAGCTTCGATTTCTCAATCCGTACAAGGTATTCCAGCTCCGAACCCGCCAAAACACCTTTCGCTATGCTTGCAGTCAAAGGGGTCTCCACCTCTCCTCTTTCCAGTTTCCTATGAAACTTGTCCAGGTCAGCACTGTATATATCCTCAGCGGCCTTCGAGATCTCGTTCCGGTAATCCTGCAGCTCGTAGTCGGACCACGTTTGGGCATTTTGACGAAGCTTATCAAGGAAGCCCCGCAAACGGCGACTGCGGCTCGTTCGCTGGAGGGAGAAGGCGTACGACGAATCATCAAATTTCGCGGTATAGTAATCAGTCGCTAGGCTGTCGAAGTCCGCGTACCCGGCCGAGCGGGCACATTCAAGAATGCGGACAATTTTTTTTTCAATTGTAGCGCCAGGCAGGTCAGTCGGCTTACAAGGGCCTAGCTCATCGGAGGACAATGTCGGCGTCATCAGCTGGGGAGGTTGCTCTTCCAACAGGAAGTTGGGTTCTAAGAACGTTCTATCTAGAGCCCGTTCAAAGGTTTCTAAGCCGGTCCCTCCACCAAGAATGTGGCTATAAGACACGGCAGCCTGATTAGGGCTCACCCATGGGTTGCTGGAACGGCAAGCTGATGTTGCAGCCGAAGCGACAACTGGCGCAGCATCGGAGTTAGTTTGCGCGTTGAGAGTGTCAACAAGCGAACTGACTGGTGCCGCGCTCTGCGAATAAAGTTGCGGGGCATGTTGGTTCGTTGATACGTTGCCAGAAGACTGCAAAGGCTGGGACTGCACGCCCACGGGTGGCGATAAAGGTACCGTCCACTGTTGTTGTCCGCTCACGGTGGAGACATCCTTCAGGTCCGAGCTCATCAAATAGTCGTTTGTGAGGAGGTTCGATTGGCTAGATATAGGAGTGGGATGGATGCCATTCGATGAGACATGCTGGATAGGCGCTTGAAGAGATTTATTTTGGTCGTTCAGAAGATTCTCGAGCTCTTCAATGCGCCGCTTAACCTTTTGTCCTTATGGTTTGGTCAGCATGGCCTTAGATACCCACATAGACACTTACTATGGTTTCTTTGAGCTATACGATTTTGTAACTTACGGCGCTCGTTGGCGTCCGACATAGCTGCCCAGTTTCCGCTCTCGCTGGGTACATTTACCGACTCGTCTTCGGAATGGATGCTGCTCGGCCAAACATCAGGCTCCTCCTGTGGCATTTTGGCTTCCGCAAAACCTCGAGTTCTGACCGGTATGGAGACAGTGTGCTTATATGCTTCGATGACCGCTGATGCAGTCTCCACTCTTCAACACAACTACTCCTCAAGGGAGTCTAATCAGGCGAATGCGAGACGGGTAACACGAGCCAAAACCGCTTTGTTAGTAGAGTAATATTCACAGTGTGGAATGTTTCGAGGCTTAAAGACACAAGTTGCATTGGTTCAGTCCGAGAAGATACTGTTGGCGCAATTTGCGATTGGCAACCTTGCTACCTTGCATCATTATGTGTAACCGAGCAAGGGTTTTCATTCCATTATTATTTTCATTCCACCAGGAGATTGCAAATCCTCCCTTGTCAACATCAAGAGGATAGGAATCCTCATTCCAGCTCATCTCACTCATTATTTAAGTAGGATAGTCATCCTTAGTTTTTTCAATCAATCCAATCCTAATGACAATCTTTATGAGTACTTCCAACTGCCAAATATGACCTCCATGAGATACCTCAAGAGATATATTAGCCCCCAATGCGGCACAGATATGAACGCTCACCTCAGAAGGGTCTTATGTCTACTTTGCCGAGGTCACTTTTGATACGAGCACCACCTCCAGTGTGCCTTTCCATTTATCAGCGCGCCAATTCATATCATTTTCTGGATAGCATTATGTACCCTCACGGCACAGACAGCAACCTTAGACCATGCGTCTTCTAATCACCGTGGCGAGTCAGATTGGCCAGCCATCAATGCGGATGTTGAGATTTCAGCTCAAAAAGTACACCTGCACGAAGAGGCACTACAATATTGGGAAGGATCCTTAACAACGCATCTATCCATTCTCTCTGTTCTTTCTCGCGACAGGGTTGGATGCAAGGGTCATAAGTCACATTGCGGCACGGTCGCGGAAGACCGGCTTCGCCGAGCTACGTGGCTTACGGCGCCCAGCGTTCAGGACTACAAGGGGGTGACCTGAACGGGCTGACACCCCCCCCCCTCTGTCAACACCAAGCCTCCATCACCAAAATATCACCTGGAGAGGAAAATGAGGAAAATATCCACACGGGAGTGGTTTTCGAGAAAAGATCGATTGCGAAATAAAAGCTAATACTTTGTATGACCTCCCTTTGCTGTGATAACCGCTTGGACATGCTCAGGCATCTCCTTTATATACTTAAGAAAGTCATCAAGTGTTAACTTTTCCCACTCTTCTTCAACATACTGCCTAACTTCAGCGTCCGTTTTCGGGCACCGCTTCACTATCCGATATTTTAGAAGCCGTCAAACATTTTCGATAGGGTTTAGATCAGGTGAGTTTGGAGGCCATGTCACACGGATAATACCATAATAATTATGGTATGTTTGAGTAAGCTTTGCAGTATGTACCGATGCTCCATCCTCCATAAGTATTGCTCACATAAAGCCCACTTCTTGATACATAGACCGAATATGATTATACACACGAGGTAAAACCCGTTCTGTATATACCTTCGCTGTGACCTTTCCCCACTCCTTTTCAAAAATAACGAGAGATCCTTTCGATATACCAGAGATACTCCCATGTGCCATGCATGAGAAGCCTCTCAACTTTGGAACCAGACATGAAGGGTGTTATTTCTCTTCAGTGGTTCGCGTAACAAAGATTTGCCTAAATACGCCCGTTGTAAACGTTGCTTCGTCTGTCCAATCGACGCGTTTCCACATATCGAAATCCCATGCTTCGTGAAGCTTTGCTCAGGCGAGTCGTTTAGCCATATGCTCAGAGGTAAGAGTGGCTTTTCGTCTGCGACACGACGATGGTATTGTTCTTTTTCGAGGGCTTTGATTAAGGATCGTTTACAGGTCTTTAGACCTTCGAGATCGGTAATTTGTTCGAACGACAGACGTCAGCGGTAGGCATCAAGAGTAGCTCTTCGGACTAGACGGCGGCGCTTTTGTGTAATCAGGATTAGACGACGGCTTAAGGTCCGTTTTGGAGTAAAATACCCTTCCTGTATACATAAGATGACCGTTGGTCTTGCAAGTTTGAGCTCTTGAGCGATACGAGACTTGTTCCATTTGGCTATGTGGTATAACGTGAGGATTTGGGTCCGTTCGCGCTCATTGAGACGTTGACCACGGGGACGATCTGGATCGCGATAGGAACGACGGTTTTTATGCTTGCCAGGCATATTGGTTGGCTGGTTTGAGGATTGAGACGAGGGTGATCAGACGAAAATTGGTGTTTTGGTGAGGGAGGCTTAGCGTTGACAAGGGAGGGGTGTGTCAGCCCGTTCAGGTCACCCCATTGTATTTGCGCATATCAAGCGATTAACCGTAAGCTAGGCACCTTGGCAGCCTCCACACATGTATGAGGGGGATCACACGGAATACAAGGGGGAGGCCTGAACGGGCTGGGCCCCCTTGTACATTTGAGTAGCTAGGATACATGCATCCGCTCCTCTCCCCGACCCTGGAAAGTTACCGCGCCCCCCCGCTGACGTTCGCTAGCCGCCGTCCCCCCACGCCGTGCTCACACGTTGAGGGTGTAGGACAAAACACTGCCGGCTGGTCACGTAGCATTGCAGATCAGCAAAGTGGGGAACCCACTTCTCACGAGTGTATTGACCTCCATTCATTTGCGCTGAACGCTTTTCTCCCTATTCAAGTTTTCCGAGGGCCGCAATCTCATCATCACTGTCATACTCACTCTCAGTATTTGTGTCGAAGCTAACACCACCGTAACTTTCCTTGCCGATACGTAATACTACCTAAACATGGACATTCCACGACGCCTGGATCCCTTCGAGCTTGACGTAGCACCCGACGAGGAGCTACCCAACTACGAACTCCAGACCGCACCCAACTACGATGGCTTAGACTACGAGACACCACTGCTTACCTACCACCTCCGTCAAGTCAATCAAAAGTTGCAGATATTAGTTGGCTTTGGACCAGATTCCGCGACGTCATACAAGATAATATCACACGCGAGCTTTCGCCTTTCCTCAAAGAAACCCGACATGGAATTGTTTCGAATTTCGTCTGAGAAAGAAGTTGGAGATAAGGTTGCTTCCATCCATTTTGACAACGATGGCCCTCTTCCGTGGCGTCCTCGAGCACATTTTACCCACACCGATGATCGCAGAGTACATATGCGATGGAGTCAAGGAACTTGGCCGACTGGACGGTCGTTATAGCGGGAATCACCTTCGAATGGCGGCTCGAGAGAAGACCAATCTCCTTAGTGTTGAGCGAGAAGAACTCGAGCATCGTCATTGCTCGATTCACGTATTCCCCGTGTGGTACCTTGGCAAACAATGGAGCTGAAGTTGGAGATTTGACCATATATCGTGACGGACTGTCGGTCGACAGGGGTGGAATGGAGAAGATTATCGCGGGATTATTGGTCCCTATCAACCATTTCAAGAGGATGGGTCGACACTATTGGAATGATGCACCACTTCGGGCGGTGTCATTGACGAGATCGCATCTCCCTCCGCACAGAGCGTCCTTTGCGAGTTATTCGAATCCTCGAGGGACGGCATCTTCCAACCAGGTAGACAGTGCACACATCCCCCACACCAATCAATAACTTGGGCTTTTCAACTATATAAACTAGAGATAGCAACATCCAATATCCGAAACTGATCTCTTCGACAACGACAGAGATTGGGACTGCACGGAAGCTTAGCTCTTCTTGCAGGGAAGGCCTGTTTGTTGTGTCTGGGTTTCCATACCTCCGGGAACATCTGAAACAGAACGTTTGACTTGGGAATGTGAGATCGAGGTCGGGTTGCAACTCAGTCTAAGTGGAACATGTCTGATTATTAGAATAATACAGCCCCCTGTTGCCCTTAGCGTCCATGAGAAATTAATATGCTCATCTTCGGATTTTTTTAAAAATGCTATGAACCGAGATTGGAAGGAGTCGAAGCAACGATTAGTACATCTCGAGGATGACGACCCAGATATGTTCCAGCTCTACCTACATTGGTTGTATCGTGGCACGCTTCCGGTTAGAATTGACGAGCCTGGGCCTGTGGGCAACTCCGAATACCTTCAATTGGCCAAAGCTTACATATTAGGAGATAAATTACAAGATGGCGATTTCAAGGACGTTGTTATTCATGCGATCATAGATAAATGCAAATCGAAGGCATCAGATGGACGTCATTGGTTTCCTGTGGGCGTCATTTTAAGATGCGTGTATGACAACACTCCGGAGTCGTCGAGAGCAAGGCGCCTACTTGTGGATATCTATGTACACCACGGATCTGGAAATTGGTTAAGCGATTGGGTGAATCAGGATGTCATGGAGGTTATATTTGGCAGCATGAAGTTCTCATAAATATTGTCTTCAAAGGAATGATTGCATTGATTCTTACTGAAGGTAATGACTGATTAAATACATAGTGATTTATAATGCCGTGGTGGCAAAGTGGTGGCAAAGTGGCAAAGTGGCAAGGTTGCCTATTCTAGATTTTACCAACCGGATGACATTCCGAAGGATTTCCTTCATGATATCACTATCGCTTTCCTCGATAGGAGAAAGGAGAAGGAAAAGAGGCCTACAGACAACTCCAGCACATGTGCATATCATCAACACGGTTTGGAAGAGATGCTTTGCTACAGAGCGCGGCTTAGGGACGGAATTGTTATGAAAGTGGCCCTGTAAGTCAACTTATAAAGGGGCCGCGAGAGGCTTGGCTCCCAAATAATCCGTTCATATTCGAAAACCCCCCCCGGTCGCGACAGCAAACGCGGTTATTCGTAAGTTATTTGGCTTGGCACATCTAGCACGTCGTACATGCTCCACAACGTCCATACGCCCTTGCCCGACGGCGACAAAAATGGATGCCTCTCCAGGCCCTCCCGATAAAACTTCCCTCCCTGTCCCTACGACCGGCGCCGCGGAACTTCGTATGGCCCTCGACGTCGAGCTCTTCGCGCAGGGCGCGCGTGCGCTCGCGGATGCGCGTGAGACCCGGCCTAGGAACACAAACAGGACGTACGACCCTAAGCAGAGGGAATGGCAAGAATTCTGCGCTGAGAAAGGATTCGAGGACGGCAAGCTCGTGTACGAAAACAAAGTAATCTGGTTCCTTAATGACCGTGTCCCGCACCGGGAGATTCGGAGCTCGCGATACAAGAGGGAGAACCGTACGACAGCAGACGGCGAACCAGTCTGGCAGACGCTTGGAGTCAGCGCTGTTAAGTCGTATATAGCCGCTATTGTCGATCTAGAGTCCTTTCAGAAGAGTAAAGGCATAAATTCACATCCGAATCCGCGTGGGGAGGGCCTGAATGGCCTGCTAAGAGCTCGTACACGCGGCGAGCACAAGCGGCGGCGGCTTGAATTCGCAGATAGGGCTGTAGGGACTCTACAGGATGGCTACAGCGAGGCGAAGATGATGGAGGCTGTACGCTTCTGCTGGCAAAGCCAGAAAAAGCAGTCAACGGAGTCATACCTACGCACTGCCGTCGACTTCCTGCTCGCCCATAACATACTACTACGAAGCGAATCCCGCCTCGAAGCCGAATTTCTAGACTTCTTTACTATTCCGCTGCCGGACGAAGGCCCTACGCCCTGTTACCTAATAATTATAATTATGGATAATAGTAAAATGAACCCGCTAGGGCAGCTTGAGTATAGAGCTATTATAAGATATTAAAATCCGCTGCTTTATATAATAGCTTATATAGCCTTTTACCCTTTTTACTGCTAGAACGTTACTGGTGAGCTGTCTTCTTACTTCTATTAGCGCGAGCTATAGTATAATCTTCATCTTATTAAAGGTAAGTATATAGTAAAGAAGATAGCGTATAATACATAGCTTAACTAGATTAATAAAATATTTACTAAAGTAAATGTTATGTTGCTAAAGAAAATATATATAGGCTAATTATAAGTAGCTAAGCACATAGAGCTAAAGGGCATTAACGAGAGCTAGATCTGCCATACTAGAAGATAAAATAGTAATACTTTAATAAACTATTATCTTATCTATCTTCCGCGTAAGTTTATATGAAGTATGGCTGGCTTTAGCTATCTATTTAGAATAGCTTCTACCTATTATAAGTAAAAGTGCTATCCCTATAATTACTTAAGCAAACTATATAACCTTTTATTAATAAATAACTAGTATAGTTTAACTTATACACAGACAGTAAGAATAGTAAGCGTAAGAATAATAATAATAATAAAGTAACAGTAAACTACTAGGATTTTATAGCTTAAAGTTTTCTATATTTACTATAGCAGTTTTATATTATCCTTTTTTAGAATTTAGTAGTTATAAGGCAAGAGTTTCTAGCTTACTTAATTTAGGCTAATTCTGTCTTTACTTAAGCTAACTACCTAGCGTTTATAAAAAACGTTAAGTTTTTACTACTTAATATTAAAGAATCTAAAGAAGTATAGATTAGAAAAACGTTGCCTGTTATTACTAAATATTTTAGTATCCTACACTAGAGTCTCGCGCGAGAGGTTAATAACTAAAGAGTAAAAATAAAAAAATAGTTTAATAATATTAAGCTATAACTAGAATACCTACTTAAAAACTATATCTTTTTAACTTTATATTTTTTACGCTATATAATAATAGCTTCTAGCTCTACTACGCCCGCCTTAGTAGTAATAGTAGTAAAATCTTTTTACTTAGTATTAGCCTTACTCTCTTTTATAGCTACTTCTTTACTATTACTATTATTACTATTATAGTAGTAGTAACTACTACTATTACTATTATACATACTCTTTTATACAATTACAACTATTCTATAGCTATAAAAGGAGTAGATAATTAGTTTAGTAAATAGTCTATCTATATAAGAAGTAGAAAATATATATAGGTTTTATTAATATTAAAAGTACAGCAAGCAGGTGCTATACAGGTAGTAGAAAATTATTATTAAAGAAATTTAGAGATAACAAGTAAAGAGTATTAGTATAAGCACTATAATAAAAGAAATAAAGCTTATTTAGTAATAAAGTTAATTATTACTCTATTAGCTATACTAGCTACTAAATAAGTAAAAAAAAAGCGTTTTATAATTAATTATAGCTATTTTAAAATATTAAATTTATAAAGCACGTGTATTTTGCCTATCTTATGGCGGTAAATCAACTTAAGGCTAAGTTAAATTTTTTTATTAAAAACAAAAAATACACGTACCGAAGTAAATTCAGGGATAGAGGCTAAGTTAATTTAAATTTTTAGAAACTAAGTTAATTTACATTACGTAGTCAGATTTGTACTAAATTTTAATATATTATTTAACATATTTAGTTACACCGTTCGTGTAATTTACATCAAAATATTCAATATTATTGTGGAGTAAATATAGGTGGAAAATGTAGTAAATTATATTAAAATAAGTATAATTATAACTATTTATTATGTATACTAAGAGTAATAATATATAAGCTTCCCTATATCTAAATAGTAACTAAGTAAGCTTTACTTTTAATTTTTAACTTTTATTACTAACTCTAATACTAGATTTGATTACTGATTTAAGCCTTTTATACAAGCCTAAATAATTAAGTAAGCTTTATTAATAATGGCTTTTAATATTACACTTTTTTTTTTTATTTTTAGCTTAATGTAGTTACAAATACGCCTGTATTTATTATTAGCTAATAATAAGATAAATAGACTATACTAAGAGTACTACTAATACCTTAAGGTATATTCTATATACTTTTTTCTCTAGTAAATTACTACTCTTCTTTATAGAGACTGTAATTAACTATATATAGCTTAGTTTTCATTTCGCCGTATCTTTTATTAGGGGTTATAGTGAGTGCTAAGAAGTATTTTATAAGCCTTACTAATATATATAATAATAATATAAACTAAGATATAACCTAATTAGTTATAAAATTATATTCTACTATAACTGGCTAATATGCCTTAGCGCTAGTACTAAAATTACCTAATAATTTACTAAAGCTAATTATTTAAATTCTTATTTATATTTTTTTTTTTTATACTTTAGTATAAATTATATCTACTATATCAGGCTAAGTTTTATCTATTAACCTTTAATTACCTATAAGTACAATCCAGAAGTATGATTAGTTACTTATATTTTTAAATTACTTAAAGCTATTTTACTTTAATTTTTTGTTTTAGAATATTCTTTACTGCTAGAGCGTTAATAGGTATTTTAACTCTATTATCTTAATAAGTAGCCTACTATAATACGAACTTTTTCACTAAACATAAATATTATCTAAAATCTTACTTTAATTACGGCATTAAATGGCTATAAGTCGGAAATTAAATATTTACTCTCTTTAGATAACGTTTATATAAACTAGGCGTATAATAGTTGCATACTACTATACTTAGTAGTAGATAAAGGCTATAATAACATAGTCTATTACTTACTATAGTAACCTAATATTAAGACTAATATAATAGATAAATAAAACTAAACGCTACTAGCTATAGCTGTATTTAAAAGATATATAAACATAGTTAAGTAATTACTTAAGCATAGTATTAATATTAACTTAAGAAATAAGAATAGCTAAATAGTAATATCTTTAGCTGTATACTAAGATTACTATTATATAATCAATAAACTCATTAAAAGCTAAGAGGTTAAGATTAAGATAAAGGATAATAAAAGTAATATACTACTAGCATTTACTATCTCTAAAAACTATTAGATTATAACTAAGCATTTCCTAAAGCAGACTAATTTAAATATTAATATAGATATAAAGAATAAGAATAGTTAAACTCTACTATTTTTAGCTGCTTAAAGAGATTATAGCTATATAATTAAGCAGCTCTACTAATAAAAGAATATTAATATTAACTTAAATAATAAAAATAATTAAATACTACTTTCATATGCTGTAGCCGTAGCTGAAGAGATAATAATTAACTTATTACTATAATAAAAATAAATTAAAGTAGATTTAAAGAATAATAATAGCTAAATACTCCTATCTTAGGTAGTAACTAACTCTAATAATATAGTTACTTTATTCCTCCAGCGTAATAACGTTAATATAGGCTTAAAAAATAATAATAGTTAAACAGTCTTAGATTAGGCTAGAATCTAAGACTTAAATAGCCTTATATTATTTTTTAAGTAATCTAATATTAAGTATTACTACTAGAAGCATTACTAGAAGATATGAAATTACTATTATAAGGTTTCTAGTATTCTAAGGGAAGTATAAAAAGATACACGAAAGAAAGCAAATTCCCCTAAAAAAAAATATTAGAGAAAAGAAGAAAGAAAAAAAAAAAAAAAAAAATAAAATAAAATTTTAATCTTCTATTCTATAGTGGTGAATTATTAGCGTATTATTAATTACTCCTTATATACTACTAAATACACGTAGCTTTAATAAAGGTCTGAAAAGAGACTTAGTATTATAATATAACTTTATAAGAACTATTATTCTTAAGTTTATTTAAATTAAGTACTATATAAAGTCTCTACACAGACCATACGGGCTCTTTTACTTTTAGAATTTTATATATATATTCTATCTATAGCTTTTATATATAGCTCTGTAAGCTACGTTTTATAATTAACCTTATATTATATACTATTATTATAGTTATTAATTTTATCTATACTTACCACCCCCTAACACAAACCACTTATATTAATAGCTAGTTTCTAAATATTTTTAATATTATTATAATAATGGGCTCGGTCTTCACGCGTTATAGTATAAATATAAATTAATAAAATAAGTTAGCTCTATTTTAGCTACACTAAGATAAAGAGAGAAAAGATATAAAGGGGGCTTATCTTTAAATAGAATAGTATATAGCTTAAGTATAAGCTAACTAGTATAAAATATTTAGTTTTACTCTTACGGATTTTTAGGTGCCCCGTGCGGGATAAAGACTAGAAATAAAACTAATTTAACTTTTCCCATAAATTAGTTAAGGTTGAAAGTAACGGATTTTTTTATATTTAAAGTTAAAAATACTGTAAGTAGCCTTACTAAATTAAATACTATACTTAGTTTTTTAATATAGCTACTATATAATACAGTACAGACTAAAGAAGTATTAAGTTAAGGGTTTTAGTAAAGTAGGCCTATGCAGGGTAATAAAGGCCCTAATCTCTTATTTCTACTCTTTTTAGTTAAATCCTGGTAGTCTTTATGCTATAGTAGATAACTCTTTTATACTAAAATTATAGTATAACTTTAGTATAAACTTAAAATTAATATCTATCCTATAGTGGTAAAACCAAAATAGGGCTAAGTCAAATATTTTTATTAGAAATATAAAATATATAAAACGGTGTTTATTTAAGTACATATACTCAGTTAATATTATTTTTAAAAATAGGATTAATTTAGATAGCGTGATTAAATTTACGTTAGATTTAGATATATTATTTAGTATATTTAGATACACCATTTGGCACAGTTACATGAGAATATTTTATATAGTTATTATATTTAGGGTTAGCTATTAAGAGTTTAATAGGTTATAACTTATAGTATATAAAAGCTAGAGGCCTAACAGACCTATCTCTTATCTTTATTCTCTTTAGTTAGATTATCTACTAGTAGGCAGCTTATTTAAGTGCTTAGAGTTTAGATTATAAGTATAAAGTAAGAGCCGCTTAACTTCCTAAGTTATTAGCTAGTAAGTTTAGACTTTACTAGCAGCCTCAACGTCCCATAAAGTCCATATATTTAAAATAGTTTTATAAATAGCTTAGAAAGATTCTATAAAATCCAAGTAAAATAATAATAGTTATCTAATTAGTAGATACGGATTGGCTTGATGGGAACTATGGTTATAGTTTAAAGAGTTTAAATAAAATAAGTTACCGTAATAGCTAGGCCGGCTTAGTACTTAATAATAATATTTAAGACTACGTAAGTGTAAAGTCCTCTTTATTCTTACTATCCTAAACTTTCTCTACTTTATATATAGTCCTTAATAGCTTAGCTTTAATGCAGAGTAGCTTCTTCCTATTAATTAGGCCGCCTACAATACATTCTGAACTGAGCTATGAATCAAGATAGTGGCTGGCGGCGTATGTGTCGGGATTAACCTTTTATATAAAATTAAGCTAGATATCTTACTCTCTAATACGGAGCGTTTGCTTTACCTACGTAGTAGTAATTAGATCATAAGGCATTAGGTAAAGACTGCCCCAGCCGAGCCTCTTAGCAGCTTTATACTAAGGTCTAGCTTGCTTTAACTGCTGGTTATAGCGATTACGCTGACTTAGAGTAGAATTAGAGAATTTCGAACGTAGGAGAGCGCTCTTAGCCTTGGCTTAGAGATTACCTTTTCCGTAGCGATTACGGTTCTGGCCTCTTCCCGCCGCCTTGTCCTCCTTCTTAAGGGTGGTAATCTTTTCGTCATATGAGCGAGCTAAAAAGGCCATTGCCCAGCAATACTAGACGTGGACGGCAGTAAGCTGGGCCTTGTAATAGTTAAGTGTATCCCAGGCGTGGCAGAAGGCGCGATTGATGGCATTGCGTGGGGAAAGACTATCGTCACCTAAGCTCAACAAGGCTTTAGCGAGTCCAGACGAAGTTCTGGTGAGTTGAGAGGAAGAGGTGGGTAGAGGGCGTGTTGGGAAAGGAGATTCATGCGATCGCCAATCATGCAGGAAAGAAGCAGCGTGGTGCTAGGCAGTCTGATTACCTAGAGCATAGGCTCTTTCAAGCATGGCGGTGGCCGTAGCATACAGCGCCTCAACGGCCTCATAGAAGTTGCAAGTATTATTAATAGGTTGCCTGAAGATCCAGGAAATGTGTGGCTTGTCCCTATGAAATATAGCGGCATACGCGGTATACTCAGCACGCGGGGCTTTATCATAAGGCTTTATTAAACCATAAGACTGCTTCCTCTTTAAATCCTGCACCTTCTACTTCTCCTTACGTCTCTTTTCGGCGCGAAGGTTGTTGTTTGTGACCTTAGTAATTAGGGCTAGCTCCTTTTCAACATCTACCCCATTAGATAGCACGTCCACTTGGGATGGCACATTATCAGTTTCCTTAGTAGGTTCGTTAAGTGGGCTGGATTCCGGCAGCCATAGGCTTATGCTTATAGAACTAGGTACATCTAGCCCGCCTTAGGTATTTTAGTTGTCTGACTCTGTCCAGGCGCGCTTAGGAGTTAGTAGTGTCTAGCTAGTAATAGAATACTTATTAGAGAGTAGAGAAAGGCTACGCTATCTTTACATAAAGAAAGATTCCTTATTTTTTTCTATAAGTAAATATGCCGCGTGAGCTAGTGCCTCCTAGCCTATATCTAAAAGCATAGAGTTAGAAAGCATTTTACGTAGTAGCTAAATAGCTAACAGCATTAAATTAGCTATAAAAACTAGTTTATATGTAGTGGTTAGGTCGTTAGGAACTAGCCATCCAGTGCTGTAGTAATTAGATAAGGTATATTCCTTAGAATTCAGCCCTAACGCCTTCTAAAAGAGCCTTTGGTAATACTTATTAGGCGTAACGTAAGTATACTTAGGTAGAAAGTTTTATTTCTTAGCTGTAGTAAAGCTTTAAGCGCTATTATCTAACTACTATACAGCCTAACTAGATAGGCATACCTAGTATGATTCCAATAACTATAACTATAACATATTTTATAAAGAGAGATAGATATTATAAGATAGAAAAAAAGCATGTCACACGTTATAAGGCGGTTATACTAAGAAACCCCTAACTTTTAACTTTAGTAGTACTAGAAGTTACAGTAAGCGCCACCTAAGTAACCTAATACATTAATTATAATTAATAAAAGCTAATAAATCTATCCTATAGCGGTGAATCCAATGTAGGTGAATTAAATTCAGATATTAATAATAGAATATATATAGTTATAAGTAAATTTTAGTACATGGGTGTATTAAATTCAGGTGTATTAAATTCATAAAAAGTTATTAGAATAACTCTAAATTTAAGTATGCAATTCAGCACATTAAGTTATATTACTAAACTAATTTTTAGTAAGATTAATGTAGTAGTAATGGTGCAATTCTATAGCATATTTAATATAGTTATATTAATAAGGTGAAATAGAAAAGAGATTTTTTTAACACAAACTCTAACTAAATAGCTAATTAAGGTAATACTTATTAATACTATTAACGCTATTAATATAATGTCCTAATAAAAGTTCTCTTTTAGCTAAAGTCTACTTATTTAATATTCCTAAGGTTTACTAGGGATAGTATAATATTACTTCTAGACTTTAGAACATTTAGCCATAATAGACGACAATTTGTAATAAATTATCTAATCTAGGTCTTTTTACTTAAAAGAATATACTCTTTTTATTCCGTTGACGATCTCTATTCTTTCGTGAATAAAAAGAATTAGAATTCAGAGTAGCTATACTTTCACTTAACTTTAAGTTATAAATAAATAGCTAAAAATTAAATAAGTAATGGAAGATTATAGGGGCAGTAAATAATATTAAAATAATAGGAAAAAAAAAAAAAAAAAGGAAAACATATACTCGCGAAAATAGAGTTAGAGCTATTTTTAATAAAGGTATATTTAAACTATATACAGGTTTATAACTAGAGCTTATACTATAATTTTAGCGCGGATAAAGAAACTACTTACGTACTCTTATAAATTTATAGAGAGAAAAGTCATGTATTTATATAGTATTATATACTAATAACTTCTAACTTTTATCTCTAGTAGAGATAGAACTTATAGCTTGTACTACACATATAACTCAACCCACATATATTAGTAGGCTAATTAAAAGAAACTAATAATTAAACTATAACAGACTTTTATCTTAATGCCTATTATATTCTATTCGTGCTATTAACTACTAGTTATATGTTTTATAATAACTTTAAAGTGTTACTAAGTAGTGCTCTTGTTATTTTCTATATTTAACTCTAATAGCGTTAGCAGCTTATTTACCTATATTTATAAACTCTTCTATATATATAAGCTTTAAATAGTTTATTAATAGATTATTAAATTAGTTATAACTTTTACTTTAGTATAATAGGTTATATAAAGTGCTGCCTATAAATTCAACACGTTAAATTTTTCTTTTCCAAAATAAAAAGCAAGAATCTTGTAGAGGATATTAAGGTAGGAAGCTTTTTATATATAAATTTATTTAATTCTATTTTTTTTCTATAAAGTAATGTGAATTATGACTTGCGTGCTAATTTCTATTTAATCTTACTTAATATAATAAAGTGCTAGCTGAAACTACTATAATATAAGCCTATATCATAACTAGTAATATCCTTAAAATTAGTATTAGAGCTAATAGTTAAGATAGCTAAAGTTAACTACTCTAAAATAAAGTTAATAAAGGTATATAGGGCTGAAGTGCTTATATAGGCTGGTATTAAAACACTAGGCTTAAATAAGTAAATAATTATATAACTTAAGTATATCTTAAGTAAGCTAGCTATTATAACCTAAGTTATTATAAAATCCTAAATAGGTCTATTATACTACTATTAGCCTAAAGTTTAAAGTTTAATTTACTAATATATTTAAAGGAGGGAAAGGAAGAGGAGATAAAATATATATAGTTTAAAAATAGCTATATTATAACTTTCTTAGTTCTTTCTTTATATCTTAACTTAATATAACTCTATATACTTTACTTTTTATTATTTATTTCTTGTTCTTATCCTGCTTCTTCTAATATGCTAAGCTATTTATTTATAGAAATTCTTTATAGTATCTTAGCTTATCTACCCCCCCGCTTAGCCCTTACTTTTATTCTTATTTATCACTAAATATACCGTGCTTGTAATGACTAAATAGTATAGTAATATATTATATAACATACTATAGGCTATCCCTATAGTGTTTCTATAGCTTATACTAGTAATTTAAATATCTAAAAGTGCTATATAATTACCGATAGCCGAGCCAGCTAAAGCTAATAAAGTAGTAATAATATTAAAAAATAGCTACTATATATTATTGCCCTAAATTATGCGTAATAGCTTTTTTAGATATTAATAAATAAAGAATAAAGCTAACAGCTAGCTTTGCTATTTTAAATCTAGTTATCTTTTCTATAAACTATATTTCTCTCTACCGGCTTTATGACTCTATCTTTAATGCTTTATTACTATCTAATACTAGAAATAATTATAATTCTATATAGTTTATTATAAACTTAAGAAGCTCTTTTAATACTAGTATTTAGTATCTTACTTAAGCTACTGCTTTCTACCTGTCTATATAATTATTATTAAATAAAATCTTAATTTATGCTAGAGATAGAAAGCTATCTTAACTACTACAGTTAGTATAATAGTTTCGTCTTATTACTTATAACTAATTAGATTTTTTAGTTAGAGACTTTACTAAGCTCCTTACTATATTTTATATTCTAGTAAATAAAACTATTAGCTTTTTTTATACTAAGCTTTACTAAGCTCTTACTATTAATTTTATATCTATAGAGACTACCACTAAACTCCTATATCTACTAACTACTTTTATAATTCTGTTTATATTCTTTATAGAGTTGTCTGTACTATTTACTTTATATAGTCTAAAGGCTTTTAGTAAATATTATCTACCCTCTATAACAGATCCTAGCTTTTTTATAGATAATAAGTGGATAGGGTATATTAGCCTAAATCTAGGGTCAAAACCATATCTATATTTTAATAGAATTAGAGGAGATAATTTAAATATAATATATAACTATTTAGACCAGCTCCTAAATAGCTACTTCCTATTTAGGGTTAAGTAAGTTATATAATTTCAGCTTATCTAGACATATAATAATAATTAATACTAGTTAGAGTTAAACTGCTTTTATAACTAGGTAGCCTTATATATACTAATAGTAATAATAGATAAATATATAAAGCAACTAGTTATTACTTATTAGGCTTTATTTAGAATAAGTTAAGAATTAATAAACATAGTTATAACCCCCTTTAGGATTATATAGGCGGAAATTCTCTAACCTAAGTATTAAATATAGCTTTAGAAGTGTAATTAGTCGAATCCTAAAAAGCTATATATAAGTAAATAATAAGTTATATAATATAAGACTATACATATATATATATACAAATATATATAAATAGATAATAAGAGGTAGCTATAAGTTTAAGTATATTAAAAATACTATCTACAATATTACTATAATACTCTACTGTCTAGAATAATTCTGCTAAATATAGTAATCTCTTTTACTTTATATATTACTATCTATAATAATATAGCTAACCTATAATAGTTCTGTTTAGAACTTCTTAATACTTATAATTATAGCTATATACATCACTATATACATTCTAGCGTAATTAAATATTATATTAATATATTATATTACTACTTAATATATATATGCTTTAGCTAATAGTATAGGGAAGAATATTACTTATTATATAAAGCTACTCTAGAGCCTACTAGGTATAGTGCTTTATTTAAGAGTGAAACTAGTAACTCTAGCTCTTATTACTACTACCATAATATATTAAACCTATATGTGTATAGTTAGTATATTAGGGAATAAATTCTTATTAAATATTCTTATAGTATACACATACATTAGAGATGGTAATCTTAGTCTAATTAATACATTTATCTAATTTATTAGTATTAGTCTGTGTTTTTTGAATATATGTCTTAAGTAAAAGCTTTACTTATAGCTTAAAAAGCCTATTAACTAGGTTAGTAAGCATAGTATTACTATCTCCACTACTAAGTACTATATTAGTTATATGACTTAGAACTAGACTACTAAAACCTAGGCTAAGCTATAGAGCAAGGAAAAGAAATATATAAAGCTTTATAATAAAAGTAAATTTAATCTAGTAGAGAGAAGACTAAGTAAGAGCAGAGTAAAAAAAATTAATCTAGTATTAAAAAAGTAAAAGCATAAAAAGATATAATAAGAGTAGGTTTTTTTAAATAATAGAAATAATTAAACCTTTATACCTAATAAGGCTATAGGGCTGAACTAGAGACTATATTAATTCATTCAATTTTCACTATACACTATAGAGACTTAAGTATGTATATAGTTAGTAAATATAACACTAAAAAATTATAGCCATGCTAAAGGATTACGGCGATACTAGAGAATTATAATACTATTAGGTAATATCTACTATAATAGTATATAACATCTATCAGGAGGCGGCGTATGGGTTATAAATTAATAGAAATAATAAAACATAAAATGTTTATAAATATAATATAAAAAGAAGCATACTATCTGCTAGAACGTGCCTTAAAATAAAGAATAGATATATATTTTAAAAAAAAAGTCTATAACTTTACGCCTCTAACAGATTACTAAAGGCCACATTATTTAGAAAAGAATTATATAGTATATATGCTAAAACTTTTCCCTATTATTAGAGATAGTAATATTATGTACTTTATTTAACTATCTTATTTACTTTTCTTATTCTCTTTAAATTATCTTCTTTATTTTTTGTTAACTGCCTATTACCATATCACGATGCGTCTTAGTAACAGTATTATTATATACTTTTTATTATCCTTATTTACTTCTACAGGATGTCATAGGTCTAGTCTAAGTAATATAAATAAGTAACTAGGTTATAATAACTTAAATTAAGCTGCAGGTGGATTTTAAGGCATTTTTACTAAAAAACAAATACATAATACTTATGTCTCGGATATTACTAATAGTAATAATTAGTATTTCTCTATCAGACGCTTAATGAATAAGGATGGTCTTATTATAAAAGAAGATATTATTAAACGCCTGAGGTATGAAATAGAGGCCTATGAGTTCAGCAGGAAACACAATAAAAACAGATAAGAAATTAAGTATATATATTTTTACTTATCTTAGTATTAGAGTATACTAATATTTAATTTTATAAGTGCCAATCCGAATTAAAGTATATACTAAAATAGTAATTATATTAATAAGTAAAACCCTAGAGGAATACCGCTTCCAATAAAATCACCGGCTATAAAGAGAGATAATAAGGTTAGTATTTCTTTTAGTATTTTTATTCCTATAAATACACAAAGAGCGGCCATAAAGAGGGATGATGGGGTTATTATTATCTTTAATATTTCTAATCCTATAAATACACGAAGAGCGGCTATAAAGAGAGATAATAGAGTTATTATTATCTTTAATATTCCTAATCTAGGTTTATATAAGTAAATAGGATTAGAAACTACTTCTATTCTAATATTAGTATTAATTCTATTAATAATAGCTTAGGTGGTTAATGGATTTTTCTAGCACTATTTTTATAGCTTAACGCGCTAAAAAAAAATTTCTAAATTTAGTATACATCACTCTTACTACTTCTATCTATATAAATAGAAGGAATTTTAGAGCCATAGGATTTTCCAATCTATTTAAAGGTTTCTAGGAAAGTTTAATTAAATATTAGGTATATATTTCGAATTAAAGTTAGAAAATATAGCGTAGTATGATTTATAATAGGAGAGTATAAAAGAACACTCCTAATAGGCTTACTTACTAATAGTTTCCCGCTTTTTCTTTAGAATAGAAAACTTTTCCAGTAGCGTTTACTTAGGCTATGCATATTTTAATAAAAATATATTAATATAAAAGGGTTTTTTTAGGAATATAGTACCATATTCCTTCTAACAGCACTATTAAGAGGAATATAGTATAATATAATCTAATCCTTTTTAGTAATATTTTAGGCTATGTATATTTAAATAATAATAATACAGCTAGCTATATCTAGCCACTTAGCTATATATAAATAGCTTTAATTTAGTTCTTTCTAGGCATAAAACCTGTATATATAGCTTATTTCTACAGTCTTTTATAAAAATAATATATACTTATTTTAACCTAATTTATATATAATTCTCTAATTTATATTTTGACTAGAATATTAGCTTGATTTCTACATCCCTATTAGACGTGCTGAGAATTAGTTATAACTATAATTAAAATTAATATTACTACCACTCTTAGCGTGATAGGCCTTATTAACTAAGCTACTATTATTATAATTAAGATTATACCTTTTAGAGCCTCAATTATAGGCACACTAGTATATAATAACGTTTTTAATTTTTTAATTTTTTTCTTCTAATTTATTTATTTTTTTTATGCTTTTTTTTATTTTATTATATACTAATTTTTATCTAAAGCTACTAACGTGCTATTCTTTATAAGAAGTTTTAAAAAGCTAGTATTACTAATACTAACTTTATCAGCTCTAATAAGGCACTAGACTATAGATTTCTATATAATAGTAAAAATAAAGGCTATGCTAATTTTTTTATAACTAGTATTATTAAAGATAATTAGCTCCCGGGATGGCTTAATACCGTAAGGCTAAATATAATTATAATATATCTTAAGACTAATAATATTAGTTAAGAAAAGTTAACTTAAGATATTATTAGGGTGTATTTAACTCTTATGGATTAGATATATATAAGTAAGTCTAATATAAAGATTCTAGTAAATTACCTTACCAGATATAAGCCAGATATTTATTATAAATATATAATACTAATAATTTTAAAAGGTGTCTTAACTTATTTTATTTACCTTAAACAAAAAATTCTATCATACGAAGTAAGATATTATTAATTTTAATAAGACTATTATATCTTAAGTTTCTACTAAGTCTACTTAAGCTTCTCTAATTATGATTATAGATAATTTCTCTAGATTTAATATAATAACTAACACGACGGATGGTAAATATTCTAATAATAAAGAAAATTAGAAACTAGCTAATAAGTTCTACCCGCCGCTATTAAAAGCCATTAAGTATGTAAGTTAAGAAAGTTAGATTAAAAATATTCTTTAAATATAAAATCAAAAATATTAATAATACTTTTTTAATTTAATTGTGATAATAATACATTAGAAGGGGCATCTACTTAGCTATTACTTAAAAATTATTTTAAAGATTATATTTTAGTGCCCTATTACGTCCCCTAGTATTATAAGGTAGAATTAATTAGTTAAAACTATAAATAATTTCTTAGTTAGCTACTAGACAGCGGTAAAGCGCTTAGAGTTAATTAAAAATAATATTAATAAATAAACTATAGTGTATATAGTGTAGTAAAGAATTTACTAAGTAAAGCTTTATTTAATTAAAAAAAAATAAGACCATAAGAACCGCATGTCGATGCTTAGTAGAAAAAGACTTAAATATAAAATATATTATTTAATATAAAGATAAGATAACACGTAACGCACTAAGAAAGGTCTGGCTAAAATTCTAAGATTTTTAGTAAACTAGCCTATTAGTAATATATAAGATTTAGTAGCTATATTATTATTACTTATAATAATCTTTTATCTCCTTAGCTTAACTTTCTATAGGTCTAGAGTAATAATTAACTAAAGTTATTATAATACTTCTTCTAGTCTTTTTTTATGCTGGCGAATTTTTGTTAGCTTTAGTTCTAGTACTATATAATTCATACTATATCTAACTATACCGCCTAATACTATTCTATAATATTTAATATCATTATATGGATTAAGATATGTAGGTGGAATTTAGCTAATATAATAAAAATAAATACACTACTACTAGGTTTTTTTTTTTTAGACTATAATAAATATTTATTATATATTACCTTATAGTTATCTTTTAAAGATTTTTTACTATATACTTTTTTTTATTATTTTTTATATTTACTGCCGCTTTAGCCTCCGTTGTTAACGCTAGATACTATTTAAATAGGTAAATAAATATATTTTTTTATTAAGTTTAGCTTAATATATTCACGCTTTATGCTAATATATTTTCTAATTATTATAAGAACAGCCAGCAGCGCGGTAATTACGTTCTAAATACTAATACTAAAAATTAATAAGTTTTTAATATTAAGAAAACTAGTAGTAAAAGTAGCTCACTAAAGCCTATTAAATACTAAATAGGATTTATATACTAGATAATAGTATATCTGACTAGAGGAGGAAAAGGGACAGCTAGAACACCTAATAATAAGAAAATTAGTAGGTTTAAATTTAGGTTTATATTTCCTTCCTACAGATATTATCATATGCCGTAATTAGATACTAACTTTAGAATATATAGAGTAGATATTAACTAGGGTTTATATAAAAACCCTATTTATAGTAAATTATCTACTCTAAATCTAATACCTATAGTAAATACTATTAAAGTAAGGTTTTTACTAGTATTTATAGTTTTAAGCTTTACTACTTAAAGCACTCTCTAGCTAGAAACTAAATAAGTATATTTATAAATTAAGAGGCGAAATAGTTAAGCAGTACTATTAAAAGTTATAAAGTATATAAAAGTATTATTTTAATAATAACTAAACATACTACTACTATAAACTAGAGAGATGTAATGGATTAACTCTGATTTATAGTAAATTTAACTAGCGTCCTATATAGTCTAGCTAAGTCTAGTAAAAAATTAAGTAGAATTTATTAACAGAATTCGCGGGGAAAAATACACTCTTTTTAGTATATATAGTTTATATACAAAAACTTAGCTATTACTAGAGAATTACTTTAAGAGTTATATTTTAGTGCTCTATTACGTCCCCCAGTATCATAAGATAGAATTAATTAGTTAAAACTATAGATAATTTCTTAGTTAACTGCTAGACAGCAGTAAAGCGCTTAGAATTAGTTAAGAATAATATTAGTATATAAACTATAGTATATATAGTGTAGTAAAGAATTCGCTAAGTAAAGCTTTATTTAATTAAAAAAAAATAAGACCATAAAAACCGCATGTCGATGCTTAGTAGGAGGAGGCTTAAATATAAAATATACTATTTAATATAAAGATAAAATAACACGTAACGTACTAAGAAAGGTCTAGCTAGAATTCTAAGATTTTTAGTAGACTAACTTATTAGTAATATATAAGATTTAGTAGCTATATTATTATTACCTATAATTATTTTTTACCTCCTTAGCTTAACTTTCTATAAGTCTAAAGTTATAATTAACTAAGGTTATTTTAATACTTTATCTGGTTTTTTTCTATACTGGCGAGTTTTTACTAGCTCTAGTCTAGTACTATATTAATTTATACTACATCTAACTATACCGCCTAACGTCTATTCTATAACGTTTAATATTATTATATAGATTAAGAACACATATATGGAATCTAGCTAATAAAATAAAAACGAATATACTACTTCTAGGTTTTCTTCTAGACTATAATACATATCAGTTATATATTACCCTACAGACTTTAAAATCCATTATTAATAGGCTTTCCCTTAAACTAAATTATATTAATTTATTTTTTCCTATTTCTTTTTTATTGTGTTAAGCTGTTCTAGGAACTTAATTTCTATCTCCTAAAGATCTTTTACTATATACTTTCTTTTATTATTTTTTATATTTATTACTACTTTAGCCTCTATTGTTAATGCTGGATGCTTTAAAAAGGAGTAAATAGATATATCTTTTAATAAGATTTTATTAAACGCAATCTTACTCTACGCGTGTATACTATTTAGTTTTTATATAAATAACTAGCAGCATAATAATTACGTTCCTGATATTAATCCTAAAAAATACTAGTTTATCTATATTAAGAAAACTGGCGGCAAGGATGGCTCACTATTAGTTATTAACTACTAGTAGAGAGTTAAGTACTAGATATTATAATATAATCCTAAAGAAGGAAAAAGGACAGCTAAAAGGCCTAATAAATTAAAAATTTATAGTTTTAAATTTAGGTTTATGTTTCCTTACTGCTAATATTACCATATACTATAATTAAATACTAATCTTAGAATATATAGTATAGATATTAATAGAGAGTTATATTAAGACCTTGTTTATAATATAGCACTATTCCTTTCATAACTAACATATAGTCTTATAGTAAATTCTGTTAGGATAAGGTTTTTACTAGTATTTATAGCTTTAAGTTTTATTACTTAAGACACTCTCTAGCTAGAAGCTAAATAGAAGTATTTATAAATTAAAAGGTAAAATAGTTAAGCAGTACCGTTAAAGGCTATAGAGTATATATAGAAATATTATTTTAAGTTAGTTATTTACTATTAAAACATACTTATTAAAGAAAATTCACTCACTAATATTGGGCTAGAACTTTAGTTGTTGTTATAGTATAAAAGTTTTATATAAGTTTATATAAATAAATTAACCTTAAATGCTAGATATAAACTAGCTTAATAAGAACTACTACTACAGTTTAAACAGCTTAAGCGGGGTAGGTTAATACAGTAGTTAAGTAAATTTAGTACTTAATACTATTACTTAAAACTAAATAAATATAAGATTTTTTTTATCTTTATTTTTTTTATTCTTACTATCCGGAACTTTCTCCTTTATCTTATTATATATAGTTATTGAAAGCTTAGCTTTAGTATATAGACTTTATTTTAACCCTAATAAATTCTATTTATACACGTTGATTCCTTATTAGCTTTTAGGTTCTAGTATTTAGTCTTAATAGTGTTAGCTTATTATTTACTATTAGTATAGAAACTATCTAATCTACTAAGTGCCTTAATAAGAGTAGATAGGTTGTGTTATTAGTATAGAATATAAAGTATTTCCCTCTATTTAAATCGTCTATATAAAGTATAATAGTAGTAATATAAAGACTCTATAATAGTATAAAAAGAAAAGAAAACACGTTAGCTAGACGTAAATAAGAATAGAATTAAAAAAATACTAATAGTGCACTAAATATATATACGTTAGTATTTATTATTTACTTACTAGCCTAAAAGTAATTATACTACCTTAAAATAACCATCCTATAATTTTAGCATAAATAAAGAATATAGTTTACGTAATCTAAATACGTTTTATAAAGTCTATATAAATAGCTAAAAATCAGATTAGTGATAGAAAATAGTAGAAGTAAGTAAAAGAGTCTAAATCTAAATCTAAATAGAATAAAAATAAAAAACTATAATAAAAACCGGGATGAAAAGCGAACCTGCACTATAATTTTAGCGTGAATAAAAAGATAGCTTAAGTATATTCTATATAATTAATATAGATAATTTTTATATATATCTTAAAGAGATTTTATAAAAGTAATGTAACCCTATAATAATAGTCTAACCAGTAGATATAGATTAGCTTAATAAGAACTATTATTATGGCTTAAATAGTTTAGATAAAATAAGCTAATGTAATAGTTAAGTTAGCTTACTACTTACTATAGTTACTTAAGATTATATAGGTGTAAAGTTCTTTTTATTCTTACTATCTAGAACCTCCTCTACTTTATATATAGTTTTTGGAAACTTAGCTTTAATATAAAGTGGCTCCTTTCCATTAATTAGACTGCCTATAATATATTCTAAATTAAGCTATAAATTAAGAGCTTAACTAGTAGCATATGCATGAAAGTTAATTCTTTTTATAAAATTAAGCTAAATATACTATTCTTTAACACAAAGCATCTACTCTACTTATATAATAATAATTAAATTATAAAGTATTAAGTAAAAACTATTCTAGCTAAGTCTCTTAGTAGCTATATACTAAAGTATAGCTTACTTTAACTATTAGTTAAAGCTAATACACTTTTTCTAAGTAGTATTTAGAAAAATTAGTTATAAAAAAGCATTCTTTACTTATGTCTATAGATTATCTTATTTATTATAATTATAGTTTTAGTTTCTTTTTACCTTCTTGTTTTCCTGCTCAAGCGCGGTAATCTTTTCGGTATATATACAAGTAAAAAAAGCTATTATCTAGTAATACTAAACATAAACAGTAGTAAGCTACGCCTTATAGTAGTTTACTATATCCTAAATATAATAAAAAACGTAATTAATAGTATTATACTTAAAAAGTCTATTTTTATTTAGCTATAGCAAGACTTTAGCAAGCTTAAATAAAGTTACAGTAAATTAAAAAAAAAAGACAAGTATAAGACGTATTAGGAATAGAGATCTATATAGCTATTAATTATATAAAAAGAAAATAGCGTAGTGCTAGGTAGTCTAATTACCTAAAATATAAACTCTTTTAAGTATAATAATAGCCATAATATATAAAGCATTAGCAGTATTATAGAAGTTAGAAATACTATTACTAATAAATTACCTAAAGATCTAGGAAATGTGTGGCTCGTTATAGGGTAATATATTAGCATAAATAATATACTTAGTACAAGAAGCCTTATTATAAGGCTTTATTAAACTATAGGACTATTTTTTCTTTAATATTTATATCTCTTACTTCTTCTAGCGACTCTACTCAGCGCGATGGTTATTATTTATAATAATAATAATTAAAACTAATAGCCCTGCTTTAACGTCCGCTTTAAATAGTATATCTATTTTCTTAATAGATTTATTAGGTAGGCTAGGTACTGGTGGCTGTTCTATATTTATAGAGCTTAACACATCCAGCCTATTTTAAGTATTTTAGTTATTTAACTTATCCGGCTCTATTTTAGTATACTTAGGAGTTAGTATCTAGCCGGTAGTAAAACACTTAGTAGAGAGTAAAAAAAAGCCAAGTTATCTTTATATAAAAAGAGATTTCTAGGTATCTTCTATAAGTAAATATACTATATAGACTAGTGCCTTTTAGCTTATATCTAAAAATATAGTTTTAGAAAGTATTTTATACAGTAGCTAAATAGCTAACAGCATGGAATTAGCTATAAAGACTAATTTATACTTAATTATTAGGTTATTAAGAACTAGCTATTTAGTGCTATAACTATTAGATAGAGTATATCCCTTTAGATTTACCTTTTTTACCTTTTAAAAGAGCCTTTCATAATCCTTGTTAGGTAGAGTATAGATATATTTAAGTAAAAAGTCTTACTTTTTAATTATAGTAAAGCTTTAGGTACTACTGTTAAACTATTACACAGCTTAACTAAGTAAATATACCTAGTATAACTTAGACAACTATAACTATAATATATTTAAAAAAGTAGATATTATAAGATAAAGAAGAAATATATTACACGTTATATAATAGTTATGCTAAGAAACTTCTAACTTTTAGTTTTAGTAATACTAGAAGTTACGGCTAGCACTACTTAAGTAATCTAATACATATATTATATTAAAAAACTAATTAAAAAAAAGCTAATAATTATATCACAACAGATCTTCATAAAAAAAGGAAAAAATAAAAAATAGATACCTAAATATAAAAATAAAAGGACTAGTAATGGGTTTAAGTGCAAAAGCGTAATCTATTAGTTAACTAATAAAGTTATAAAATAAAAAGACAATAACAGGAGAACGTATTAAAAAAGAGTATTTTAAGTATTTAGTTAAGTACTAGTTAGCTATTTAAAAAGAATATAGATATATAATATAACTAGATTAAATTAAAGGCCATTTATAAAATCACAATCACAAATTATCACGTAAAGAGGCGGAGTTAATAGGAGAAGGTGTTTAAAATTAGCTATATATAATTTATTATTCTAGTAAGTTAAAAGTACTAAGTTTTATTAACTAGCTAATCAAGCAGTTGCTAATATATACTAATAGATTATTATATTAGTTAAATCCAGGCTAATACCATTACATATATTAAGAAAAAAAGAGTATAAAAGAGTATTAGTAGAAAGTATATTAATAGTCAATAGTAATAAAGCATAAAGGTTTAGGTATAGTAAAAGGTATAAGAATTAAGTAGTAAATATAGAAAGAGACCAGAAACATTTAGTACCAGCGGTTTTTTATTACTTATTATAAATTCTAGTATTTCGAAGTGCGATAGCCCGTTTAAGGATAATAAAATAAGCTAAAACTAATTCCTATAAATAATAAGGCATTATAGGCCTAGTTACGTGACAGGATAATAAGTATATAAGTAGATATTAAAAAGAGAGCCTAAATAAGGATCTAAGAGAGTAAAAGAAATAAAATAAACCCGTAATTAGAGTAAACATAATAGTTATTATATTTAGTAGAAATAAAGAGACTAGATTTATTGGCATGTATGAAGGAACCTAATATAAACCTAAATAAAGAAAAAAAGCCTATTAAAGTAGTGATTTAGGAGGTGATGGATGGATTAACCTAATTTAACCAAGCATTAGTTATTAACTAAATTAATATATTTATTTATATAAAGATAATTTAAATAGAAAAGCACTAGATACAATACCAGCTATTACAGCTATATATAAATAAGAAGTCAATTAGTGAAAATTGCTGGCTGTGGAAGTAGATATTAATGTTTTTTACTTATATATAAAAAGAACATGAGTGGACGAGCTCTAAATATAGATTTATTTACTAATAACAAAAAACATAAAAGGCGTTAGTTAAGTAAATAAAACAAAAGATTATAAAAAAGAATTAAATAAACGAAGAAGATAAGATAAAAGATGAGATAGAAGATAAAATAGTAATAGATAAAATAGAGAACAAAGCAGAAGATAAAAAAAGCACGACTAAAAACAACAGTAATAAACCAAAAGAGTTAACGGGAATCTAAAAGGCATGTTTATAGTTTTATATTAAACTATTAAATTAATTAATAACCTGTAAAGAGTATAATAGCCTGTTGGTATATGCATTAGCGGTTTTAAAAATTAAAGAGAATAGATAAAAGAGATTAGAGTAGTACTTACTTATTTTATTAGCTATAATTAAAATAGCCTGTTTTATAGTCATCTAGCAGGCATTAGAGTTATTAGAGCTGTTTTAAAAAGACGAATTTAATAGTAACAGCACATACGAGAGTAAGGACAGCGCGGATTTATAGTAAAAGAGTTGTTTATAATTTATCTAAGATATAATAGATAGGTTCATAGTCTAAGGGAGCTATAATCTAATATAATAAATATTGAATTTATAGACATACAGGTTAAAGGTGTATTATAACACAATATTAAGAGGCCACGTCAAATAGATAGGTCATAATAAGTTATTATATAAGGATTTGCATTTTAATATGGCCTAGTTTTGTAGCATGGTTCACAAATTAGCCACAGAAAGTCAGCAATTATTGTTAAAGGAGTTATTGTTTTCCGATAATATAATAGCTAACTAAGTACTTAAGATCTCATGGAATAAGTTATGGGATAATCCGACTGACGAGCGACCCGAGTAGAATTTTTTGAAGAATCATCAAACCCAGTTACCTGTAGATAAAGAGATGTGGTTATTCAATCAGGTTAAAAAAGATACCGTAATAAGAAAAAGGTTTTTAAAACTGGACAGCAGGTTAGGAATTAATTGACAGGGCGTTAAGTCGTACATGTCCCATGTGATTGAGTTTTAAGAAAAGTTGATTATGTTAATGTATATAGTAGCAGGACAGCCGGTAAGAGTACTAGAGATATTAAGTATTCGCCATAGTAACACAACGAAAGATGGGCATAGGAACATTTTCATTGAAGATAGTATGGTGATGTTCGTCACAAGATACCATAAAAGGTATGCGGTAAGTGGAGATGTTAAGATCATCCATAGATATTTGCCACGCGAGGTGGGTGAGTTGTTGGTATGGTATTTATGGTTGGTGTTACCATTCCAATAGTGATTGGAGGTAATAGTATGGGAGAAAGAAGCCATATCATCGCACATGTGGCTGGTAGACCCGGGTGGAAGGAAGTAGACGTTAGAGCGAATGCGACACGTGTTGAAGCGCGAGAGCAGGATTGAGTTGGGGCAAGAGTTAACGATTCAGGCATATCGCGAAGTCGCTATCGGCATTAGCAGGAGGTTCATGCACAGTTCAACCGTGTTCAATGCCGAGAGGGGCAATAAGAACGAAGAGTGGAATGAGAAGAATATTACAGCAGCGATTGCGGACGAGCAGGCCGGGCATATGTCGCATATCGCGGGTTTGATATATGCACAGGCGATTATGGAACAGGCGGGAGCGGTAGCAGACAAGAGACAGCAGTTCCGGGCATCGAGTATAGATTAGCACCGGTTTTTGGGATTTCGGTCGGCTGTAGAAGAAGGATCCAAGTCAAAGAAGCGAAAGCGTGCCCCGTTCGAGACTGAGGCTGAAGAGAGTTGAATTAATTAATAGGAGTAGTTAAGGAAAATAAACGCAGCAGCGCAGTTAAGGCGTATGATAGGCAAAGAGGCCGTGTTCTAAGAAGTGTAAGAGAAAGTAATTAAGGCAATTACAGCAGGAAAGAGTCTAGTAGTTATAGTAATACTAACAGAAGTAGAAAAGAGCATGTTATTCATATTACCAGTATAGACTAAGTAGGGTAAAATAATAGTAATAATAATACTATTAATCACATTACACAGGGATATAAAGTGATAGTATAAGAAGTTAAAAATTTTATATAAGAAATAGGAAGAATAGCGTTTACTAGATATAATAATAATTATATTAGTAATATCTAAGTTAACAGTTAGTAAGAATTTTATAACGTTTTTAAATTAATTAAAAGTAACACGGCAGTTAGACTGAATTATAATTAATAAATATTATATTATATTAAACTATTAATACACGTTCTGTAAATAGATGCAATAGTTAGAGAAATTAGTAAATATAGAAATATAAATAGTTTTATTAACAGTAACGTTATTACCCGGTAAGGAAGAAAAGTTATACTAAAAAATATATTTTAAAACAAATTAGATAAAGATATTTAGGGTGAGAATAGTAAGAGTTAATATAATATATTAAGTAATTAAAATAAGCAGAGCAGCAAGACGGTAGGAGAAAAAGAAAGTTATTTTAAATTTAATTAAAAAAAAAATAAAGAGATATAAGACGGGAAAGATTATAGTATATTATAATATAATTAAAAAGGTAAAGAAAATTATAAAGGTATTAAATTATAATATATACTACTACCATGCAGTTAGAAAAGACAGTATGTTAAAAAAGTTTATAAAAGAAAAGTAATAAGTTATAGTTATAATAAGCATATTAAATATAAGTATTAATATAGTAGATATTAGGTGTATTATATATATAAATAGGCTGTAAACGTTATTAAATTACGCATAAGAGAGTAGAAAGGCAGGATAAGATAAATTAAAAAACAAAGTAATTATAATAAACAAGGATAATAAAAGAGAATATAAGAAAAAAAAATAGATATAAGAAGGATAGATATAAAAAAAACAGATATAAAAAAAGCAGACATAAGAAAAGTAATAGTTAATAAAAATATACATAAAAAGCAAGGACAGAAGAGAGAGATATAGAAAAGTAATATTAAATAGATATTTAAATAAAAGAAAGAATTAAGTAGGTTATGAAAACAGAAAGAAGTTATACAACATTTATAATAGTATAAAAGAAAAAGAAGAGAAAGAAAAGAAAGAAGAAAAGAAAATAAAAGAGAAAGTAAAAGAGAAAAAAGAAGAGAAAAAAAACAAGAAAATAAGTAAAAAAATAGTAAATAAAAACGTAGAAACAAAAAGAAATAAGATTTAGTATAAGTTTTAGTAATAAAAGTAAAAAAAAAGAGTACTATAAGATAAGTTTATTTAGTACAAGTAATAGAGATTTACAGAGATAGAATAATTATAGCAGTAGTTATAGTAATAGATAGGGCAATATAAGATATATAAGATAGTAGAAATAAAAATAGATAATTATAATTTAAGATAATATCAAAGACAGGAGAGTCAAATCATAAAAGAAAAGATTAAAATAATTAAGAATATAATTAAGTTTAAATTATATTTAGGTTGTTTTTAGTGTAGGGTTCCGCAGGAAGTTTATAATTAATAAAAGAATAATAAAAGAGATAGATATTAAAGAGTAAAAGATAAATATTATTAGTACAAAAAAGTATTAGTAATAAGTATTATAGAGTTAGTTTTTAGATATTAAGTATAAATAAAAGAGTAGTAGCAGTAATAATTAAAAGAGCATAAAGTTAATATCAGGTTAAACTAAAGTTTAATTCATTATTTAAAGCAAAAGAGATAGTTAGAAGTAGTTAAAAATAGTAATTTAATTAGCGAGTTTTATTAGATCACACGTTTTATAAAAGAGTAGAAGTAGAAAAATTTATTAAATTTAATATTTAAAAGTAAAAAGTAATAAATTATAAATAAAAGTAAATAAACAAAGTAAGAGAAAGTAAAATAAAAGAGTTTATAACAAGTTTTTTAGAATTATTATTAGTAAAGTTTTTAATGAATAAGTTGGAGTCAAAAATAGTAAGAAAAAAAAAATAAAAAATAAAAAATAATAAATAAAAATAAAAATAAAAAATAAAAAATAAAAATAAAAAATAAAAATAAAAATAAAAATAAAAATAAAAGAAAAAGAGTTAAAGGCTATTGGGTCTAAGGATTAAAAATAACCTTTTTTAATTTATTAAAAGATAAAGAGGCGGCCCGGCACGAGGGTTAAAAAAAAAAAAAAAAAAAAAAAAAAAAAAAAAAAAAAATAAAAAAAAAAAAAGATGAAGAAAGAAAATGAAGAAAGAAGAAATAAAAAAAAAGAAAAGAAAAAATAGCTTTTCATCTATTAAAGAATAAAAAGGCTCTATAGCTTAAGTAAAGAGATAATAGTTATAAAAGATACCAGGTAAGAAATTAAAAAAGAAAGAAAAAAAGAAAGAAAGAAGAAGAAAGGAGAAAGAAAGAAAGAGAGAAATAGAAAAAGTTCTTAATCTATTAGAGAGTAAAAAGGCCCTACAGCTTAAGTAAAAAAATAATAATTATAAAAAATACCGGGTAAGAAATTAAAAAAAAAAGAAAGAAAAAAAGGAGAAGAAGAGAGTAAAGAAAGAAAGAAAAAAGAAGAAAAAGCTTTTAATTTATTAAAGAATAAGAAAACCCTATAGCCTAAATAAAGAAATAATAGTAGTAAGAGATACCAGGTAAGAGATTATAGAAAAGAGAAAAAAGAAAAAGAGAGAAAAAGAAGAAAGAAGAAAGAGAAAAAAAGAAAAGAGTTTTTAATCTATTAGGAAATAAAAAGGCCCCGCAGCCCAAGTAAAGAGATAGTAGTTAAAAAAGGTGCTAGGTATAAGATTAAAGAAAAAAAAAAAGAAAAACAAAAAAAGAAAGAGAAAAGAGAGAAAGAGAGAAGAAAAAAAAATCTCTAACTTATTAGAAAGTAAAAAAGCCCTACAGCCTAAGTAAAAAAATAGTAGTTATAAAATATACCATAAAGTAAAGAAAAAAAAAAGTTTTAGTTTTAGAAGTTTATAAAAAAGGAGAGAAAGAGAAGAGGGTAGAAAGGAAAAAAAAATAATAAAAAATAATAGAAAAAAAAAGAAAAAGTAAAGAGAGAAAGGTGAGAGTGAAAAAAAAAAAAAAAAGAAAAGTAATTAAAGTAGAAGTAAAAAGAAAAACAGAGGTAGAAATAGAAAGAGAAGTAAAAATAAAAGTAAAGAGAAAAATAAGAATAAAAAGAAAGAATAAAAATAATAGAATAAAAAAAAAGAAATAGAAAAAGAAAAAGAAAAGGAACAGAAAAAGAAAATAAGTAAAGATAGTATAAAAAAAGAAAGTAAAAAGAGAAGAAAAGAAAGTAGAAAAGAAAGTAAGAAAAGAGGTAAAAGAAGAAATAAGAGGTAGAAAAAAAGAGTTCAAAAAGAGAGTAAGTAGAAGTAAAAATAGAAGAAAAAAAGTTATTTCAAAAACGAGATAAAAGGAAAGAGTAAAAAACGAGGTAAAAGTAAAGATAAAAAAAAAAAAAGAGACAAAACGGTAAGGGTAGTAGTAGAAAAAAGAAGTTAAAAAATAAAGATAAAAAAAAGGGTTTAAAGAGAAGTAAAAGCAAAAGTAAAAGTAAAAAAAGAAGTAAAAATAGAAGTAGAAGTAAAGGTACGAGTAAAAGTAGGAGTAAAAGTAGTAATAAAGGTAGTAATAAAAGTAGTAGTAAAAGTAGTAATAAAAGTGGTAATAAAAGTAGTAGTAAAAGTAGTAGTAAAAATAGTAGAAAAAAAAGTAAAAGTAGAAAAAGAAGTAAAAATAGAAAAAGAAGTAAAAGTAGTAGTTAAAGTAGTAGTAAAAATAGTAGAAAAGTTAAAAGTAATAGTAAAAATAGAAAAGGTAGAAAAAGTAGTAAAAAAAGTAGAAAAAAGTAGTAAAGAGAGAAGAAGTAGAAAAGAAAAGAAAAATAGAGAAAAAGTAGTAAAAAAGAGTAAAAGTAGTAAAATAAAAAAAAGAAAAGTAAAAAGAAAAAAAATAGAAGTAGTAAAAGTAATAGAAAAAGTAAAAGTAATAGGAAAAGTAAAAGTAGAAAAAAAAAAGAAGAAAGTAGAAGAAAGTAGAAGCAAGTAGAAGGAAGTAGAAAGAAATAGAAAAAAAGAAGAAAAAGAGTAGGAGTAAAAAAAGAGAAGTAAATATAAAAAAAAAAAAAGAAGAAAAGTAGGTAAAAGTTAAAAGGTAAAAAAAAAAGAAAAGTTAAGACAAGTAAAAAAAGAAAAAGTAGGAGAGATAAAAGAAAAGAAGTAAAGAAAAGTAAAAGAAAAGAAGTAAAGAAAAGTAAAAGAAAAAAAGAAAAAAGAGATAAAGAAAAAGAGAATAGAAAAGAGTAGAAGGTAAAAAATAAAAAAAAAAGAAAGTCTATCTCATAACGGTAAATCAACTCAGGGCTGGGTTAATTATTTTTATTAGAAACAAAATATACGCGTACTAAGGTAAATTTAAGAATAAGAGCTAGGTTAATTTATTTTTTAGGGGCCAGAATTAATTTACATTACGTTATCAGATCTATACTAAATTTTAATATATTATTTAGTATATAAAGTTACACCGTTCTTCAGAATTGCATTAAAATATTTAACGTGGTTATAGAGTAAATATAGATAGGAAAATTAAAAGTAGATTTTAGTATTCCTACCTATAATATATAAACTGCCTGTATAAATATACTATAATTTTAGTGCGAACGAAGAAAGTAGCTTATATACTTTAAGTAGAGATTATAGCATCTATATAAATAATTTATAAATCTAAATAAAATTATAATAGTTATTTATTTAATAAACGCTTTTATCTTATAATGGTAAATTGACTATTATAGGGTAATAAATCTACTTAAGGCAGAATACATTTTTATTTTAGAGACAGAATATATTTATATTAGGTAGTTAGATTTATACTAAATTTAGATATATTATTTAGTATACGTAGTAGTACCGCCTATATAATTTATATTAAAATATTTACTATTATTATGGAGTAAATATAGGTAGAAAAATTAGAATAGATTTTAATATCCCTATCTATAATATACAGACTACTTATATTAATAGCTAGTTTCCAAACATTTTTAATATTATAAAACTAGGAATATTAAGCTATATTATACTAGCAAGAATAATAAGTAGTTAGTACAACTATTTAGTTCTAATTTAAAATAAATAAAGTAGTAAAATGTAATAGAAATGAAAGGCTTAGATAATACTATATTATATAAATAAAAGAATTAACTAAAATAGTATAAATAAAGTTATATATATTAGACTATAAACTTCTAGGCTTATAGAACTAGGTTTTCTAAACACAATAATATACCTTTTATTACCATAGAATGGATAGGGGTTAAAATATAAAGATTAAAAAGAATAGATAGTATAAAGTAATAAAAAGAAACGAAAAAGAAATAAAAAAGTGGCATAGACCAGAATCGAAAAGTCAGGTTCTAAGAAAGAAGAGATGAAAAAAAGGAGTTATAGTTTAAATCTAAGTTAGCTATACTTACACTTAACTACCTCAAATCCAAACCATAAATAGAAATATTTAAAAATTAATAGAAATATATAGAGGTAGAAAATAAGAGGATAGGAGAACAAAAACAGAACATATATTAAGATAATAAGTGTTAGTTATATTTTTATATATATTAGCTCTATAAGAACAAACTCAAATAATATGGTTCAAAAGTCAAAATAAAGGTGATAATATAGTTAATTATAATAAAATAGTAGAAAAGGTTTAAGACATTTAGGATGAACATAAAAAATTACGATATTTTAGTTTCTAAATATTATTAGGATTATAGGCTATATAATTAAGTATCTTAAGCTATATTATATTACTAAGTAGTAGCAAAAATAATAAAGTAGCAAGTATAAAAGTTTAGTTACAATTTAAAAATAGTAAGTTAGTAAAATATAATAAAAATAAAAAATTAAATATATAAAGAGACACTGAGATATAGACTTTCTAGAAAAAAGAAAGAAAAAAGTAGTTTACAATAGAATAGAAAAGTCAGTATCTAGAAGAGAGAATAGAGAGAGAAAAGAGAAGAAAAATAAAAGATAAAAGAGAACAAATAAAAGACTATAAAAGTATTTAGAATAGTAGTTATTATTTAAAGGTATATAGATTAAGTAATAGCAACTAGCCTAAATAACTTATAATTAAAATCTTCTTTGTTTTTTCGAAAATTAAATAAAATATATAAGTAGTATATTAAGCTTTACATTAGGCTTTATATTAAGCTTCATACTAAACTTTATACTAGACTTTATACTAAGCTTTATACTAAGCTTTATACTAAGTATTCTATTAGGTATTCTATTAAGTTTTATATAAAAATTTAGTTTTTATATACTTATTTAAAAAAAAAAAAAAAAAAAAAAAAAAAAGTGGTACACACTAGAGTCGAACAGTCAGCTCTTATTTAGCAAGAAAAAAAGTATATTAGTATATTAACCAAACACCACGTTTAGTCAACACACTTAGTATATAAATAAAAATTTTAAAAATTTTTAGAAATATATAGAGGTAGAAAAGTAGGAACATGGGAAAATAAAAATAAAATAACTAAAATAAAAACTATATTAGTAGATTAAGAGCTATTTTAATTTTTATATAAATACTTATATTAATACTACTAAAGCTAGTATTACTTAAAGACGTAATTAATAGCTATTATTAGGGGTCTATTCTATAGTAGTAAACTAACTAAGCTTAACTATACTATAATTTTAGCATAAATAAAAGAGATAGTTTACATAATCTAAATAGATTTTACTAAGTAAAAATAAAAACTATAATATAGGATAGAGTTTACACTATAATTTTAGCATAAGCAGAGAAACTATTTCCATATTTCTAGAGATTTATATAAATGAATTAACTTTAGGTGCTAGATATAAACCAGTTTAATAAAAACTACTACTATAGTTTAAATAGCTTAGGTAAAGTAAGTTAACGTAATAGTTAAATAAGTCTAGTACTTAATACTATTACCTAAGACTAGGTAGGTATAGAGTTCTCTTTATTTTTATTCTTATTCTCTTTATTATTACTATCCGGAACTTCCTTTACCTTGTATAAAGTTATTAAAAGCTTGACTTTAATATACAGACGCTGTTTTTTATTAATTAAGCTAGTAATATTTTCTGAATCTAGCTAAGCGTTAAAAGTCTTACTTGTAACGTAAATATCAGAATTAACCTTTTTAATAAGCTTAAGCTATATGTACTATTCTCTAATAAAAAGTTTCTACTCTACTTATAAATTAATAATCTAATTATAGAGTATTAGGTAAAGACTACTCTAGCTAATACTATTAGTAAATTTATACTAATATTAAGCTTATTTTAAACACTTATAAAAGATACCACGCTGCTTTTTAATAGTATTAGGGAAAATTAGAGATAGAAGAGTATTCTTTACCTCCGTTTATAAATTACCTCTTTTATTATGATTATAATACTAGTCTATACCTGCTTTTTTATTTTCTTACTTTAGTATTAAAATCTTATTAGCGTACGTGCGGGCTAGGAAAGCCATAATCTAATAATACTAGATATAAGCTATAGTAATCTACTTTTTATAAAAATTAACTATATTCTAGGTATAAAAGAATAAATTATTTATTTTAATAAATTTAAAAGAAGATAATTAGACAGCACCTGTTAAGAAAAGAGTTTTAAAAGACTATTATTTTTCTAGAAAAAACATAGTATAGCGCCGGGCAGCTTAGTTACCTAAATAATAAATATTTTAAAATATAGTAGTAGTAGTTATATACGGACCATAGCTATAGCTAAGTACTAAGTTATAAAAAGTAAAATCACTAATATATTACCTAATAATCTAGGTAATAATAGTTTTATTATTAGGTGAAATAGAGTTATAAGCAGCATACTCAGTATAAGAAGTACTTTTATAAGACTATTATAGGCTAAAAGACTATTTCTTTTTTAAAGTATATATTTTCTACTCCTCCTCACGCCTCTACTCAGCACGAAAATTATTATTAGTAATAGTAGTTATTAAAGCTAGGTACTCTTTAGATAGTATACTCTCTTCCTTAATAAACTAATTAAACTAGCTAGGTTCTTAGTCTAGTAAACTTATAGAGCTTAGCTTATCTAACTTTTCCGGCTTAACTATCCTAGCACGTTTTATAAGTTTAGTATCTAGTATCTAGCTATTTATATAGTTTGTGGTAGGGCACTTAGTAAAAGGCAGAGAAAAACTAGTTAAAAAAAAGTTAAATAAAAAAAAGCTAGATAAGAAAGAATTAAGTAGCTTTTAAATAAAGAGAGGTACTTAGCTATTTTTAGTTATTTATATAAGTATATATACTACGCGTACTAGATGTTTCTAGTTAATATCTAAAAAAGTATCTTTAAAAAGAGTCTCGCGTAGTAACCAGATAGCTAAAAGAATAAAGTAAGTAATAAAAATAGAATTATACTTAATTAGATTATTAAGAAGTAGTTATCTAGTGCTGTAGCTATTAGGTAAAATACCTTCCTTTAAATTCAGCTTTACTACGTTCTAAAAGAGCTTATAATAACTTTTATAGTTAGATATAATATAGATATACTTACGTAGAAAGTATAGCTATTTTTTAGTTATAATAAAGCTTTAAATACTGTCTTTTAATTATTATATAGCCTAGCTAAGCAGGCGCTTTTAATATAACTCTTATAATAATAATAATAACTATAATATAATTAAGTAAATAAATAAGCTAGCGTGAGATAGAGAAAAGGGGTTACGTATTTATATATAATATTATATACTAAGAACCCTTAAATTCTATTTCTAGTAAGAAGAAAGTTATAGCTTATACTATTTAAATAACCTAATATATATATTATACTAGTAGGTTAATTAAAAAAAGGCGATAATTAAACCACACAGATCATTATAAAAAAGGTTATAAAAAGAGTTATAAAAAGAAAAGAAAGAAAATAAAATATAAAAAATAAAAGAACAACCGGTAACAGGTTCACGCGTAGAGTAAACTAATAAACCTAAAATTATTTAACTACTTATATAAAGGAATTATTTTTATATAAGTGTTTACAGAGCCCAAAGATAACAGAAGGTGGTATTAAGAGTAAGTATTTAGAATATTTAGTTAAGTACTAAGTAGCTATTTACAAGGAATACAGATATAAAATATAGCTAGATTATATTAAGAGCTATTTAAAAGAAATCCACAAGGTATCACATAAAAATACAGAATTAGCTAGAAAAATAGTCTATAATTAGCTAGATTTAGTTTAATATCCTAGTAAATTAGAGTTATCTAGTAGTATCATAAAGCTAATTCATTAGCTACTATTATATTAGAATAGCTTATTATACCAATTAAAGCCAGCCCGTTACTGTTATATATTATAAAGTAAAGAGATAATAAAGAAGTATTAGTATAAGTTCTATTAATAGTTAGTAGAGAAGAAGCACAGGTGTCTAAGCTAGGTAAAAAGAAGAAAAATACAAAAATAAGTTAAAAAAGCATTTTATTAAATTTATTACTAGTAATTATTTATTTAAGGTTATAGATTATAATATTTTAAGATACGTCTACCTGTTAAAGGCTAGTAGAATAAGCTAAAACCTATTACCGCAAATAACAAAGCAATATAGGCCTAGATATGTAGTAGGATTATAAAGAAATAGGCTAATATTAAAACAAAAGCGTGTATAACTATCTAGCTAGGTAAAAAAAATAAAGTAAATTTATAGCTAAAACAAACATAATAGCTGTTATATTTAGAAGAGTTATAATAGCTAGATTTATTAGCATATATTAAAAAGCCTAACTTAAATTCTAAGAAGAAAAAAAAGCTTATTAAAGTAGCTATATAAAAGACTATAAATAAGCTAGCCTGAATTAGTTAGGCGTTAGTTATTAAAAGAACAGATATATTTATATATATAAAGGTAATATAAATAAAAAAGTATTAAATACAGTATCAGCCGCTGCAGCCATATATAGATAAGAAATTAATTAATAAGAATATATAGCTATAGAAGTAGATATTAATATTTTTTACCTATATATAAAAGAAGTATAAGTGAAAGAGCTCTAGATATAAATTCACTCACTAATAACAAAAAACATAAAAGATATTAATTAGGCAAATAAAATAGAAAGTAAAAGAAAAAAAGAAAATAAACAAGAAAGATATAGCTATAAACGAAATAAAAGAAAACAAAATAACTATAAATAAAGTAAAGGATAATAAAGAATAGAATAAAATAAAAGTAAGAGATAGAGTAGAAAACACGCTAGAAAGTTTAACAAAAATCTAAAAAGCGTGTTTATAATTTTATATTAAGTTATTAAACTAATTAATAACCTGTAAAGAGTATAATAGCCTGTTGGTATATATATTAATAGTTTTAAGAATTAAAAAAAGTAAATAAAAAGGCCCTAAGCAATACCTACTTATATTATTAGCTATAATTAAAGTAGTTTGTTTTATAGTTATCTAGTAAGCATTAGAGTTATTAGAGCTGTTTTAAGAGAATAAGTTTAATAATAATAGTATATATAAGAGTAATAATAGTGCCAGTTCACTATAGCCACACTATAAAAGATATTTATAGTTTATTTAAGATATAATAAATAAGTTCATAGTCTAAAGAAGTTATAGCCTAATGTAATAAATATTAGATTTATAAATATATAAGTTAAAGATTTAGTACAACACTACATTAAAAAACCACGTTAAATAAAAGGGTCATGATAAGTTATTATATAAGAGTCTATATTTTAATATAGTCTAGTTCTATAGTATAATATATAGCTTAGTTATAGAAAGCTAGTAGTTATTAATAGAGAAGTTATTATTTTATAGCCGCAGGACCACAAGTTAAGTGTCTAAGATACTATAAAACTAGTTATAAAACAATCTAACTAATAAGCAGCCCGGATGGAATTTTTTAAAGAATTATTAAACCTAACTATTTATAAATAAGGAGACTTGGTTATTTGATCACGTAAGATAAGAATCTGTATTAAGAGAGTGATTTTTAAAGCCTAGAAGTTAATTAGAGATTAACTAGCAAGACATTAAGTTATATATAGCCTATATAATAGAGTTCTAGAAAAAGTTACTTATTCTTATATATATAGCATTAAAGCAGCTAATAAAAGGGCTAAAGATACTAAGTATTTATTATAGCAATATAGTAAAAAGTAGGCACCAGAATATTTTTATTAAAAATAGTATAATTATATTTATAACAAGATACTATAAGGGATATATAGTTAGTAGGGATATTAAAATCATCTATTAATATTTACTACATAAGGTAAGTAAGTTATAGGTATAATATATATAATTAGTTTTACTATTCTAGCAGTAATAAAAGGTAATAGTATAGAAGAAAAAAATAATTTTATTATATATATAACTAGTAGATTCTAGCAGGCGGAAGTGGATATTAGAGCGAATATAGTATATTTTAAAGTATAAAAATAGTATTAAGTTAGAGCAAAAGTTTATAATTTAATTATACTATTAAATTATAATTAATATTAGCTAGAGATTTATATATAGTCTAATTATAATAGAAAAATTAGATTAACCCTGTCTAATTTTTATATGCACCATGTGTTTTAAATAATAGGAATTAATTTAACTATAATAAAAAAACTAGATTAACTCTATTTAATTATAATAGAAAAACTAGATTAACTTTGTTTAATTATAATGGAAAAACTAGATTAACTCTGTTTAATTATAATAGAAAAACCAGATTAACCCTGTTTAATTATAATGGAAAAACTAGATTAACTTTAATTATAATAGAAAAACTAGATTAACTCTGTTTAATTATAATGGAAAAATTAGATTAACTTTATCTAATTTTTATATGTACCGTGTGTTTTAAATAATAGAAATTAATCTAATTTAATTTCCCCCTAAAAACTAAATAGATCTGAGATAGGGAATTTTTTTATATTTAAAACTATTATATCTTATAAATTAACTATAATAAATTAATTAATATACTTAGTTTTTTAGGATACCCACGTTGCGTAGTGCGTAATAGGGTTTAAAGTTATTATTAATAAGTTTTTAATAAAATAAAACTATATAAGTTTAATAAGCTATTATTATAATTATATTATATTATATAGCTAATTAGGGGTTAAAGTAGGTCAGGTTAAGAATAAAAAAAAAATAGTTAAAAAAAAAGCCATTAAATAAAAAGATAATAATAATAAGACAGGTTTTAATAATAATAAGCTAAAATACGAAATTTTCAGAAAAAGAAAAGGAGAAGAAAGTAAGTTTATAGAAGATATAAAAACAAGCTATAATACCCCCTAGAATAAAAAAAGAAAAATATAAAAAGAGGAGTAAAAGATAGAACGTTTTAAGCACAAGGCCTATTATAAATTAATTTAATATAATTTTTATTCATAATCCACAATACCGTATTACTATTTGTAGGGAGTATAGTATAGGTAGAGTAAAGATCTATTTAAGAGCCTATTTAAACGGCTGTCACGCATATTTGCCTGTAGTAATACATAAGGAAATTATCTAGGTAGCTTAAGAAATCTAGAATTTAGTAGATATAAAGAATAAAGTAGTATACTTAATAATAGTAATAAAGCCCATTCTGTATTTACTTAATTAATAGAATAGATTAAGATATAAGGCAAATATAGCTAATAGATTACTATATAAAAAGATATATTAAAATATATAAGATATCTAAAAGTATTACTATAATAGCTATGGTTGGGAAAACACGCGAAAAAGAAAGAGACCACTAAAAAGTTAACCAGCTAAAGTTAACAAGATATAGATAAAAGGTATATATTACTAGAAGTTTACTTATATAGAGAAATTAGAACGGTTATTTAAAGTAAAGCCTAAAGATAGTAAAGAAGATAATAAAAGGGATAAGAAAAAAGATAGGTCTATTAAGCAGCAGTTAAAGGCCACATTTATAAAAATAATAATAGAGTTAAATAAGACTAATAAGGAGGCAAATACTAGAATTAAATTAGATAATAATAAGTATATTATACATGCATGGTTGAATAGAACTGGTTAGACCCACTATTTAGGTTATTTAGACTATAAATAGTTATTAGAGTTAATTTAAAAGCTTAAGAAGAACAAAAAAACGTTAGCTAAAGTTTATTAAATAGTAGAAATAGTTATTTAAAGAACCTAATAGGTATTATATATTAAAGTAATTAGATTTCCTGCTATAAATTATATTAACTACTAAGAGATAAGGACTAATACAAACAAGAAGCTATTTAACACCTATTAATAAAAAAAGATAATAATAAAATACAGTCAGGTATAGATTAAAATAGTTAGTTATATTTAATAGACTTATAAATTAGAGATTATCAAGCCATAGGACGCTGAAACAGATAGGAAAGAGAAAAAAGATAAAGAAATAAAAAGAGTTAGGAGAAAATAGCTATAGTATTAATTAATAATAAAGTAAATAAAGTAGTTATAAAAAATTCAACAAATTATAAGCAAAGATAATAAGGAGAATGAATTTAAAGATAGAAGTTAGTATAAAAAAAGAGAGAAGGGTTCAGATAATAAAGAAGAATTAAATAAAAAAGAAAAGAAATTATTAGAGAGCTATATTTTAGAGTTTTTAATATTATTATTAGATTATTATTTAAAAGATAATAAGTATAGAAGTGTGTTTATTAGTGCCGCAGTGGTATTAGATATAAATAGTAATTATAATTAAAAGAATTTATTAGTATATATACTTATGATTTTGGCTATAGTTATTATTATAAGAATATTAGTATTATTTATAGTAATAAGGACGCGAAAGAAGCGCGTAGCTAAAATTATAAAAAAAAAAAAGTTTATTAAAAAAAATATAAAAGATTTAGCCTTAGGCTATTTTAATTTAGTTAAAGAGATAGCTAATTAATTTATAATATTAACCAGTTACAGTAACACGCCTAGCTTAATAGATTAGTTATTATAATTATAAATATATAGAATAAAGATCCGGTTTAACACTAACGCGGATGGTGTAATACGGTAGATAGGAAACACATTATTATATAGCTATATCTAATTTATAATGTCTAGTTTATAGTTAATAATCTATAGATTAGTAGAAACAGCACAAGTCACGTTATAAAAAAAGTTATTATTATTAGATATTAATAAAAATAGCCAGTTAGTAGATGGGGTAACCCTATTACTAGTAATTAAATAAAATAATATTATAGATAATCTAGCTAAGATAAGGGTTAGTTAGAATTTTTTCCGAGATAAGTATAACACATTTAAAGGTATAAATAAAAAGAAGTAATTAGTCTAGCATATTATCTATAAAAAGTAGTTATAAAAGGCGTTTATTAATATTAGGGTAATAAACCCGTCCGTGTTAAGAGAGCATAAGATAATATAAAAAGTTAAGAAAATATAGAAATATAAAAAAACTATATAAGTATTCTAAAAGTATTTATTAGTATACATGTATATAACAGGTAGATAGCTAGTATACAGGACTAAGATAGTAATAGTCCAGTATATAAACAGCCCTAATAGTAAGAGTTATAGTATATTTATTAAAAACAGAATAATAATATATATAACTATGTACTATAAAGGTATTAGTGCTAGTATAAAGATTAAAATAATCTACTAGTATTTACCACACAAGGTAGGCGAGTTATTATTTTATTATTTATAAATAATTATATTATTTTAGAGAAAGTTAGAGGGCGCGGTTAGTAAAGAGAGCATAAAAAAAGCCAGTCTATTTATATAAAAGCTAAAAAAAAAAGAACCATAAGTAGAGCTATAATATAGAAAAAGAAAATAATTAAATAAGAAAGTATATAAAACTAATAAAAATAACGGCAATAGTAAGAAACAGGGCGTAGATAAAGAAAGAAATAAAGAGAAAATTAAAGAGAAAAAAGAAAAGTTAGTAAAAGAAAAAAAATATATATTATATAGACTAGAGAAATAGAATATAAACTAAATACAACAGGCAATCCAGCACGTATTATTATAATAATTAAAAGTTAAAATTAATATCATAACATAAAAGCATACGAGTAAAGTAATTTACTAAAAATATATTAATAATAAAGTAATTATCAAGGCAGTAGTAGGGGAAGATAAAGATAAGAATAAAAATAATAAAAATAAAACATTTAATATATAAACAGAATACGGATTCAAGATTAGGGGCGGAATTTATAGAAGAATAATAATAGAATTATTATTTAATACTAAGGGCCAGCAGTTAGCATTATAGTAAGTAAGTATAAAATAGTATTAATTTTTATTATTTAGGTTAGTGTTAGAAAAACGCCCTAAAAAGGACACACAAGCAATAGAAGTTATAAAAAAGATAATAAAAAAAGAGTTTTAGTATTAGAAGAAAATACGGGCGGTAGATATCTAAAGCTAGTTAAAAAAATTAGTAGGAAAAAGTACTAAGTTTAGGAACATATAACAGCTAGTAATAGAAATAATTATATAATAAAAGAGTCTAATTATTATAATTATAGACACAGGAGCAGGTAAGAGTATAGTATTTATATTACTAGTATTATATTCTATAGGGGTTACTGTAGTAATAGTTTTATTAATATTATTATAAGGGAATTTAAAGGACTGTTATATTAAAACTAAAATTAAGTACATTAAGTAAAATAGCTAGAAGCTATATAAGTAAATATTAGTTATATTAGTAATACTTAAATTAGCTATTAGTAAGAGTTTTAGAAATTTTATTAACCACTAGAAAGCTATAAAATAGTTAGACTATATTATTATTAATAAATACTACATTGTGTTAGATTCCATAGGCGGGTAAAAATCACAAATATTAGTATTATAAAATTTAGTTAAGGCAGAGATATAGTTAGTGTATTTAATAGTAATAATATAATTAAAGGATAAAGGTGAGTTTATATGGTTAATAGGATTACTATTAAAGGAAAAGTGCCAGTAGTTCTAAAGGATAATAACATAAAAGAATATTAAATACTAAGTCTAAATATATAACTAAGAGAAGGAGGATAAGATGTTGTTTAAGTTAGTAAAAGAAAAAAAACACTAGTACCCTATACTTAGCCAGATTATTATATATTATAACATAGTAAAGAAAACAATACGATTAGCGAAAATATTAACATGTGTTTATTACTACTAATAAGTAAGAAATAGAAATAAAAAAAGTAAGTTAGTATACCAGTTAACTAAAAGATAATAACAAGTATTTATAATAATAAATATATTAAATTTAGAGATAGATGCGCCAACAATCCGAGTAGTAATTTATATTAAAATAGTAAGAAAGTTATAAAATTATATATAAGAGAGTAAATAAGTAGAAAGAGATAGATTAAAAAATAAAGTAATTATATTAAGAGAGGTAGTATATAGCTAATTATAATAGAAAAACCGGATTAACTCTATCTAATTTTTAGGTACACCGTGCGTTTTAAATAATAGGGGGTAATCCAATTTAATTTCCCCCCTAAAACCGGATAGGGTTAAGATAAGGAATTTTTTTGAATTTAAAGCTACTACACCTTATAAATTAACTATAATAAATTAATTAGTGCACTTAGTTTTTTTAGATACCAGCATTATATGGCACGTAATAGGAGTTTAATATTATTATTAATAAAGTTTTAGTAAGGTAGGATCATGCGGGTTTAATAAGCTATTATTATAATCACATTATATTATATAGCCAACCAGAGGTTAATATAAGTCAGATTAAGAATAAGAGGGAAATAGTTAAAGGAAACTAGTAAAACAAGTTTTAATAATAATAAACCAAAACACGAAATTTCAAAAGAGAGAAAGAAGAAGGGAAATAAGTAAATATAAGAATAGACTAGAATACCCCCTAAAAAAAGGAGCAAGAAAAGAAGAAATATGAAATAAAAACAAAAGGCACGATATTCTAAGTACAGAGTAATAGACTAATTTAATACGATTTTCGTCCACATTTCACGGTGCCGTATTGCTATTTATAGGGAGTATTATATAGATAAAGTAAAGACGTATTTAAAGACATATTTAGATACCTATTACACATATTTACCTGTAATAATACAAGAGGAAATCATTCAGGTAGTCTAATAAATTAGAGATTTAATAAATAAAGAGAATAAGATAGTATATCTAATAATAATAATAGAGCCTATTCCGTATATACCTACTTAGAATAATAGATTAAAATATAAGGTGAATACAGCCAACAGGTCACCGTGTAGAAAGATATACTAAAATATTAAAAATATCTAAACGCATTACTGTAAAAGCTATGGTTAGGAGAACACATAAAAAAAAAGAAAACCACTAAAAAGCTAACCAGCTAGAGTTAATAAAATATAAGTAAAAGATATACATTACTAGAAGTTTATTTATACAGGGAAATTAAGACAGTTATTTAAAGTAAAGCCCTGAAATAACGAAAAAAATAATAAAGAGGATAAGAAAGAAGATAGGTCTATTAAAAAGCAGTTAAAAACCACATTTATAAAAATAATAATAGAATTAGATAAGACTAATAAGAAAGCAAACGCTAGAATTAAACTAGATAATAATAAGTATATTACACATGTATGGTTGAACAGAACCGGTTAGGCCCACTATTTAAGTCATTTAGACTATAAATAGTTATTAGAGTTAATCTAAAAGCTTAAGAAGAACAAGAAGGCGTTAGCTAAAATTTATTAGATAATAAAAATAGTTATTTAAAGAGCCTAACAGGCGTTATATATTAGGATAATTAGATTTCCCGTTATAAATTACATTAACCGCTGAGAGATGGGGACTGATATAAACAAGAAGCCATTTAACGCCCACTAATAAAAGAAAACAATAATAAAGTATAGTCAGATATAGATTAAGATAGTTAGTTATATTTAGTAGATTTATAAGTTAGAAATTATTAAGCCACAGGACGCCGAGGTGGATAGGGAAGAAAAAAAAGATAAAGAAATAAAAAAAGTTAGAAGAAAGCAGCCGCGGTATCAATTAATAACAAAGCAAATAAAGTAATTATAGAAAATTCAATAAATTATAAGTAAAGATAATAAGGAGGATAAATTTAAAGATAGAAGTTAACATAAAGAAAAAGAGAAGAGTTCAGATAGTAAAGAAAAATTAGATAAGAAAGAAAAGGAATTATTAGAGGGCTATATTTTAGAGTTTTTAATATTATTATTAAACTACTATTTAAAAGATAATAAGTATAGAAGTGTGTTTATTAGTGCCACAGCAGTATTAAACATAAATAGTAATTATAGTTAGAAGGATTTATTAGTATATACGCCCATAATTTCAGCTATAGTTATTATTATAAGAATATTAGTATTATTTACAGCAGTAAGGACACAAAAAAAGCGCGTAGCTAAAATCATAGAAAAAAAAGAGTTTACTAAAAAGAACGCGGAAGATTTAGCCCCAAGCTATTTTAATTTAGTTAAGAAAATAGCTAATTAATTTATAATATTAACTAATTACAGTGGCACGCCCAGCCCGATGGATTAATTATTATAATTATAAATATATAAAATAAAGATCCGGTTTAACACTAATACGGACGGCGTAATATAGTGGGTAGGAGATATATTATTATATAGCTATATTTAATTTATAATATCTAGTTTATAGTTAATAATCTATAGATTAGTAGAGACAGCGCAGGTCACGTTATAAAAAGAGTTATTATTATTAGATATTAATAAAAATAGCTAGTTAGTAAATAGGGCAACCCTATTACCGGTAATTAAATAAAATAATATTATAAATAATCTAGTTAAGATAAGAGTTAGTTAGAATTTTTTTTAGGACAAGTATAACACGTTTAAAAGTATAAATAAAAAAAAGTAGTTAGCCCAGCATATTATCTATAAAAAGTAGTTATAAAAGGTGTTTATTAATATTAGGGTAATAAACCCATCCGTGTTAAGAGAGCGTAAGGTAATATAAAAGGCTAAAAAAATATAAAAGTACAAAAAAGCCATATAAGTATTTTAGGAGTATTTATTAGTATATATATATATAACAGGTAAACAGCTAGCACACAGAACTAAGATAGTAATAGTCCAGTATATAAACAGCCCTAACAGTAAGAGTTATAGTATATTTATTAAAAATAGAATAATAGTGTATGTAATTATATACTATAAAGGCATTAGTACTAATATAAAAGCTAAAATAATCTACCAGTATTTACCACATAAGATAGGCGAGTTATTGTTTTATTATTTATAAATAATTATACTATTTTAAAGAAAGTTAGAGAGCGTGGTTAGTAAAGAGGGCGTAAAAAAAACCAGTCCATTTATATAAAAGCTAAAAGAAAAAGAACTATAAATAGAACCATAATATAGAAAAAGAAGATAATTAGATAAGAAAGTATATAAAACTAATAAGAATAACAGTAATAGTAAGAAACAGAACATAGATAAAGAAAAAAATAAAGAGAAGATTAAAGAGAAAAGAGAAAAGTTAATAAAAAAAGAAAAATATATATTACGTAAGCTAGAGAAATAGGATATAAACTAAGTATAATAGGCAATCCAGCACGTATTATTATAGTAATTAGAAGTTAAAATTAATATCATAACATAAAGGCATGTGAGTAAAGTAATTTACTAAAAATATATTAATAATAAAGTAATTATCAAAGCAGTAGTAGGGGGAAATAAAGATAAAAATAAAAATAATAAAAATAAAGTATTTAATATATAAATAGAACATAGATCTAAGATCAGGGGCAGAATTTATAGAAGAATAATAATAGAATTATTATTTAGTACTAAGAGCCAGCAGTTAGCATTACAGTAAGTAAGTATAAAGTAGTATTAATTTTTATTATTTAAGTTAGTATTAGAAAAGCGCCCTAAGAAGGGCACGCGAGCAGTAGAAGTAATAAAAAAAGTAATAAAAAAAAAGTTTTAGCATTAAAAGAAAATACGGGCGGTAGATATTTAAAGATAGTTAAAAAAGTTAGTAAAAAAAAGTACTAAGTTTAAGAGTATATAACAGCTAGTAATAAAAGTAATTATATAATAAAAAAGCCTAATTATTATAATTATAGGCATAGGGGCGGGTAAGAGCATAGTATTTATATTATTAGCATTATATTCTATAAAAGTTACTGTAGTAGTAGTCTTATTAGTATTATTACAAAAGAATTTAAAGGACCGTTATATTAAGACTAGAATTAAATATATTAAGTAGGATAGCTAGAAGCTATATAAGTAAATATTAGTTATATTAGTAATACCTAAATTAGCTATTAGTAAGAATTTTAGAAATTTTATTAACTATTAAAAAGCTATAAGACAGTTAGACTGTATTATTATTAATAAATACCATATTATATTAAATTCTATAGGCGGGTGGAGAAGGCAAATATTAGTATTATAAAATTTAATTAAAGCAGAGACATAGTTAGTGTATTTAATAGTAATAATATAATTAAAAGATAAAAGTAAGTTCATACGGTTAATAGAATTACCGCTAAAAAAAAAGTACAAGTAGTTCTAAAAGGTAATAACATAAAAGAATATTAAATACCAAGTCCAAATATATAACCGGGAGGAAGAGAATAAGACGTTATTTAAGTTAGTAAAAGAAAAAAAACGCTAGTACCTAATACCCAGCTAGATCATTATATATTATAATATAGTAAAGAAAATAATTTAATTAGTAAAAATATTAAGATATATTTATTACCACCGCTAAGTAGAAAGTAAAAGTAAAAAAAATAAATTAGTATGCTAATTAACTAAGAGATAATAACAAGTATTTACAGTAATAAATATATTAGATTTAAGGGTAAATACGCCAACAATCTGAGTAGTAATTTATATTAGAATAGTAAGAAAATTACGGGATTATACACAAGAAAATAAGCAGACGAGAAAAGATAGATTAAAAAATAAAGTAATTATATTAAAAGAGATAACATATAATTAAAATAGAAGAATATAAAAAAGCAGTTAGGATAAGGATATAGAAGAGGAAATAAGAGAATTCATAATAACAGAGAGTTATATACAGGTAGTTTTAAATAGAGAAATAGATAAAAAAGAAAATAGAGTCTATCCCATGGCGGTAAACCGACCGAGCCCTGAGTCGATTTTTTTTCTTAGGGACACAAAATACGCGGAGCGGGGTTTATTTCAGAACACGGGCCGGGTCGATATTATTTTCAAAGGCAGGGTCGATTTAGATAACGATATCAGATCTGCACCAAATTTGGATATATTATTCAGTTTATTCAGATGCACCATCTAGTGCAGTTGCATAGAAATATTCCGTGTAGTTGTTGTGTTTAGGGTTTGGCTGTTAGGGATTTAGCAGGGTTGCGACTCGCAGCACGCAAAAAAGCTGGAGCC
>ML994737.1:0-234070 GCA_010093925.1 Zopfia rhizophila CBS 207.26 | reverse complement strand
TAATAAGATTAATCATGAAACGACTGTGATAGTGAATGATGAATTCTCATGAATATAGTTGGACGTGTTCTCGCTTTTATTTAGACCGATTAGTAATATGCAAAATGCTCGTGACGGTGATCACCATTGACAACTGACGCTTCGCAGCCATCATTGGGCGATTTACAATTATAAAGGGTCCGCGAGAGCTCGCGAGAAGCTTGGCTCTCGCGGCCCCCCACCAATAGCCCCGGTTATACGGGGGCCTCCCCCCCGGTCGCGATAGAGTACGCGATTATTCGTAAGTTATGCCGGCCTTGGCTCTGCCGTCATGAGGCTATCGTGAACTGACACCCCGGCTCGTACGGTAATACAGGCTCCACAATCGTCCGTACGCCTGTCCACCCCCCCTGTACGCTATCGCCTCAAACTGCAATGGACGCCCCTTTAGTCCCCTCAAATGATGCGATTGATAGGACGTCCCTCTCTGTCCCTGCCGGCGCTGTAGAGCTTTGTACGGCTCTTGATGTTGAGCTCTTTGCGCAGGGCGCACGTGCGCTCGCGCAGGCGCGCGACACCCGGCCCAAGAACACGAACAAGGCGTACAATCCCAAGCAGAAGGAGTGGCAGGAGTTCTGCGCTGAGAAGGGATTTGAAGACGGCAAGCTCGTGTACAAGAACAAGGTGATATAGTTCCTTAACGACTGCGTCCTGGACTGCGAGATTTAGGGCTCGTGATACAAGAGAGAGAGCCGTACGACCGTGAGCGGCGAACTAGTTCGATAGACGCTTGGGATCAGCGCCGTTAAGGGGTATATAGCGGCCATCGTTAACCTGTGGTCCTTCTAGAAGAGTAAAGGCATGAACGTGCATCTAACTCTGCGTGGAGAGGGCTTGAACGGCCTGCTGAGGGCTCGTACGCGTGGCGAGCACAAGCGGCGGCGGCTTGAATTCGCGGATAGAGCAGCAGGGACTCTACAGGATGGCTACAGCAAGGCGAAGATAATAGAGGCTATATGATTCTGCTGGCAGGGCTAGAGGAAGAAGCAGTGGAAACAGTTGACGGAGCCGTACATGCGCACCGCCGTGGACTTCCTGCTTGCTCACAACATGCTGCTACGGAGCGAGTCCCGCCTTGAGGCTGAGTTCCCAGATTTCTTTACGGTCCCGCTGCCGGACGAAGGCCCAATGTAACAGAATGCAGAGGATGGATGTAGGAACCACCGTGTGGTGGAATTGAGAGCTATCTAGGTGGTATATATACATCAAAGATGTGGCTTAGTCAGCTGAGTGCCAAGCAGGTAGCAGCAGGCAGCGACGCTCGGTAACACCCAACGCCCTATTACCCAATGATTATGATCATGGACAATGGTAAGACGAACTCGCTAGGGCGGCTTGAGTATGGAGCCGTTATAAGACACTAGAATCCTCTACTCTGTACTATGGCTCACATGGCCTTCTATCTCTTCTACTGCTGAAACGTTACTAGTAAGCTACTGTCTTACTTCCGTCAACGCGAGCTGTGGTACAACTTACACCTTATTAAAGGTAAGTATGTGGCCAAGAAGATGGCGTACGACACGCAGCTTGACTGGATTAATAAGATGTTTACTGAGGCGAATGTTACATCGCTAAAGAAGACTCACGCAGGCCGATCTTAAGGGGCTAAGCATACGGAGCTGAAAGGCCTCAATGAGGGCTAGATCCGCCGTGCTGGAAGGTGGAATAATGATGCCTTAATAAACTGCTATCTTACCCACCTCCCACGTAAGTTTATGCGAAGCATGGCCGGCTTTAGCCCGTCTGCCTAAGGCAGCTTCTACCTACCACGAGTGAAGGTGTGACCTCCACAATCGCTTGAGCAGGCCGTATGGCCCTTCGTTAATGAATTGCTGGCGTGGTTCAACTCATACGCGGACGGTAAGGATAGTAAGCGGGAGGGGGAAGAAGAAGAAGAAGAAGAGAAGGAGGCGACAGCAGACCGCCAGGACCTTATGGCTCAGGGCTTTCTTCGTTTACTATAGCAGCTTCGAATCATCCTCCTTTAGGATTTAGTAGCTATAAGGCAAGAGTTTCTAGCTCACCCAATCTGGGCTGATCCTATCTTTGCTTGAGACGACTACTTGGCGTTCGCGAAGGACGTTGAGCTCTCGCTGCTAGACGTTGAAGAGCCTAAAGAAGTGCAGATTAGAAAGACGCTGCCTGCTATTGCCGAACGGCTTAGCATCCTACACCAAGGCCTTGCTTAAGAGGTCAATGACTGGGGCACGGAAATGAGGGAGCAGCTCAACGGTATCGCGCTGAGGCTTAGAGACCTGCTGGAGGGCCGCATATCTCTAACTCTACATCTCACGCGCCATGTGACAACGGCGGTTTCTAGCTCTGCTACACCTGCTTCAGCAGCGACGGTAGCAAGGTCATTCCACTCAGCATTAGCCTCTCTCTCACCCTCATCGCTGTTGCTGTCGCCGTCACTATTACTATTACCACAGCAGCAGCAGCAGCAGCAGCAGCCGCCGCCACCACTGTATATACTCTCCCGCGCGGTCTCAACCGTCCCACAGCTGTGGAGGGAGTGGACGGTAGGTCTAGCAGGTGGCCCGTCTGTACAGGGGTTAGAGGATATGTATGGGCATCGCTGGCGTCAGAAACACAGCGAGCAGGTGTTGTATGGGCGGCGGAAGATTATCATTCAAGAGATCTGGAGACGGCAGGCTAGGGGTATCAACACGAGCACCGCAGTAGAGGAAGTAGAGCTCGTTCGGCAGCGCGGTCAATTGTCGCTCTATCAGCTGTACCAGGTCTTGAATCGACAGAAAAAATGCACTCTGTAGTTAATAGTAGCTATTGTAAAACATGAAATTTACGAAGCCTGAGTCTAAGAATGTCTGGAGAGCGCTCGTATTTTGCTTGCGATAGTGGAAAAAGTGGAAAATTTGGAGGTTTTATGGGTGGTAGGCTGGGTGGGTATACCAGTGGTTATCACGGAGGGTTGGTGTTCTCGCTTACAAATTTGCGAGATGCGCGAGATCTCGCTGCAAAAGCGTCCCCCATATAACTACTAATTACTTTTTAGTTAAGTTTAAGACTTTTTAAAACTTTAAATAAAATTAGCTAAATAGTATTTTATAAATGTTTTAAAGCTTTTTAAAATATACTATAATTAGTAATAAAATAATATATAATATAGTATTTTAATTACTATGTGTTTTAAAGTATATTAGCTTACTAATTAATTTTATAATACTTAGTATTTTTTTAATAAAAAACTGTTAACTTTTTTTATAGCTATTTATAAAATATAATTATAGCTAAAAGTATTTTTAATAATAAAAAAAGTTAAGCTAAAGTATAGTAAATAAATACTTAAAAAAAAATAAATAAGTATATAGTATAAAAGTAAATAGCTACTTTTAAAATAATATATATAATACTTTTTTTTATTAAACTAAAGATATAATTGAAGTATAGTATTTTATGAAACTAAAAAAAATTAACTTTATTATACTATACTATAAAAGTTAATACCTATTTTATATTATTTTTTTTTATAAACTAATATAGTAGAAAGCTAAAAAAAAGTTAATAAACTTATTTTATTATATAATTAAATATCTGCTTAATTAATAAACTGTTAATTTAACTTTTAAGTTAGTTAATAAATAAAAGTATAAAAAAATAGCTTAAAAAATAAAGTATAATTAGTTAACGTTACTATTTTATATATTACTAGAATTTGTCTCCTAAAAAGCACCTAAAGTAAACTAATAAAAAGCTACTAATATAAAAAAAATTTTAGTACTTTAAATACTAACATTTTTTTATGTATATAAGGTAGTTTATTAATATAATTAATTTACAACTTTCTAATAGCTTCACGTAGAAAAATTAATAATAATTTTATTAATAAAGTTAATAAGACTTTAAAATTAAAAAGAGAATAAAAACTTAGATTTTTTAATACTAGTGTGGTACCTAATTAAAAGTTACTACTTATTAAAAACTTAAACAACTATAGTATTCTAAACTTACTAAAAGAAGTAAATAAAAAAGCTTTATTTAACTATTTTAGCTATTTTTTTCCTAATAAGCTAGTTAATAAGCTTTATGTGTATACTAATTATAATATAAAACTAATACATACTAAAAAGCTACTCTAAAAAACTAATAATAATTAATAGAATTTAAAATATAAGTAGATACTTTAAAAGCCTGTATATAAAAAAAAGGTATATACTTATTTTATTATACTTATACACATAAGAATATATAAAGAAACTAGGATAAAAAATTACTAAAAAAATAAACATAGTTTTAAAGTAAAACACTACATTAAAAACTATATTTTAAGAATTTAATTTAAATAAATAGATTACTATTTCTACTGTATAAGCTTAAAAAAAAAAAGTCTAAAAACTATTTAAAACTATATTTAAATAAGTTTAGGAGCTTTCTAAATATCTAAAAACTTATTTTTAATAATACTAGTAGCTAAAAAAGTACTTAGCTGTTAATAAGTTTATGTAAAAATTTATAAGCTATTTTAAAAAAAATACTATAATTTCCTATAAAACTAATATAATAGAATATAAAAATTAAATATTAAATAATAGTAATTATATATATAATTAGCTTTTTTATAGTAAAGGTATAGTAAAAGAAAAGCTTTATATTTACTATAATAACGGGCTCGGTCTTCACGCGTCGTAGCATAGATGCAGGTTAATAGAATAAGTTGGCTCTATTTCAGCTACACTAAGATGGGAAGAGAAGAGGTATAAAGGGGGCTCACCTCTAAATAGGGCGGTGCATGGCTTAAGCGCGAGCTAGCCATGCTCTGAGCTCTGCGCTAGGTCGTGGCTGGCGTAGCCAGTCGTAATATCATGTGGTCTGTAGCAAGCAGAGCGAGCAGCACTGTTACATTACCCCCCCTCTAAGGGAGGCTCGTCCCTGAGTCTTTAGGTTATAGTCTCCTCCTTGCCGATTTCTGTACTACTCTTGTCTTTAAAGCTGCTTTATTATCCTCCTCTGTTACTTCTAGATCCTCCTCTGCTTCGTACGCTTTCAACTAGACGTCTAGTCGTGCCGGCAGTCCTGCCTTCTCTAGATAGGCCTCGTGATAGTCTCTTACCTTGTGTGGGGTGTCTATAAAGCCTCGGGCGTTGTACCAGGCGGGATCTGGGTCATGAGCTAGCCAGAATGCTTTGTACTGTAGTCAGCCATAGAATAGGTGGCTATTAAGGATTTCCTGTACTGGCTACTCGGGATGCCTGTTGACCTCAATAGGCGGTTCCTTAGGTTTAATTTGGCCAGATAGTGGGCGAGTAGAAGCCTTCTGTAGGCGGTCTACGTGGAAGACGTCAAGCATACGCATGTGCGGCAGCAGCTTAAGATGATAGGAATATCTCTTCATGCCTATAATAGAATAGGGTCCGTATATCTGCTGGTCTAGCTTCTGGCTAGGTCAGTTAGTGGTGAAGCCCTTAGGTGTAACGTACACCTTGTTTTCTATAGAGAAGTCTGGCTCGCGGCGCTTCTTATTAGCCTGTTGAGCCTGTCGCTCTTGTGCTTAAGCAATCTCTTATTAAGCTATCTTTATAGCTAGCTTTACCGTATCGTAGCGAGCTTTAGCGTAGCTCTGCGCTTCCTCACGTGACATCTGTTCATAGACTATAGTAGATACCTTCATACGTTCCTCCCAGTCCCAGTAATAGATTAGCTAGTAGCCAAACTCAATTTGATAGGGTGATAAGCCTGTAGTCTCATGTGGTAGAATTACTTAAGCCTAGTCCATATAGGGCAGCAGGTCTGACTAGTTATCCTAATAATAGTTAACGAATAGGCATAGGCGCTGGTTAATGTACTAGTTCAGGACCTCAGTGTTCCCGTCAGTTTAGGGGTGATATGGTGTTGAGAGCTTTTGCTTAATTCCTATTAGTCAGCATAGCTCATTTATGAATGCTGAGGTGAACTGAGGACCGCGATTAGAGACTATTAACCTAGGCAGGCCAAATACTCGCCAGATGTAGCGATAGTATATATTAGCTGCCTAAGTGGCTGTAGTGGTCTTGTGGTAAGGTAGTAAGAAGCAGTGTTTATTTAGCCAGTCCACGACGACAAAGGCGCAGTCGTATCCTTTCTTATCTAGGGAGAAGGACTTAAAGTCCATAGAGACGTCTCGCCATGCTCGCTTAGGGATTGGCAGTGATTTGAGTAAGCCTGGGGTCTTGTCGTGAGGTACGTGGCTCCATCTACAAGCTTTACACGCAGCTATGTAGTCGTCTACATCTTTACCCATACGGCCCTAGTAGTAGCGGTCGCGAAGTAGCTTGCCTGTCTTTCTCTTACCTGGGTAAGCAGTCACCTGGGTAGCATGGATAGCTTGAATGAGGTGAGTCCTTAAGAAGTGTATAGCAGGGACTACTAGCTTGCCGTGGTGCATGAGAAGGCTCTGGCTGAGTTTCCATGCTGGGTGGTTGCCAGAGAGGGCGCGCTCTCGGAATGGCTGTAGGCTCTCATGGCTACAATTCGCCTCAATGATGCGATCGATCAGTGAGTGAGGGTCATTTAGGGGCGGCAAGGCCATGAAAGTATTAGTAGCAGCTACTTCAATTGCATTGGTAGCTAGCATACCTCTTGCTGACAGCGCAGCTAGGTTATCACTCGCGGCCTTGATGAAGCTAATGTCGATTTGCTCTGCTGAGAGGAAGGCGCGTGTTCGGGCTGCTTTGTTCTTGTCTTTTTAGGTCTTTAGTTCCTCTTGCTTGCGCGAGAGCGCGTCGGCTACTACGTTGGCCGTGCCAGAGCGATAGGTAAGCATCAGGTAATAGTCTACTACACTCATTACCCAGCGCATCTGGCGGGGAGTAAGCTCTCGCTTTATAGAGAAGTACTCTAGCGCGCGGTAGTCAGTCAGGACATTAAATAACTCTATAGTCTACAAGCCTATAAGCTGCGAGCGCTATTCTCAGAGGCCATAGATTACAGCTAACATCTCTTTATCGTGTATATCGTAGTTCATCTAGAGCTTACTTATAGTCTTAGAGTAGAAGGCTACAGGTCGCTAGAGGCTATTCTCTTAGAGCTACGATAGCACCCCTATAACGACCCCATCACTTACGTCTGTCTCCATACGCGTCTGGCGGTAGGGCGAGTAGTAAGCTAAGACATTATCTAACAGTATTAAATCTTTAGCTTACTAAAAGGCTACTAGCTTGTGTTCGCTAAAGGCGTGCCATATGCCCTTCTTAAGCAGCTTAGTAAGCAGTCGAATGATACGTCTATAGTCTTTTAGGAAAGCTCTATAGAAATTACAGAATCTTAGAAAGAATTACAGGCTTTTGACTGACGTAGGTACTAGTCATTCCTATACAGCAGCAACCTTCTTAGGGTCCTTTTAGATCCCTTTTGTGCTAATAATAAGGCCTAGGAACTTCATTCTAGTAATAGCAAACTCGCTCTTCTTAATGTCTATCTAAAGGCCTATATTCTAGAGACGTCTTAGCACCTAAGTAACGTGCTCCTCATGCTACAGCAGGTCTTCAGAGTAGATTAGAATATTATCAAAATAAGTAGTATAGAAGTTATTTAGTAGGCTATAAAGTACCTTATTAATATAGCACTAGAATATAGTAGGGCTATTACAGAGACCAAATAGTAGCACGTAATACTTATAATTCCCATACTAAGTACAGAATATAGTTAGGTCCTCTATGTCCTTGTTCAGACGTATATAATAAAAGGCCTATTATATATTAAGCTTAGTGAACACTCTTACACGTGCTAGGCAGATAAGAGTTTTCTGAATTAATAGAATTAGATAGACGTCTTTCTTTATAATAGTATTAAGCTTATAGTAGTCGACGCAGAAGCGCTACTCTCCTCTAGGCTTCTTAGTAAATAGTACTAGAAAAACATACAAAGCATCACTGTGAGTAATAACTCTTTATTTAAGATAGTTGTTTAGGTAAGTCTTAACAAGCTATAACTGCTCAAGAGACATGCTATATAATAGACTTAATATCAGCGTGTTCTTAGCTGTTAGTTTAATATTATAGTTAATACCTTCATAATACGGGGGCAGTATGTCTGAGTTCTTTTTTAAGAAATAGACCTAAGTCGCGCTAGTATAGCTAGAGTAGAATAGTTTCTACTTAATAAGCTATTAAAGTTCCTCTTCTTCCGTAAGGTCCTTATTTGATTAATAGGGCCCTTCTAGCAAAGGTTTCACTAAAGAGTCTTTAAGGCCTTAAGAGGAAGGCTTCCTTATAAGGTCTCTATAGTCCTAAATAAGCTTATCCACTTTATAAATACTAGTGTGCTCTAGCATAGTTTCCTTTTACTATACGTGCATTATAAAGGCAATAGCTTTTATAGTATTAATCTTGAGGCCTGCCTTAAAGAGGTCTTCGCGTGAGATAAGCTAAAAGCAAAGGGTTTACTTATTTAGCTCTAGCTACTATCATAAGTAAAGCTGCTCTTTTATTTTCCTAAGGTTCTTTTAGTATACAACACGTTGAAACGAGCGCTAAAGTAGCTTATAGGTACGCTATAGAATTGCTATATTCATCAGCTTATCACATCAGTCAGTATTAGCTTAGTGTGAGGGATTGATTTTAGTTAATAGACCTCGCGTTAAAATAATAATATCGCGCTTATAGTTAATTAGCTTATTATCTGGCCATTTAAGCGCTCGCTCCTTGCAGTTAATTAATGCGCTTATATCTTCAAACAGCTTATAGCCAATTATAAGGTCGTAGCGGCTAGTATTACAGAAAATAAAGTAGGTTAATAGATAGTAGTTGTCTAGTACTAGATCAGCCTAGAAGTACTTATTTACTTGTCTATTTAGTCTATTATTGTAGCTAGCTAGGGGGATAGATTCTATCTAGTAAGTCTTTACCTTAAGCCCTTTCTTGATAGCGCGTATGTGCTTTAGGTATACTAGGATAAAACTACCAGCTCTAGTATTGAGAAGGCCGCTTAGCTTGATAGCTAGTCCGCTAGCGGAGATGTGGCAGGGCAGGGTAAAAGCCAGTCCGCTGAATAGCAGTTAGTAAGGGTCGAACTAGTTAGTAGCTCTAGGAGGTAACCCTAGGAAGGAGACTTCCCCTAGGGTGAGTCTTCCCCCGATAGTTCTTCTGTAGCAAGCTGAAACTCCTCGTCGTCGCTGGTGTCCTGGGGCGTATAGAGCTCTTCATTAGTATCTGCAGGCTCAATTGCTTTAGCTGTAGCTTGGACAGGTAGTCGGCAGTCTTTTGCAAAGTGGCCAGGTTTCCCGCAATTGTAGCAACTAGCTGGCTTGGAGATGGGTATTGGCAGGATGGCGGTAGCTGCTGCGCGAGTCAGGCGCTCGGCTCCTGGGCGAGACTGCTGAATCAGCGGCGGCTGAGTCTTCCTAGTTCTCCTATCAATCTGCTCAGTAGCTTTCCTGGCGCTGAGAGCCAGCTCTCTGGCGAAGTCTTGGGCCAGGTCTACGTACTCGTCGTACTGGTCGCGGTACTGCCGTCGATAGATGCCCATCTGCGTACGCAGAGCGTCTGGGAGCTTCTCATGGAATTCTTCCACCCATTGGTCTGCAGGCAGGCTGCGTTCTTGAGCTAGGCGGAAGAAGTCGCCCTGGAATACAGCAAAGTTGGCAGGGTCTCTGAGGTAGAGCTTCTGGAAGTCGCGGCGAGCGTTGAGTCTCTTGTGTGGGTCACCGTACATCCTCTCTAGGCGATCTACCATGTACTAGTAGCTGACTAGCTGCTCACTCTCTCTTACTGTACGTATGAGTGTTGAGAGGTACTAGTTGGCAGGACCCTCCGTACGCGTACGCATGTAAGAGACGATGTTCTCCTAGGTAGCTTACTCACTAGCTCCAGCGAACCAGTCTCGGTTAGCGCGTACCTTGTCCTCTAGGACATCCCTCCATTAATCAAAGGTAACGTCCTTGCCGTCCTTAAGCATTGGCGGATCAGGGAATCAGGCTAAGCGGCTGTTACCTCGATGGCTGCCTACAGTAGACGTAGCTAGTAAAGTGGCTGGTACGTAGGGTGATGCTCGAGGAGTTTGGTTACTGAGATCTCCTATATTAGAACCATCGTTAGGTCCTACAGCTACATAGCCAGCCTGGTTCTGAGGGGTCTGTGGCAGAGCTGTGAAGCGCGTCTTCTTTACTGGTGTCGACGATAGCGCTAGGCTGGCCTTTGCAGAGAGGAAGAAGTGTATATTGTGCGTGAGTTTCTTTGTCTGTACCCTTAGTGTCTTAATCTCGTTCTCTTAATCTGCTACGCGCTTAAGCGTGTTGTTTAGTAGCTAACAAAGCTCGGCAAGCTTATCTCTAGCCTCATTAAGCTCAGTTTCAGCCGTGTTAAGCGCTTTTCCTAGCGTATCGGCATGGTCGTAATATGTGAGTACTTTAAGATGGCTATGCTCTAGCTCACTAGCGATTATCACTTAATCAAAAGTCATCAGGGTAGAAAGCGTAACCTCTATCTCCTGAGGCTTGTAGGTGTCAGTTCCCTAGGTAGTGCTCTTAGTAGTAGCCATAAAGGGTTTCTTGTCGTGTCGTGCCTAGATACGGAGCTTCTTAATGGTATAGTCTTCTCCAATCACGTTGTCAGGATAGTATGTGGCGGTACACCTAAGCGACTTAGGGATAGGCGTGTAGTCATTGCCAGTGGCTGTTGCCTTGGGATCGACTCTCATCTCTAGCGTAGAGAGCTTTCCCATGGTCCTAACCTATCCGTTCTTGTATGTGTATAGAGCTTCTGGCCCCTAGCAGGGTGAAGTGATTGGCTAATTCTCTGGCATGGAGAAGACGAGCTAGTAGTGCTCCCAGGAGTCGGTTTCTCTAGCATAAAAAAGATGAGCTAGTGGTACTCACAGGAGTCGGTTTCTCTAGCAGGGAGAAGATAATGAGGGGGGGGGGAAAAAGGAGTTCACTAGAGCTCTCATAACTCTCTTCTAATCTAATGGGTACGTTGCCTACCACTATAGGTCTTCCGGTTACCTACTGAGTCGCTCTCGAGGCCTGCCGCGCAGGGCTTATACAGGCTATTACTTAGAGTTTCAATTACCTACTGCTGTAGGGCTTTCCAGTAGAGATTATATGGTTAACAAACTAACAACTCAGCGTAGTCGTGTAATTAATCCTTTAGGTGCGGTCGTTGACGAATCAAACGCTTTTATTAATTGCACGATTTGACCTCGATATTATGTCGCCGTCATCCGGCTGAGTTAGAGGGATCTTAGTGTAATGTAATAACGGGCTCAGTCTTCACGCGTCGTAGCATAAATACAGGTTAATAGAATAAGTTAGCTCTATTTTAGCTACACTAAAATAGGGAGAGAAGAGGTACAAAGGGGGCTCGCCTCTAAATAGAGTAGTGTATAGCCTGAGCGTAAGCTAGCCATACTTTAAGCTCTACGCTAGGTTGTAACTAGCATAGCTAGTTGTGATATTATGTGGCCTACAGCAAGCAGAGCGAGCAGCACCGTCACATTTACTAAATTTATAGTATTACATCTTACTTAATTACTTAAATATAGTAAATATATTCTATTACTTAATAATTTATTTACTACTATTAAGCTGTTAAAAAAGCTTAAAAAAATAAAAAATAAAAGCTATAGAAACTATTTAGACTATAAAAATATTTTAAGAAAAAAAAAACAAGTATAAAATAAAGTAACTTTTTAAAAAAATATCTAAAATTTAACTTTAGACGAGAACTCTTAAGAAGAATCTTAAAGAGAATTTTAAAGAAAATCTTAGAAAGAATTTTAGAATTATACTCTAAAGTCAGCTTTAAAAGGTAAGAATACTAAAAATAAAAAAAAAGTTTATATATAAGAATTTTAATAAAAAACTTATTAATGTATAACTATATAATGTAAACAAAATTAAATAAAATATAATTTTCTTTAATGTCTTTAAAAAAAAGACTATTAACTAATTTATATAGCGTTATAATAACATAATTTTATTTATAACTATTATTAGTAATAATAAGTTAATATACTCTTTTTAAGTTAATTTATTAATTAATTAATAAGTAAAACTATAGTACGTATGAGAAAACACTTATCTAAAAATAGAACTAGAGTAATATAAACCTAAAAGGTCTTTAGAAATTTTATTAAAAAAAGCTATTTATTTCTAAGCTTATTAACTTATATAATTACTTTATAAATACTATTAATAAATTTAACTAGTTAAAATCTTACTACAGAATTTTTTAAACTTATAGAAAAACTTAAAAGAGTTTCTTTTACTTATTACTAGATATTATATTAGTAAATAGCTTTAAGTTATTATTATATATTAAAAAAATAAAAGACTTTAACTAATAAAAAATACTTAGTAAAGCTAGTTTTTTAGTTTTAAAAAAGATTAGTAAAGGCTACTAATCTTAATTTTAATAGGCCTTATACAATAAAAATAGATTACTAACTAACTATTAATTATATTTTAATAAAACTCTAACTTTAAAAAAAAAATAAAAACGTGTGTATTTTATATAATTAAGGAATAGTATACCTAAAGTAAGAAAAAGACTACACTTAAAGAACTAATAAATAGTAATCTTAATAAGTAGCTAAAGAAACTAAATAAAACATTATATAGCTATTTAATTTACTAGTAAGATTTTTATAATTTTTTATAGCTGTATTAGTAAAAGTACTTGTAAATTATATAACTCTTAGTAAATTAAATAAATATAGGTTTACTATAATACTAAGAAATTAGTATATATAAAGTTCTATATATATTCTAATAGTTTTATGGATGAAATTAAGCTCTTAAAAGGCATTTTTATTACTAATTTTACTAGTTATTTCTTATATAAAATCTATAACTTTAGTGTTTAAAGTGCTAAAAACTTTTTTATATTAGTAGCCTTTTATTAGCCTACTTTAAGTGTTTTTTAGATAGTAGATTTTAGTAGTATATAAAATAACATACTTTATAATTTACATGTATATATTTCTAAAAAATACTTTCTAAATAACTTCTTAACTATATTAAATTAGTATATGCTTTAAAAGTACTTATTTTATAATATACTTAAGTATTTAATATTTATTAGCTTTTAAATTTATAACTGTTATAAATTATATAAGTAACTAATATAGTACTATTAAATTAATTAATTTCTAAATAATTTTATCTATTAAGTTTAATAACTTATAAAGTAAAAAGCTTAATTACTAAAAATTTAGTTAATATAAGATATTAAGAAAAAAATAAGAAATAATTAATATTTAAGTGTATAATATAATAAATTTTATAAATATTAACATTAATTACAAATGTTATAAAACTTTAAGTATAAATATAATCTTAAAAAATATTAAATAAGTAACTCTAAAACTAATACTATTTATATAAACTAATCTTACTTTTTTAGTTAAAACTAAAAGTATACTTAAGTAAAATTTAATAGCATTATAAATAATTAATATATTTAAAAATAGTAGTAATTCTTAATATAAAAAAGCTAGACCTTTAAAATAAAATAAAGGTAAAAAATACTATAAAAGTAATACTACTTAAATAACCTTACTAAATAAAATTAAATAAATTAAATAAAAACTAAGTAATTATAATAAATATTTAGCTAAATAGTAAGCTTTATTATATTAAGTATTTAATATATAATAAATAAATGCTTTATTTATATAGTTTATAACAGCTCTAAATAGTATATAAACTAAAATAAATAAAGTATAGTAAAACTAGTAAAACTAGTAAACTATATAGTCTAATTATATAAGCTTTTATATTTATAAAATAAACTACTTTTAACTAAATCTACTAGTATTATTTAGAAAAAGAAATATAGTCTATATTAAATAACATATATATATATATATGTATAAAATATATTTATTTTTATTAACTATATTTAAAACACTATTACATTATGCAAAAACTATGGCAAAGTAATTATTAAATTTAGGATTTTATAATATTTATAAAAAAATGCTTTTAAATAGTTTATAATAGTTTTAATAAATATTAAAAAGAATGCTTTATGCTATACTCTAAAATAAAAAAAATAAAAATAAAAAAAAGTATTTAGTTTAGTAGTTTTATTCTTCTTTTTAAAACATAATAAATAATTTATTAAATATAAAGTATATACTTAAAAATATAAAAACATAAGACTCTATAAAATTATATATATACATAATTATTTGAAATGTAAAATTAGTAAAAATACTAAATATAGTTATATAATTAAGTTTTATATAAAATAAATTATATATACTTTTTTGTAATTTGACTTTATAACTTATAGCTTAAATAAAAGTTTCTACTTTTATTTAAGTATTAAGTAAAAAGTAAGAAATTTAATAAAGTTTTATATAAATTTACTTTAATATAAAAATAAGTATAAAAAAACTCTATTTATTAAAAAGTTAGTACTTAATACCTAAAACGTACTAACATAACTAATTTTTATAAAATAAAAAACCTAGTAATAGTTTTAGTTAATTTGTAAAAATAAGCTAGTACTAGTATAAAAATAGCAAGTATACTTATTAACTATAATTATAATAAAATATAAATATAGTAAATACAAATAAAATAACTATATAAGTAATATTATTTTTAAAATAAATTTTTACTATAAAAAGTAGAAACAAATAATTTATTTATAATAAAAAAGAGTATACTAAAATAAGGTATTAGTATAGTATAGTATTATTATAAAAAACGTTATAAATGTTTTAAGTTTTTTTTAGTTACTATTAAACTTATTTAAGAAGTATATTTTTACTATACTTTTCTTTATTAGTTTGTTTGCCTTAACTTATTATTGTATAATAACTAAAGCCTATTATAATTTTCTAATAGCTTAGCTTTATTCTTATATAATTTATTAAATAGTTTTACTTTTAAATGTATTTCTAGTAGTAGATAATAATCTAGCTATTAATTTATTTTTACTACTACTTAACTTACTACTTAAATAGAGTTCTTGTTTTCTTTTATATTAAGTTATTATAAACTATAACTAAATAGTTTATTATTAAAGTTTATTTAACTACTTTTTTTATTTTCTTAAAGTGGTAGTTATAATATTATAAGTTACTAACTTACTAATATAATTTATACTAGTAACTAGTTATTTAACTAATTATATAACTAATAATTAGTTTTCTTATATCTAGATTAAATAGCTTGTTAGACTTAGTAGAAGTTAGTTTAACTTAGTAGAAATAGAAGAAATAATATAATAAGCCAAGTTTTAATAAAATAGTATTAAACTATTTTACTTAAAATGTAAATCTTAGTTTTAGAGTAACTATAAAAAATTAAAAGTAACTATAAGCTATTTAATGTTTTATACTTATAATAAATTCTTTATACATATATTATATATTAATTAAAAGTATATTAAATACTACTAAAGAAGGTAGATAGTAATAGTTTAACTATTTTCTTAATTTTAAACTATTTACTAAGCTTCTTCTGTGATTTTACTTAATTATTTATTTAAATATTATTTCTTATAAAACGTAAACTTACTTTAGAGTATTTTTATTTATAAGTTCTGTTTTTTTTAGTTAGTTTTTACTTTCTAGTATTATCTGTATTTTTTTTATACTATATTTTCTAAAATAACACCTTTTTAGCTACGCTTTTATTATTATTACAGTTGGTAACAGCTACTTTTAGTAATAATTACCTTTTCTTTAATAACTTTATAAATACTTAATATTCTTTAATAAAAATTTAAAATTAGCTTTTTAAATATTAGTTATAATAACAATTAAATTTACATTATAATAGTTTTACGTAATCCTAAGTTATTAAGCTTAGAATTTACTTTACTTTAAATTAATTTTTAGCTATTTATATTTATAATATTACTTAATAATAAATTATAAAAATTTAAATATAAAGTATTAAAGTCTAAATTTATAATATATTAAAATTTTAAAGCTATAGTTTTAGTAGTTTTTAAGATATTAAAAAGTAAGAGCTAAAACTTCTTCTTATCTAAAGTTCTTAAAAACCTACTTATTCTATTACTATAAAATTATAATATATTTTAAATTATACATAAAACAGCTTAAATTCAACTTTTATAGTTTCTTATTAAATAGTTATTAAAATATTAATAGCTAAAAACCAAATTTTTAAAGAGCTAATTCTAAGCTTAATAACTTATAATTACATAAAGATACTAGAATGCAAATTTAATACTAGTTACATCTAATATCTAAAAAGCTAATTTTAAAATTTTGTTAAATAATATTAAGTTTTCGTAAAGTTATTAAAGAAAAGGTAATTCTTGATAAAAGTAGCCCACTTACTTATAAAAAACGTTAGTTTATTTATAATAGTATAAAGTTATTAGTTTATAAAAAACTATAAAAATTAAAAAATTTATATAAAGTTTATGTAAAAGTTAAGTACTTTTAAAACTTATATAATAAATTAGTAAATAAATTACTTTAAAAAGCTTATAATTTACAAAAAGTGTAAATAAATTTAAAGTCAAAAAACTAACTATAAAAAAATTTAAAAACTAAATTATTAAGTAAAAAACTAAATTACTTTTAAATTAAGCTATTTAAAATTAGTAAAGTTATTAAACTAGTTAATTATAAACTATAAATATTATAAAATAAAAAATTTACTTAGTTTTTTAATATATTATTACTTAAACTAGTACTATTAAATATACTATTAGGAACAAATATTAATATAAAACTATAGTAGTTAAAATATAAAGTTAAAAAAAATTTAAAAATTATAATAATTTAAATATTAGTAAAAATAGCTAGTTAAATAAAAAAATATTAAAAACTTATCAAAAACTTTAAGTAATGTTTTAAAATAATTAACTAGTTTTACTTAAAAAATTTAAAAGTACTAGATTTAAAAAAAAACTATTATAGCTTTTTAATTAAAAAGTAATTAAAAAATAATTAACAAAAGTATTAAATAAAAATATTACAAGTTATAATAATTTTAATTTTAATTTTAATTTTTATTTTTATTTTTATTTTTATTTTTAAATTAAAGTAAGTTTATAAATAAATAACTTATACTTATAAAAACTAACTTAAACTAGTTATTTATAAAAACATTTTTATTAAAAATAGGTTTTTAGTTTAAACTTTTAAGCCTACTTTAACTATTTTTGTAATTAATACTTTTTAGTAAGAAATTTATTAAATTTTTAAATAAAATTTATTAAATTATACTTTTAAAAGTATTTAATATACTTAAAATACTAATTAAATAAAAAATATACCAAAAAAAATTATATAAACAATATAAAGTTAGTATAAAATAATTTTAATTTTAAAATAATTTTATTAAATAATAGTAATAATTAGTTAACAACTTAACTTTAAACATTATTAAAAGTATAAAAAAAAAAAAGAAGGTTTTAAAAGTACTTACAATATTATTAAAAAAAAGTATTATAAATAATAATAACTAAAAAGCTATTATTAATAGTAATAACTAAAATATAGTAAATAGCTTAAAAAAAATTATTAGCTACTAGCTAAAAAGTATACTAAAAAAAAAAATACTAAGTACAAGGTAAAATAAATACTTTAAAATAATAAATACAAAGTAAAGTTACTAACTAATATTATTAAAATAATTAATAAAGTTATATAATATAATATTAATACTAATAAAAACTAAATAATTATAATAACTTTAAATATTATATAAGTTTTAAAAAATTTACTATATAAAAAACTTATTTTTAAGTTTATATAGTTAGCTTTTTATACTTATTTTTACTTTATTTTTAATATTTTTTAAATAAGTTACCTAATAAATTAGTTAAAGTATTACTTATTACATTTTTATGTTATTAAAATAACTTGTGTTAATATAACTATATAGTATATATAATTACTAAACTATTTAATATAATATAATAAATATACTTACTATATTAAAGAAATTTATATTCTATTTTTATAGTATATAGTTAAGTTTATATAACTTTATTATGTAAAATATAAATAAGTAAAAACTCTTTTAATTAACTTATAATAATATGTATGTTTACTCTAAAAACTAAAATCTAGTTATTTTTTTTAAAAAAAAATATAGTTTTTAAGTAAGTACTAAAAAAGCTTAATTTATATATAATTATAAATAATGTATAAAAAGTTATTTTTTAAAAAACTTATATTAATAAGTTTTTATAGTAGTATTATTATATTAAAATTATTTTGCTTTTTTTACTTTTTAATTTTATTTATAGTTACTTTTAGTTTCTAACTTTTTTAAATTTTGTTTTTTACTTTCTTTTTTTTTTGTATTTAGTTTCTAGTTTTTTAATTAATTTTAATAAAAAATATTTAGAAAATTAAAAAATTAATAGTTATTACTATATATATAAAATTTATACAACTTTAAAACTAAATTATTATTAAGTATAATATAAGCTAAATAGCTAAAATTAACTATTTTAAGTTTTTTAGTTTTATAATAAAAGTTAATAAGTATATTTAAAAATTTTTAATTATTAAAAATACTTTAGGTTTTAGTTCTAATTTTAGTTATAGTTATAGTTATAGTTATAGTTATAGTTATAGTTATAGTTATAGTTATAGTTATAGTTATAGTTATAGTTATAGTTATAGTTATAGTTATAGTTATAGTTATAGTTATAGTTATAGTTATAGTTATAGTTATAGTTATAGTTATAGTTATAGTTATAGTTATAGTTATAGTTATAGTTATAATTATAGTTTTAGTTTTAGTTTTAATTTTAATTTTAATAAGTAAACTTTAAAAACTTTAATAAACTTAAACTATATAGTTTTAATAACTTATACAAAAAAATTTTAGTACTAAATTTTTATAAAATTTTAGTAAATTTAGTTTTTTTAGTAGTTTATAAGTATTTTACAAATTTTTAAACTACTTATTTATATATATATATATATATATATATATATTTAGAGCTTAACTTAATTATATTTAGTAGTAACTTCTTATTTATAACTTATATTTATTAAGTAGAGTTACTTTATAAAAGTCTTTAGTTAATTATATAGCTTAGTAAGGTCTTATATAATTATGATATAGTGCTTATTAATTATTCTACTAATATATATAGAAATTTCTATAAAGGCTTTTCTAACTTAATTAAACTTCTATAACTTATTACAATAGATTAAAAACTGTGTACTATAAATAGCTACGTAATCTTTATTTAGGTTCCTTACTAATACGACTGTATTACGTTGGACTGTTCTGTTGGCATCTAGCTGGGCTGGCTGGATTTCCTCAAGTAAAGACTTCTTTAGGGGAACGTTCTTTGATAGCTTATCTCTAGCAAGCTTAGGATTAATATAAAACTACACTCTAGTATTTAGTGCCGCAACGTTAACAAGAAACAACCAATTATAGAAGTCTTTCAGGGTGGCAAGAACTACAGTTGTCTTGTGGATCACCTGATCGTCAGATAAAAGAGATGTAGCTATAGCAGTGATAAGAAATAAATTAAAAGAAGCCCTAAGAAAGAATGCAAAATATTGAAAATAGCGATAAGGTGCTAAAGCGTCGATGAGCTATTAGCGCAGAGGATTGAAGATTGCCTTAGTAGTGCGATTCGGGGTCATAACTCTGACCAGACGTGGGGTAAAGATGTAGCAGCAACCTTATGAATTGAAAACTAAGGATGGCTATCCTACTTAAATAATGAGCTTGTAAATGTCGAAAGGAGAATCGACAGGAGACGATTGACAGAAGAGGATCGTCAGGAAAAGATCATTAGAAGAGGATTAACAGGAGAGCTTAGTATACAAGCAATGGTGCTATCTGAGAGGCTAGCACTCGGTTACATTTAGTGCTTAGTTGGATATCTCCTTTTCAGGTGATTACGTGAGTGCATTACTGTATTCGTCCTGTGACTGCTCTACTTCAACAAGGAATTTGCGGATTTCTGTGTCTTTGCAGTTCTCAACAGCGACCGGTCCTTCTGGCGAAGTGATCTGTCCACGTTTCTTAATTGTGGAATCGGAGAGGTGTGAGGGCGCGGTTGTAGAGCCTGATGAAGACGGAAGAAATCAAAGCTGTTGTAGAGTATCTGTTTCGTGATTGTCGGTCGCTGCCTCGTAGGGCCAGGAAGACGTCGTTTGCCCAGTCACAGGGCGGAAGCGGCTGAAGGGTCTGTCACTGAGTAGCACCTCGTCATCTCTCTAAAATCGGCCCTTCCTACGTCAGCTGTTTACCAGTCCTCCTACGTACTATCCTTCATACTACCCACTCTACTGTGTATTTAAATCGACTCTACACTCATTCAATTGATCATGGGGTTGCTGCTACATTGATTCTCTGCGTTCAGTGAGAGGGTCTCCATGATCAGGAGGGACGAATACCTCGGTAAGTAGCAGAGAAGTAGGCAGTGGTTTATTAGATGAACACAGAATTGAATGAGTAGGCCTAGCAGCGAGCTGTCAGCCGTTATGTGGTAAGGGGCCTTCCTCCCACTGGTCACGACATGACCGGGGGTTGATGTGAGGGTTGTGCATAGGTATCAACCAACACGGCAAAATTGTCCCAAAACAGGTTCCTGTAAAGGCCAACATTCCACTATCTCCAGAGGACGGCACAGCAGCTACTCGCGCTCAGAGCAGCATAACATTGAGGTTATTTGGAATAGAATGGAAAAACGGAAGGATGGTTGGCTCGGAAATAAGAACCCGCTAGTCGAACAGAAAATCATTGAAAATTCCGAGATTGCCAAGACCCTGGCATTGGCCAATCGGCGAACTTTACCGAGACCACTAAAACGGCACTCGACATTAGCCAACTCCACGAGAGCAAATTTATGTCATTGTCCTCGTGTCATGCTCTTCAGCTAAAAGAAGGTCCCGCTGTGCGGTTGATACAGGTAGCCGTGTCCTAGTTCTACTAATCTCCGCTTTCGCCGGGGTATGATATCATTCGCTAACTTCATCTCATACCAAATAGAAAGGAGACGGCCGATATACAATGCGAACTCTTCGAGTACTATTACCGGGTCTACGATCATACATCTGAGAGAAACCGCCATTTTTCCATTGAAAAATACGACTTGGTAGTTTCGACCAACTCCATCACTGAAAATCCCGACCACCGTAACTTCGTGCCGCCGCCATCTCATGGCATGAAATACGGCTATATCTACATCGCAAGCTCCGCTAAAAGAACAGCAAGCAGAAGTGGATATAGTACTACGCAGCAGCAGTAGAGGCAAATAAGCCAAGCCTGTCCGCCGTATAGTCTACTCGAAAACACCAAGTCATCATCTTGTAAGGTTGCCTAGACCGTAAAGCAACTGCGCGATCATAATGCGTCAGAGCCGTCCAGAACTATGCTTGCCGAGCTGTAAAAGGCTTCACACGTCTATACAAGCCTCATATCACTCTTCAGGGTCTCTGTACCGTCAACACGCTCTTTTATTAAAGCCAGATCTAGGCTCAGGATGGGGGTTGTTGATGTGGATAGGTTGGCATCGAGGCATCCGGGTGCTCGTAGTAAAACTCGTCAGAATTCATCAAGATGGGGTTCTGCTGATCGTAGCTCGTCAAGAAAGGATTGCCATAAATGGTGCTAAGTTGTGGTGCGTTTGGAAAAATTAGTTGCTGGTATGTTCCGGTCGTGTCGACAAACCCCGGGATTGTCGTATCGTCCTGCTGTGTTCCTAGGAAATCTGGAAACGAGTCTGCCAACCCATCACAATCCACCTGAGGATAATTGCCGGGGTACTTGTCTTGTTCGGCAAACAGTTGGCCCATTGTGGATATATCCCCATCCAAGAACGATAACGGATCTTCGATAATCGCGACATCTTCGTTAAGTAGATCTGATATGTCCGCATTTACACGTGGAGCCACAGAACGCAAGATTCCAAGTGCCATTGGGTAAGCGCGTTTTGCCATAGCATTGCTCTCCCTCATAGCTCGTAGCCATCTGATAAGCTTCTTAATAAACGGGGTGACTTCTTTTCCATTCTTCTGCATGTGAGCTGCGCCATAGGACATTTCCAGCAAAAAGATAGCCACAGGCTGCATGATATTGTGTACGATTGACCACCATGGCCCAGTCTGGTAAATGTAGACCGGATTAGGTTGATCTGGTAACATCCTTGTTATAGACTCCGCAGCCTCGACACAGGCCCGAGCCGTTCTCTTATTGAAGTTAGCCGAGCTTCTCGTTTGGTGTTCAGTCCGTCGCTCAAGCCTACAAAGACAAGGCCGCATGATGATAATCTTTGTACTATAGTAATAAAACCCCAGTAATATATGGTCACGTTGCGAATTTGGATCCAGACCTTTCCCAGTAAAGTCGGCGCCGTTAGGTAAGGAAAGGGCCCATTGATCGAGTTCTTCGGTTAATAAGGATATTTTCTGCTGCACACTTTCCCAGGAATTGGTGGCGGTACCCGGAGAATATAATTCGGACAACACCTTTCCTGTAATTATACCAAGCTTAATTCTAGCTTCTAGAGGCGAACGGGAGATTATAGGGACAAGAGTGCGTGTTGACGAATCATTTACTCCTGAGCTTAAGGGAGTCGATGAACTTATTCGGAAAAAAGGGGCCAGGTTAAAACTACGCAGATGCAATCGGTCTTCGTATTGAGCTGCAACCGCAGCTTCAGACAACTTGTCCTCGCATAGAGGTAGTGGGAGGGGCACAGAGCAATAGTTGTCGAGAATAATGGTAGGCCGGCCAGTTATAGCACTCAGTAGGCGTTCGAGTAAATAAAGGCCCCACCAGGTTCGCACAAGTGTTTCTTGCTTGAGTGCTGAAGCATTCGGGTCTTCGTTGCGGACATGTAAACCAAGTGTTTGAGCAAATCGAACGGAGATGCCTACAACAATCCAAGCTCTGCAAGGAGTATGAGTATGTGTCAACGAGAAGGGACACACTAGTACTGAGTATGTGCCTTACCTGCTAACATGTCCGATAGACTGGTAGTAAATTGCAAGGAGACCGGTGATTTGTATCAGCGAGAGATCTGGAGGGGAGATTAGAGCAGCTCCCTTAAGCCCCAACATACGCGCCCGGGACTGGTAGACTAGATGATCCCGATCGTCTCCCCGCCAATCAGCTTTTATGAGATGAGAATAGTTTGCTCCAATTGCAAAGACTAAGTTTAGGATTGCCTGCCACCTTTCTGTAAATTTATTTGGTCTTCGTTGCCTTACAGACTCGTAATACTCGTGGAATTGGTCTTCGAATAATTTCTTGGAAAGGATTGGGAATGAATCTTGAACAGTATTCATAAAGCAGTTCAAGAGGTTCTGAGCGGTTTCGACCGGAGGTAATTCGAATGGGTCGAACAGGACATCAACTTCAATAGTTTCCTTATCCAGGTAGAAATCGGAACTACTGACACGCGGGATCCTGCCAGCACGGGATGATTTACGGCGCCTTTGTACAGTATCGATACGCTGTGTAGTAGCCTCGTCGTCATTACTTGGAGGTCCATGACGCATCCCAGGCGGTTTTCTTCCTGCACGTTGAAACCTGCTTTTCAAACTCCTCAGCCATTGTACTTCAGAGTTCTTTCCGTGGAATCCAGTTGCCCTAGATTCTTCATCTATATGTAGGTCCTCATCAAGGATATCTAAGCCTTCACTGGTGTCAGTAGAGGCAGAGACAAGAGCATCTCCGTCTTCTCCGTCTTCGTCAGAGTCGTCAGAGTCGTCCGAGTCCGGTGACCTGCATCGCTTCGCGGCGGATATCTTTAATGTCGAAGCAACAGTAGAGATATCATCACCAATCTTATTATTTGTTAGCCCATACCACGCTGGAGGGCCTCGTTAAACCCGGATGTCGCGGCATCTCACTCCTCCCAGTAGATCGTCTATTTTGACCTTTTCACCTTCGCTGACGTTATTCCTGAGGTCCTTGAGTAACCGTATCATGTCTAGATTTTGCTTCGTGGCACTATCCTTTCGTAAGTTGTCATTGTATTCTGAGAATTGCAATGGAGTGACTAACATTTTCAGGCGATCTTTCCGAGCGTCTGGGTAGGTACAAGGGACGGCATTACCCTTACAATTTTTACACCGTGGTTGTTCTCCGGTGCATTTCACTTTGCGGATACGGCAGTTCGTGCAGGCCTTTGACACCCTATGTCTGTCACCTGTGGCCGGAGACCTGATGTTATCATCTCGCCTCTCTAGTCTCGGAATCGCTACTTTTGAGCGAGCTCCAGGCCCTGTGAGAGAGGGTTGCGAATGCTGTGGAAAAGACATGTAGCACTAGAAACGTGCTGGGTAATCCTAACCAGGTCCAAGGCGTTGGCTGGCGGTGGGTGCCGTGCTGTTTCCAAGCTAAGTTCACACAACAACGCTTGGAAAGGAGGGCAAGCAATTTAGCGGGTGTGTGCCTTGTGAGCGGATGGGGCAAGTGGACGCAGTCTCATCACATTTAGATTTAACTGTGGTGCCCCGAAGTTAGTGCTGACGAACAATGTGCCAACAGGAGGAGGATCGAGGTGAGGAGGATCGAGGTGACGTGAATCGAAAGTGAAGGTAGAGATGCTAAGCACGTGTCACGGGAAGATGTAGGCTTAAGGCGACGACGACGATGACGAGGAGAAGGATGAGGAGGATGAGGAAGAGAAGACAAGACGGGAAGAAAGTAGCCCCGTGCATTCCAGCGGGGTGTTACGGGTCGCTAGCGAAATCGGCTTCCCCTCAAGTGCAGCTGCTGCAAACTTTCAGCCCTTGTCCCACCTTCATATCTGGTCACACTCTCAGATCCCAAAACAACGTGTTCGATTGCCCGGGCCCCCTTGTCGATATTCCTGCAATAGCTCGAGCCAGATATCCTGGGTGTCAAAGTGCGCCCACAGTTGAAGAAGCTTCGCTGCAAGCTCGCTCTCCCCCGCCGACCCTCCCGGCGCCTCATTTCGCGAGTCCTCTATCCCACTTGAGCAATTCAAAAAGGGGGGATTATGGCCGGCCGACCAGGTCAAAGGCCTTGGAGGCATAGAGGTACAGCCACAGTCACAACCGCAGAAGAGATCAGATCGACCATTAAAGCAGCGTCGAATCGCCAAGGGAACCTCAGACTACTGCCCCTCCATCCCACCACACAACCAGGGTCAAGATGACGACCTCAAAGTCTCTTCCCCGTTTTCTCACCAACACCGAGCTCGGCCCTTCTTTCGAAGCCGACATACAGGACGTGCACCTCATCTACGACTACGCCGCCCAGGACGAGAGCGGCCGCCCGAACAAATGGCGGTACGAGATGTGGTTCTTTTCCTCCACGCGCATCGTCTACGCCATCCACGGCGGACCCATGGCTGGCCGCACCAACTATCAGACCGCCACCTACCAATCCGCCACCTACCAATGCATCCGGCCCGGCGAGCTGTGGCAGGTCAACTGGCTGGAGGAGACGGGCACAGTGTGCTCGCTAGTGTACGACATCCCGCGACAGAAGGTCACGACGCTAATTACTTTTTCGAAGAGGCACTGGGAGAATCCGGAGGCGACGCATGGTGATAAGCAGAACGCGGAGGATTTTGAGCGCTGGAGAGGGCTGGCGAAGATTGGGTTGCAGACGGAGAGGTTTATGCTCTCCGAGCAAGCTGATGTGGTTGAAAAGTTCACGGGCAAAGGGGATCTTTATTGCATTGAGGATAACGCGGTTACATTTTGATTTGGGAGGTTCGTATTAGCATTAGAGTGAGAGAATGAGGGTGCATTGAGGTCCCCATGACTCAAAAGTCTGCAGGGGTCTAGGAGTTTATATGTACAATGTGGACTGCCAAGTCGAACCGTGAATCAAGTAGCCACAGAGGGCTGCAAGAAGAGAGAAAGATGAGATACAGTCAAGACTGCATCAAGGGAATAGGCTGGTGGATGAATCTTTGATCCCGCGACAAGATGGATGATGTAATTAGAGGGGCTGCGTAACGCGTTCTGGGACTTCTGCTTACTTTAATGGAGCTTTTAGTCGAATGATGACGTACTCGATTTTTATCAACCAAAAATTGAGGATTGATGCATCATTAATTGTAGAAGAGAAAGTCCATTGTAGCTGTCGGACTATGGAAGTATTATTTCCTTCAGCGAACATTGCCCATCTCCCTCAAGACTGAACACTTTCACCTTCCATAAGCCCGTGAACGTAGCATTCGCCGACAACTCTGTACGAACCTCCACATGGTCTAGGGTCTATTGGGAAATGACAGCCGAAAAGAATAGCAATAACGTCGCCTCGCTGTGCCGCCACCGGCACCAAGCCGATAAACTCAGATTCTGGAGTCTGTGCGATGAGATGAGTGGCCGCTGGGCTATGTTGGTTGACAATGCTGACGATCTGAGCGTTTTCTTCAGCCAACTAGATAGAACAAAAAGCGGCGGAGACTCTGATTCGGCTCAAGCACCAGGCTGCTTAGCGGACCTCCTACCTCAGTCGTCAAACGGATCTATCGTGATCACGTCGCGGAGCCAAGATGTAGCTTATAGATTGACAGGTAGCGTCTCAGATATCATACAAGTTGGGCCAATGGAACATGGCCATACCCTAACTCTCCTTTAAAGAGCACTTAAAGCCGATTTTAATGTGAGTGACTGTTACAAGCCCTCGACTGCATACCTCTTGCGATCACTCAGGCCGCCGCTTGCATCAGGCAAAGAGCACCACGTATTCCAGTCTCAAAATATCTCCATGATCTTCGTAGAAGCGACCGAGATAGAGAAAGGCTACTAAAGAAGGAAGTTGGAGATACTCGCACAGCTACGTTCCCAAACAAATTGACCTTACAATCTCGTCGGTCCTGCCGACCAGCAGCACGCTCTGGAGTCGAGAACCCGCTGGTTACGAAACACGCCCCCCATCAAGCGTATGAAGGCACATTTCCTCCGATACTTCCCGTGGCCGACGTAACGAGCGAGTCTCGAAGAGATGGCAACCAATCGTAACCATGTTTGAGTCTTCGCAGAGGCCTTGTTCTCGATGATTGGGCTCGTTGTATATGTTAATAGCGCCGCTATGTGATAGAGCCCTGTAATTCCAGTTTAGAACGGTCCGAAGACACGGACAGGGCTATGTTCAAGTTGGCGTGGTTACCTAATAGCTCAAACAAATACCCATTAGGTACCGAGCAACGCGATTTAATTTTTACCACCGAAAGACAAACATAACCTACCTTCTCGTGTTTTATCGTCGCTTGAATCAGAAGAACGCCACCGCATCGTCATAGCTTAGTCATAGCCGGCTCCTTTTTAAGTGCCTCCCGTCCACCCCAGTTCCTCTAACAGATAGACACCGTTCCCCATCCATTAGAGAGTTGCCCGTGAACAGCGCTTAAGCACTGGCTTGGGTAGAGTCGTTGCTCTTACATTATGCAAGGCGCATGCCAAAATTGCCTAACAGACCCCTCTCAGAAGAGGCAGGGAGAAATGCAAGAGAATGACGGGGGACGCAGAACGTTGTAAAATGATGCAGGCTTTAATCGCCAAGCCTCACACTGTAATCTTTGTCCAAGGACTCCCCGTCTGTGTTTGGCGGAGCGGCTGCTCCTATCTTTCGTTTAGTCCAACGCCGTTTTGGCGTCTGTAAGATGCTCGCCTTCCTGTCGGCGGGCTCTTCATCACATCTTTTCCCTTTCCATCCCGTTAGTTCTCTGATCTTACCCTGGCGCTTTTACTGCCAAATGGTCCATATGCCTTCTGCGTCGCCTTCTGGGCCACGCAACCCGCTGGATGGCTTCTAAGTGTTCGACTATCATATCCTTTTGCTGCTGCAGGCCGTGATGCTGCTAATACATTTTCCACATGGATCTCATGACCGGATAGTTCCAGTGGGCTTTTCGACTCGCTTTTCCTTTAAATCTTCTCACATCACAGTTCTTTGAGTACTCTTCTATGGCCATCTTTTGATGGCTATCTTTTGATGGCTTTCCTCATTTGCTTTCAGCAATGCTCTTCTTCCTTATTTGCCTCCGGGTCCCCACCTTCTTATTAAGATCTCCTCGCGCTACAGGTGATACACCGTTAAAGGATATATAATTTCGTACCTCATCCTTGCTCTAACAGTCAACACTGCAAATCAACCGGACATATGAATGCTTTTGCCTAGATCTTACGACAGCCCTAATTAAGAAAAATGCCCCATCGCTTATGGCCTGAACGATATTGGCACAGGCGTAACGCCGGGTGGTGCATAAGAGAAAATGGGAGTAAGCGGATTCGTGTCGGGAAGCTTTTCTATGCTGATATCTTATCATACTGCTTGACCTTTAGAACCATGGTTCATGGAGCAAGAAGCGGATCAGCTTAATCCCGCTGATTTCCACAGCGATGATTGTTGGGGTGGGGAATTCATCCTACCTAATTTCCTCTTGAAAGAGAATGCTATGTGTTATTATCGAAGGCAATGTCTAGAGACAGTTGGAGGAGCATGGGCCGAAGCATTCAAATGCCCATTAGGCAAGGCAGTCGCAATGGAGGCCGTCACTCAAGAAAAGGAACGCTAAATCTGTGGAGTGGCAATGCCATTGACATTATGAGGGATGGAGATCAGCCACGATATAGAATGTTGCTCATCCTTGGATGGGGAATTCATAATCCTCGCCTTTGGTCATTGGAAAGTAAAATATGGTCAATTTATATATAATCAAGCGGCATTCTCTAGATTCTCACTTGCACCATGTGTGGCTCAGTCTTTCTAGCTTTAGACTTTCACGAAGAGGGTTGCTTTTGGAAGGATATATGGCAGGACGCTATCGCATATTGTAGTAAGTTTCTTGGTATTAGGTAATCACTATGTCCGACGACGTTAGGCGATTCGGAACGATCGAGTGATTGCTATGTATTGTAGTGTCAAAATTATTTTTGTAGACCAATTCGTAATTCAAATTCCTCTCACACAATTTACGTCAGCGCATCGCGCAGAAGCTGGATCGTTTCCACGGTGTTTCGAAGTCTTGCGGGCAAATTGGATACATGCTTCTCATCATCTACTGTTGGACTTGAAGGCCTGCTGTTGTGCCATGACGACCGTTTGGCAAACTCGTTAATTTCACGTTGCAACCATCCCTCCACGTTGTGCACCATATGCTCTGTAGGTCGAGCTCCAGATTCCAAAAGGAACTTGACAACAGTTCCAATGCCTTGATGTGCAGCACACCATAGAGCGTTTGTTCTAAAGGGCTGGGTGTCTTCCATGCAGCTCATTATTGCTCTGTAAACTTCTAGTTTCGAACATCGCATCATCATTGGAATGAGGAGCGGCTTGAGGCCTTCCACGTCCCATTCCGATTGAGCTGGTTTAAAGTCCTTCCCGGAGGTAGCATCCGCGCCATGATCGAGAAGCCATTGAAGTATCCGAAGGTCAAACGAGTGGTGATCCGAGAAGTTCAGATACTTCCTGAACGCCCTGTCAATAGCAGTACTGGTTGGATTTGCATGTAGCAACTTCCAGACAGTCTCTGAACTTGTCCAATTAACCCACTCCAGTGGAGTTCCTGGCCTGTAACGACAGCGAGTTCCTGCGTTAGAATTTGCACCTTTGCTAAGCAGAAACTCCACTATTTCGGATGCGCCTTTTTGCGCAGCCACATGCAAGACAGATATGCCATCCTTATCCCAGGCATTGACGTCCGCGCCATGGTCCACGAGAAGCCGAATGAGACTACATTTATGACCAAGGGCCAGGTGGAGAGCCTCTCTGGAGTCAATTGTGGCAGAATTTTGTAGCAGGATATTTACGACGTCGACATGACCGCCAGCAATTGCGCAAAGAAGTGGAGTCCGTGGGCAATCGAATTCGGACCCCCAGTGCAAGTCTTTCTTCTTACCAGGAGCTTGAAGATTGATATCGACTCCGTGGTTTAGAAGAAGCTCGACAATTCTACCTCGTCCAGCATACGCCGCCGCGTGCAGAGCGGAATGAAATTCCCCTCCCAGAGCATTCGGATCCGCGCCATGTTCCAAAAGTAATCGAACAATCTCAACACTCTCTCCATAGTCCTTAGGAAGGAGCTCGAACATTTCTTTACTTTCTTTAGCGCTGTTCAGGAACACTTCTTGCGCATTGCCAAACGGACCACCAGCCGCGAATTGCAGGAAGTTCCCCAACGCACCCCGGACACGGATATTGCTTAGGCTAGCAGATCTGCGAGCGGCTGCAAAAAACTTTTCATACTCAGAAGGGCAATCTGTGCAACACCTTCTGGCAGCGAACTCAGCAGTGTGGGCTTGGAAAAGACGTTTGGGGATTCCAATGACTGCCGCTTGGAGTGCATTTCTAAATCGTCCACCCTGAGAATTCGCCTGCGCACCAGAATCAAGAAGGTGTTTTACCGTTGGCAAGTCGGTGCTCCTTGCGGCAGCTTGTAATGCATACCCATATTCGCCACCCCGGGCGTTTACTGGTGCTCCGGCCTCCATTAACATCTTCACTACGTCGATGTACCCACCCGACGCTGCGGCCTGAAGCGGGTTTCCAAAATATCCAGAGAGGGTGTTTATACAGGCTCCAGCGTCTATAAGTTTTCGGACATTTGCTAGATGGCCATTTGCTGCAGCCGCTTGAAGGGGAGTTCCGAAATAGCCAGCATACGCGTTGACTTCGGCCCCGTGCCGAATCAGCAGTTCGACGACTTCCTCTTTACCTCCGTAAGTCGCTGCTTGTAGAGCAGAGCCATGCCTTCCAGAACCGTATTCCCAACCTGTCCATAGGGATGATTCCCAGTATTCTTCTCGTAACGGCGCCCTGGCTGGATTCGACTCGTACTCAAATATTGATTTGCCTTTGAATTTCGCAGCTGTCCTATGGTACTGATTGATCTCCATCTCGGTAACCGCATAGCCGCTCAAGTCGGAAGGTGTATATGTGGCTAAGCCACGATTAATCCATTTATCCAACTCCCACTGGCGGGAAATGGCACTGAACTGTTCCTCCGTTAGACGATTAAATAGCATGAAGTGAGCGCGCTTGTCGAATGGGCTTATCCACTCATTATCAAGATTATTGACATTGGCACCATGCTCAAGTAAGAAAGACAACATTTCGACGTGTCCTTGGGCAGCGGCCGCCCGCAACGGCGTACGGTGGAAACCCCAGGTCTCTGAGTTCGATATAAAGGAAACTTCGAGTCCCCATTCCCTGTATTTATCTTCCAGGATAATTCTGGCACAGGCAACTTGATTCGCAAGTGCCGTAGAGTATAGCGCGTTTGGCACCAAGAATTTGTCTTCCGGAGATTGCTTAAGAAGATGATCCAACAATAGCCGGAATGTTTCAGGCCGCCCTCCATAGATGGAAGCTGATAGAGCGGACGTATGGATCGCATTGGAACGGCCCAGGAGGAAACAAGCTAGGGGATGGTTTCCTTTAAAGACAGCTGCCTCAAGTGGGGAGCCATGCAGCCCAAATGTTCTGTCGATCGGAGCCCCACCCTCACACAGAACCCGGACTACATCAAAATGACCTTCCTCAGCAGCGCCTTCAATAGCATGTGATCTATAATCGTCCCGAGCCCAAGGAGGTCTCCACCAGTATTCACTCTCATGCCAGAGTGTTACATCATCCTTGCCCCGTCCAGTCGCAATGGCCTGGTTGTTCAGCAGGGTCTTCACCACTTCTACGTGACCTCTAACGGCTGCTAAAAACAAGGGAGTCCGTCCGAACCTGTCAGCCCCATTCACGGAATAACCTTCGAGTATCAAGTTGGCGACCACATCTTGAAGGCCAAACAATGCTGCAAGGTGAAGTCCAGTGATTCTCGTTGGACATGACTTCGGGGAGCCCCAAATGGAGGCGTAAAGCGTGCGAAATGCGAACTCTGATCGATCGGTGTCCCGCAATAGCTCCATTATTTCCGGCAGTTGGTTTGAAGCATTTCCTTCCAGGGCTTTTGCATGCATCCCCCAATATTCGGCTGCATAAGGGAGTAGGCAGTACAGCTTCGACCAGGAGGCAAGACTATCAGTTTCATTTTGGAGTTGAGCGCGGAAATTATGAAATAGAAGGTACGTAACACACGTTCGCGTCAGTAGAAGGTGTGTTTCTAACCCTAAATCTTCTCGAGATAATTCAAGATGCTGCTTGATCGAAGCGTTCGCCAGGCGAATCAACCCACTATCCTCGTGGAATATTACCAAGCCGGCACAGCTCTCTATCAGTAGGTTCGGCGGCGTGATACCGTCCATTGCAAATTCTGTATCACCAGGTTCTGTAGCTAGAGCATGTTGTATCTCGCCGATTGTAAGTGGACGCCACGCATTCATCGTCCATGACAGGACGTGGAGCGCAATCTTCCGACGCCAGTCGGGCTGAGTTTTAATCCTCGTCAACGCGTCTCCGAAGCAAGTCGCCAAGTTGGTCGGAAGGGTAGTTAGGGCTTGCTTGAGCTGCCTCAGGTTCGGTCGGGTCTTGAGGTAGAAAAGGTGAAGGCGCAGTAGAAGAAATCTGGCAAAAAATGATCAGCAAAGGTGGCTAATTCCAAGGTCATAGGGCCGATGTTTACATTCCATCAGCTTGAGCGACGACGCAACTTGCCATAGTTCTCAGCAAGGCCTTATCTTGATTGATTACGCCAGGAAGTTGGTCATTGGTCCACCTGGACACGAGATTCTGGGTAGTAAGTTCGGCGATGGAAAACCTTTTGAGATCCTCGTCTCGGGCGACGATCTGAAGGGACTGAAATTCTCTACCCTTGTGCCGAGGAGGTTGATCAAAGCGACTAGTAACCAGCAGTCGGAACCGGAGATTGGAGTTGGATGCATGCTCCAGAAGTGTTCCCAAAACGCTTTCGAGTGTGTCCGAAGCTGACGTTTCCAACTCTGTCGTTGTGAATGCGCATTCATCCAAGGCATCGATAAGAATAAAAGTCGTGTCGAACCTGCTAGATACTTTCATTAAGAGCTCGATCAATTCATCCACAGATGGTGGTACTCTTCCGTTGCGGTGTTTGTCGTATGAATCGGAAACAATGGCCGGCATCTGCGGCATGTGTTCTACGAGTTGTCTCAGCAGACATCCGAGTATAGTGGGTACTCGTCGGGTGCGGATATCCTGCCAGTCACAGTATATAAAGGCGATAGCCACATTTTCCGCTCGATAGGAATGTTGGAGCCAGTCAACAACAAGGGAAATCATTGCAGACTTCCCGCATCCCACTGTCTAAGTCAGGACGTACACGGTAGTCATCAAGCTAACGGAAAGTTGCAAAAATACTTTTACCGTGACACCATAGCCCCATTGGTGATGCCGCAACGCCGTCCTTCCAATTTTGGAAATGTAGATCTTCGAGCAGCCACTCCCCGCTTCCGGAATGCAGTGTTCTTAAGAGATCTTGATGTCGGACATGGGAGTCAATCGTAGACAACCAATCCAGCGCGTCCAAATTTCTCTGTTCCTTCCTCCAGGTCCGTTCTTGGGCCTGCATTTCTCGGAGCTCATTATAAGTTTTTAGCTGAATGTCACTATTAAATATTTGATGTCTTGTCAGCCCTAAAATTGCCGATGCCAAAGTCTAACTGACATGAATACTTATGCCCGTAAGTACCGAAATAACTCACTCACATAGTCAACGTTTGAAGTGCGGGCCCAAGGGCATCGCGTAGGTCAGACAAGGTATCTCGCAAATCCCCCAGCGTACTGCGCCGAAACGGGTAGAGAACTCTCCCACTAGCTGCCTTGAATCTGCCCTTCATCAAAACTGCCGTTCCCAATTCCTCCAACGGCGCTTCCTTCTTGATCTTTTGCAACTTCTTCTCCAGCTCTGAGACGCCATCCTGGCAATTTGAAAGGCATGATTCGACAACAGATTTTGGGGCACCATCGCCTATTGTCTTCGAGTTCAGTAGAGCCTCGAGTTGATTGAATAGCAGCTTGAATTCTTGGGTAGAGTCGTATGCGAGACGGATGTCGTTATCGAAAGCTTTGAAGTCATGATAATATTTGAGGAGGCCTTGAAGGACGGTTAGCCCCAGAGACACGACCCCTACTGTGGAGCCTGCCGCAGAAAAGGCATCAGCCATCTCTCTGGTAGTGCCGGCTCTAGACTCCGTGAAGGCTTCAAAACTTGAGTCAGAACGGATATTGGTCTGAGGAATATATATATTAGATACGGGCCAGCTCTGGGAAGAGTAGATGCGGGGTAAAGGTAGCCTCTCCCTTTGTCGTATGCAAAAAGTATCTACAGTTCGCTTAAATGCTTGACCAGATTTTTCCCCAACACACTATTGTGAACGCTGGGTAAGCTCGTTGTCGGCACGAACTGCGCTGAAGTAAGTTATTTTCCTATTTCCAGATTAGGGCAATTGTATACCGACTCTTGGTGTTGCAGTGCCTTACCACCCGTACTCCTGGCGTCAAACTCACTGCAGTCTTTTCCCATCTGACGTACGGGCCTACCTGACGCACGTTTTTGGTATATCTCAGATGTTCAAACAAGACGCTTTTGAGCCACATGCAGTTGATAAAATTCTCCATTTTTTGAAGTAACAAACTATCGATAACGGAGAAGCTCCCTAGCTAGTCAAATTACTTGTGGAATCTCTGTGGAAGGACTATTTTCCATCTGCGTCAATTGTGTGTGGGAGTCGCCTCTACTACTTCATCTATAGATGCACACTCAATTTCTTAATCTGATTCGATTACAATGGCCTCAATAGTCTTCTTCCTAATCTTCTTCGCCTGTTTGGAGACATTTTCGAAATTTTTGTTAGCCGAGCAAGCGAGTTTCGCTTCTTCTTTCTCAATACGCTTCCGCTCTTTCTTACTAGCTCTCTCCTCTCGTTCAATAGCTCGAGCAGCCTTACGTTCTTCAAGAAGCCGTTTCTTTTCAGCTTTCTCCTCCTCCTTACGCTGCTTTTCCTGTTGTTTCTCTTCCCTTGCGATACGTGCAGCTTCTTCTTTTTCCCGTGCGCGATCACTTGCTTGCTAGACTTTGTTCGGGCTATAAAATATGGACATCCCATCCTTAGGCACGCGAAGTTTAAGATCTAGTGGCTTAGAACACTGACGTCGCTTTTACTTAATAAATAAAACGTTTTCTAGACCTCTAACTTGCAATTTAAGAAGTACATTCTCCGTCGTCAAGTAGTTAATCGTCTGATAGTGCTTCTAAGAGTTCTTATCATAAGTATGGTAAACAGTTTTCCTTAAAAGCTTCTTAATACGTTTCTAGTCTCTAGTAGTTAGAATAGAAGTTAAAGACTTACTTAATAAAGGCCTATTATTTTTAGTAGTAGAAAATTGCTTCAAAACGTTCTTGAGCTTCTAGGGTATTAGGCCAACTTTTTTTCACTTAAAGAGTATATTTTTCTTTATAATAGCGTTGTGCCATGCAACCTAAAACATGCGAAAAAAGCCTCTCTTTCAAGGTTTAGAAAACCCTTAACAATTATATAAAACTTCTTAATTTCATTACTATAGGCAGTGGCTAAAAACTAGATAATAAAACGTTAAAAGGTTGCAAGCTATAACGTAGTTAATCCCCAAACTGTAAAGATCATCAAACCATAAAAATTACCGAACCGTGAAGATCACTGAACTGTAAGCGCATTTCTTGGCGTTGTAAACAACACATATAATTCTTTGAATTATGCTACTACTAACTAATTTTAAATAATAAGTATATTGTTTAAAGCTTTTCTAAGTACAAAACAAGTCTTCTTATTATATTTTAGTAATTTACAAGTAATATAGTAGTAAATAATTAAAGTTAAAATTTTTAGTATTATATTACTTATTTTACTTATAGTAGTTTATATAAAGTGTTAAAAATACTAACTATAAAACTTTCTTTTTAAATAATATATTTAATATAATATTAAACTTTTTAACTTATTTAGTATTATTAATTTTTAAGTTTTTTTTACTTATTTATTTAAAATAAAAGCTTTTTATAAATTAATTTAATTAATTTAACTAGTTTTTTAATTACAAGTAAAGTAAATTATAACTTAAATTAATATTATTATATTTTAATTACTATTTACTATTTTTTTACTTATTAATAGTAATTTATAAATATATTTTTTATTAACTTTTAATTTTGTTATAATAGTACTATTAGTAAAAAGTTAAGTACTTAAAAAAAATATTAATGAATTACTAAGTATAATACTAAACAATAAGTTAAAACATTATATAAAAAATAAGTTGAAAATAAAAATATTTATAGTAAAAGCTTATACTCTAGTATAAAATTAATATATAAATATGTACTATAAAAAACTTTTAAAGTATTATAAATAGTTACTATAATAATTTTTATGTTTATTTATAAATTAATTAAATTTTAAAATTTTTTTACTTTTAATTAATTTTAAATTTTAAAAATTATTTAAAACTATATTTTAGTAAATAATAAAATAACAAGCTTATATTAAAAAATAAAATTTTTTAATTTAAGTAATTTAAATGTTACTTACAAGTTTTATTTTATTTTATTATTTTTGTTATTTTTTATATAAGCTAAGTATTTTAGTTTTTATATATATTAAAAGTATTTAAAAAACATACTTTTAAATTTTTACTTATTATAAATTTATAAGTAATATTTTTTTAATACTTTTTTTATTTATTATATAATTTAGCATTTTATTATATAATTAAATAGTTTATGTTTTTATTTTATTTTTATATTTTTTATTAAATTACTAAAATATTAGTATACTTATAATATACTATTTTATATAAAACTTAATTAAAAATAAATTATATAGTTTTTATATTATTATATTAATTTTAATTATTTTACTTTTTATACTCTATATTTTTAAGTAAATATACTTACTAATTTGTTTTATTATTTACGTTATATTTAAACTAAATTTCTTAATAATACTATAATTAGTTATTTATATAAAATATTAAATTTATTTTTATAACATTAGAATATTTTACTTTATATAGTATATTTACTATAATTATAATATTATAGTATAATAAATAAAAAGTAAGTATTTAAAAACTAGTAGTTAATAGCTTAATATTAATATTACTATAAGCTATAAAAAAATAAATATTCTTTTACATTTTATTTTAATTAAAATAAAAAACTTTTTAGTAAATACTATTTATATTATTATTTTAGTTTAGTTATTTTGTATTATATTTTTTTAACTTTAGTTCTTAATAAAATATACTAGGTAATTTATTTTTTACTATCTATATTTTATTAAAACTAAATTTCTTAATAATAATATAGTATAGTACTTACATAAAGTATAAAATATAAAATATAAATTTTATTTTTATAACTTTTATATTATTATAATAGTTTTTATAAAATACTTTACTTTATATAAAATATTTAATATAGTTATAATATTTTAATATAATTAGTAAAAGGCTAGTATTTAAAAGTTAATAGTTAATAACTAAGTAATAGTATTAAGAATGTTATAAACCATAAATAAAGTTTTTTAAAGTAATTATTTAACTTATATAAAGTAGTATTAATTTATTTTATAAAAAAATTAGCTAGTAATTAAAAAAAAAACTAGTAACTAGTAGTTTTATTTAAAAGAATTTTTAATTTTTAATTAGTTAAAAAATGTAAATAGTAGGTTAGAATATAAATAAGTAAACTAAAATATATAAAATAGTTAAGAATACATTTTATTTTATTTACTAGTTAATTACGTAAAAAGCAATATATATTTTTATTATAATAAAACTTTTATAGTATATATAAATTCAATATTTAATAACTAAATTTTTATACTAAAATAAAGTATTTATATAAACTTTTTATAATATTACTTTAAAATACCTTATTAATAATAATATATTAAGTAATAGTTATTAATTTAAAGAAATAACTATATATTTAAACTTTTAAATTTAGCTTTATTTTTTTTATTAAATAACTTAATAAATTATTTAGTATAATACCTATTATTAGTACCTTTTACTAGCTACTTTATTTAATTTTTTTAATATATAAGTATAATTCAAAATTTAAGTTTAAAGCTAAAATAAACTTAATATAATAAAGTATAACTTTTATAAAAATAGCTTTTATAAATATAATAAATAGTAAATTAATATTAACAACTTTTTAATTAACTTATTAAACTCAAATGTATTATATTCTTTAAATTTAAAACTACTAATTATAGTAAAAACTACTAGCTTTTTAAGTTTATTATATTTAAGTATATATTATAGGTTGCTAACTTACTAATATAATATTAAACTAGTAACTAGTTATTTCATTAATTATATAACGTTAATTAATTTCCTCACGTCTAGATTAGATAGCTCGTTAGACTTAGTAGAAGTTAATTAAACTTAATTAAAATAGAAAGAAGTAAATACGGTAAGTTAAAATTTAATAGAATAATATTAAACTATTTTACTTAAAGTATAAATCTTAATTTTAGAGTAATTATAAAGAATTAAAAGTAATCATAAGTTATTTGATGCTTTATACTTATAATAAATCCTTTATACATATATTATATACTAATTAGAAGTATTTTAAATACTGTTAGAGAAGATAGTAGGTAATAGTACTTTTATTTTCTTAATTTTAAACTAGTTACTAAGCTCTTAGCTCATGACCCTTACTTAATTATTTATCTAGATATTATTCCCTATAGAACTTAAATTTACTTTAGAGTATTCTTATTTATAAGTTCTGCTTATACTAATTTGTCTCTACTTTTTAGTATTATTTATATATTTTCTTATATTATACTTTCTATAATAACGCCTCTCTGTCTATAGTTGCTTTATTATTATAGTTTATAATATTATTCTCTTTCTTTAAGCCTTTGGCCTAAAGGTTAGTCCGATCCTTTTTTTATAAATAATATAAAGGTAGCTAGTTTTTTATATGAAAGCTAAAATTATAAAAATCTTTTATACCTTTTCTATTCTTTTAATTTTCTAAGAATAACTTGAGTGGAATTATCCTTAATATAAGCTTACTATCTAGTAAGAAAGGTTTAAAAGAATAGTTATTAAATACTATCTTTATATTCCTACTACTAGAAGGGTAATTATATTTATCTAATAAATCTAGCTTCTAAACAATATTCTAAGTATATTAATTAAAATATTTTATATAATTTAGTAATATTATAGTCTTTATAGAATTACTTGGATTGTAAGAAGGAGAAACTTTACTAGAAATTAGAGTAAACATAAGATAAGAAGCTTAAGGCTTAAAATTATTAGTATTACCTTTACTTTTAATTAGCCTAAATAGATTCTTAAAAGAAGAAAATATTTTAGCGTAAGCTTACCTTAATTAATAAAGTTTATATAATAAAAAAGAAAGAGTAAAACTATTAGAATTAATTTAATATACTACTATTTATAGTATCTAGTGTCGCTTTACCTTTCTTTTTAGGTTTTAAGTAAAATATTTTATATTCTCTATATTTATTAAATATGGCCTTAGAATAAGTTTTTACTACTCTGTTTAGTAATACTAGTTAATTAGCTTTAAACTATTCTTTAAGTTTTTAACTAGCTTCTATATATTATTCTTAGGTCTATAATTTTTTTATTTAACTAGATACTTTTACTAACACCTAAATTACTAGTAGTCTAAAATTTATTAGACTTTATACTTAGTAGTATCTTCCTTAAGTTTAAGTTTTATTAATAACTTAGCATTTTATAGTGCTAGTTCTAGTAATATAATATAAAAAACTAAGTAAATTCTTATATTCTTAGATAGCTATAGTTTGTAATTTATAGATTTTATTTATTATTTAACCTTAAATAGTCCCAATTTAATGTGATCTAGTTTTCTTAATAGTCGTTTAATTTTCAGATTTTTTTATAATAAAAAAACTTTATTCTCTCTTCTAAAAGTTAGTTTCTTAACTTTAGACTTATCTTTAACTTATTTACTAAGATTACCTTTATAGGTAATCTTTCATGCAATTTTCTAATAAAGTTATTATAGTTTTTTAACTTTTATTCTTATAGATTCTGATATTTTATTTAGTTTCTATAGTTCTTAATAAGCTATAGGCTTATAACTATAGTTTATATAAAATAGTAATTTCCTTATAGTTAATGACTTTACAGAGTTATATATAAACTTAGCTATTAGTAATAGATCAATCCAATTATCCTATTATTTATTAACATATATTTATAGATATTATTCTAGTGTTTGGTTTGTCTATTCTATTTATCTATTTATTTATAAATAAAATGCTGTTAAGAGGCAGTATTCAGCCCCTAGCTTTCCTATAAACGTTTTTTAGAATATTAATATAAATAATTTGTTTCTGTTTGTAATAAATTCTAATAGTAATCCATATCATGTAATTAGTAGCCTAATAAGTATAGTTACTAATTTATCTACTTTAATTTCCATATAAGTTAGTTTATTATAACTAGTATTATATCATACTATTAGCTTTAAAAGATAGTTATTGTTAGTATTCCCGTAATAAAGTCTATTATAACTAATTTTTATAATAGGTCTAGTAAAGGAATTAGTTACATAAGTCTATATTCCTTATATTTTAATACCTTATTTTTTTTTTGTACTTAATACATTCTAAAAGAATAGCTCTAATTTTTTTTTATATTCTAGGAATCTAGAAGTGTCTGTTAATCTATTCTATAGTTTTCTTAATTCCTTAATGTCCGTGTATTTTAGCTGAATGTTAGTTCTTAATAAGTTCTATTTATAATGTATTAAGTATAAAAATAGTTCTAGTTTCGTGCTATTATAGTCGTTTATTATTATATTCTCTAATTTATTTTTATTATATGTTTTTAATAATAACTACTGTTTTAATATCTATTTATAAGCTTTTTAAGGATTCATCTAGTTTTTATCTAAGTATTATATTACGTATTTCTAGTATATTCTTTATATAGTTTGCTTATTAACTAAGTGTGTTAGCCACTATATTTTCTTTTCCTAATTTATAAAGTATTTAAAAATTAAAGGTAGAAACTAATTCCTACTACCTAATCTATTATTAATTTAACTTCTTTATTATCGTAAATGCTGTTAGATTCTTATAATTTAAATATATAATAACTTAATACTTAGCTTCTTCTAAGTAATGTTTCTATTTTTTAAATGCTTAAACTATTACTAGTAGTTCTTTATTATAAATATCATAATTTAATTTAGTAGTTATAAGTTTATAAGATAAAAAATCTACTAGGTGTTTTCTTTTATTATTTTATATTTATAATAGAATAGCTTTAATAGCTCTATTTAATGTATTTATATATATTTCTATTTAAAGTCATAAATTAAACATCTTTAATATTAGTAGTTATTAGAATATTTCTTTTAATATTCTAAAAGCGTCTTTCTTATATTGTTTTTATTTAAATTATTAATTTTTTTTTAAGTAATTCTATTAAGGGCGCTGTAATTTTTAAGTAGTCCTTAATAAATTATTAGCAGAACCTTATAAATCTAAGAAAGAAATATACTTTCTTTATATTTATTAGTGTTAGCTAAGATAGAATATTTTTAGCTTTATTTAAGTTAATTATTATTCCATCTTAAGATACTAAGTATCTTAAGAACTTAACTTCTATTTTATAGAATATATATTTCTTTGTTTAAATATATAATTAGTGCTTCTTAAGTTTTTATAATACCCTTTTAGTATATTTAACATATTCTTTTAGCATTCCGTTTATGTATATAAGTATGTTATTAAAATATGCTATTATAAATACGTCTAGATATTCCCTTAGCATATAATTAATAATTATCTAAAATATAGCTAGGGCGTTTGTGAGTTCTATAAACATAACTAAGTATTTAAATAGTCTATATCTTATTTTAAATATTATTATCTATTTGTGTTTTTTAGCTATCTATATCTAGTAATATTTATTCTTAATATTAAAGAGACTAAACTACTTAGCTCTTCTAAGTTTATTTATAAGTTCTAATATTAATAGTATAAAGTAATAATTTTTTACTATAGCTTTATTAAGATGTCTGTAGTTAATATATAGTCTTAATTTTCTATTCTTTTTTAGTATAAAGAGTATAGGCGAGGCTATTTTATTTTAACTTATTTATATATATCCTTTTCTCTAATTCTCTCATAAGAATCCTTGTAATTTCTTTTGTTAATGAATAGGTACTTGGTATAGTAGTCTTAGTTTTAAATCTATTCTCTCTTTAAGCATAATCTTATAGTCTTAGTTCTAGTATTCTAGTAGCTAGTTTTTAGCTTTCTTAAAAAACTATTCTCTAAATTCTTCTTAATATTCCTTTAGTATAATAAATTTGTTTTTATAAAGTGTTATTATTTTTATCTAAATTATTATTTATTATTACTATTCATGGTAGTTGTTTCTAATTCCTATAGTTTTTTTTTTCTAATTAATAGTTAAGTTTTATTATACTAGCTAGTCCTATCTTAAGATAAAATCTTTACTATCTAGATTTATAATTTTAATATAATAGTTATTTCTGTAACCTGCTATCTAAATAGTTACATTTTATATTTTAAGATTAATTAGACTTTTTTTAAATATTATTAGATTATTATCTATATGTTTTACTTACACAGGTTTATTTAAAACTCTAGGTAGTATTTAATATTTTTATATTTATTTATTTAATATTAGTGTCTTGCTAGCTCTACTATTTATAAGTGTTAGTATTTAGTTACTATTAATATATATATTTATATATAGCTAGTTTTTATATTTCCTTTAGTTTAATTATATATATATAATTAATATATTCTTTTTAACCTTTTCTTAGTTTTCTAATAGCTTAGTTATAGTTCACTAGCTTTCTAGTTTTTTATCTGTAGTTAACTTTTAAGTGGTAGTTATTTTCTTAGTGTTTTCTCTTTAGGTTTATAAATAAAACATTTCTAAAGTTAACATACTTTCTTATTAAATATTTTATATATATTTTTTATTTATTTTTTATAATCCTCATATTTCCATCTTAGGAAGCACTTTTAATATGTGAGTTTTTTATATAATTTTATAACTAACTATTCTTTTTAGTAGTGTTTAGTTTAGTATAATTAATATCCTAGCTAGTATTTATCTTATAATAGCTATTTATATTTGTCTGAATTTAAGTCCTGTAATTTATTTTTTAAGTTCATATAAACTAGTTCTTATTATAGATTAAGTTTTTTTTACTAGCTAGTTATTATAATATTTTCTTTATTTTTAGTTTCTTAACACATATAGTGTGCTTATTTTATTTATAGTTTATTCCTATATAATCTAATACTATATATATCTAATATTTTTTTTATTACTTTATTTATAGTATTATTGTTATTATAAGTTGTTAACTTACTAACATAATATTATACTAGTAACTAGTTATTTAACTAATTATATAATATCTTAATTAGTTCCCTTATTTCTGGATTAGATAGCTTATTAGACTTAGTAGATAAGAAATTTAGCTTAATTAAAATAAAAGAAAGTAATATAATAAGTTAAGATTTAACAGGATAGTATTAAACTATTTTACTTAAATTATAAATCTTAATTTTAGAGTAACTATAAAGAATTAAAAGTAATTATAAACTGTCTAATGCCTTATACTTATAGAAGATCCTTCATGCGTATATTATATACCTTTGCTTAGTATATTAGATACTGCTAGAGGCTGCTAGAGCTGTCAGAGCCTCTAGCTCCCTCTAACATCTCTAACTGCCAAGCATTTCCTCATCTCGTGACAGAATGCTCCGGATCTTCCCACATGGTTCCGTATCTCTGTCCTTGTTTCTTGGCCCGTGCCTTGGCCTGCGCCAATGCGTCCCGTGCCCGCTTGCAATTCTTTCTTTCAAGCTCGAACATACGTTTCCATTCTAGAGCTTTATTAGCCGTCATTGCCAGTTCCTTCAGCTCCTCGGGTGCAGCTGCCTTCTTGTTACCGTCCGTAACACTATCCCCCTCTTCTAAGTCTTCGTCTCGGAAGATAGTTTCTCCTTTCCACAAGCAGTATAAAGGCAGCAGGTCTTCCGCCCGGCGTTCCAGACTGTAAGACCCTCAACTTCCTTTCTTTCCTACCCAGCTTCCCAACGATGACACGTCCTGAGTCGTCTCTAATACGTGCTCACCGCCTAGCTTCTCGGATCCGTAACGAACCCCGTCACATGCTGACACCTTGTTCAAACTGTTCCCGCCAAGGCGATGATTGTCTCGTGAATCTGAGTTCTAGTCACTGCTCAGCCTGTAACGATCGCAATGTGAAGTGCGATTTGGTCGTTTTGCAACCGGAATGGGATCGTCTTGATCGCGATAAGGCAAAGCTCCGTCGTCAACTTGAGAAAGCTGAGGAGGATGCCCTGGAAGCCCGTTCCCATGCCCTCCGGCTTCGTCGTGAACTTGCGAAAGTTGATTCAAAAGAGAAAGAGATGTTTGATCGAGAGATGGCCTCAATTCATGAGGTCCAAGCTCTTAAAGAGGAAGAGGCTTATTCTCAGGATTAAGAAACTTACACACCACAACCTGCAGTTCAAGCTTCCTCCCAGCCTATTACTTCGCTCTCTCTGTCCTTCGGTTTTAATTAGAACGCGCTGTAGTTGTTTTATCCTTAAGATACGACCTTAAAGTAAATCTCTTTTAGTTCGTTTAATGGTATTAGTTAATTAGCCCTGAACTATTCCTTAAGTTCCTAATTAGCTTCTACGTATTATCTTCAGGTCTGTAGCCCTTTCATCTAACCAGATATTTCTACTAATACCTAAACTGTTAATAGTCTAGAATCTGTTGGACCTTATACTTAGTAGTATCTTCCTTAAGTTTAAGTCTTGCTTATAGTCTGGCGTTCTATAGTGCTAGCTCTAGTAACAAAACATAAAAAACTAGGTAAATCTTTATGTCCTTAGGTAGTTATAGTTCGTAATTCACAGGTCCTATTTACCTTTTAATCTTGAATGGTCCTAATTTAATGTAATCCAGTTTTTTTAATAGTTATTTTATTTTCAGATTTTTTCATAATAGGAAAACTTTATCCCTCTTCTTAAAGATTAGTCTCTTAATTTTAAATTTGTCTTTCTGTTACTTGCTAAGGCCTCCTTTCTAGGTAATCTTCCCTGCTATTTTCTAATAAAGTTATTATAACTTCTTAACCTTTATTCTTGCTAATTCTAATATCTTGTCTAGTTTTCATGGTTCTTAATAAGCCGTAGGCTTATAACTATAATTTATAAAGAATAGTAATCTTCTTATAGTTAATGACTTTACAGAGTTATATATAAACTTAGCTATTAGTAATAAGTCAATCCAATTATCTTATTATTTATTAACGTATATTTATAGATATTATTCTAGTATTTAGTTTGTCCGTTCTGTCTGTTTATTTGTTTATAAGTGAAATACTATTAAAAGGCAGTGTTCAGCCCCTAACTTTTCTATAAACATTTTCTAAAATATTAACGTGAATAACTTATCTCTGTTTGTAATAAATTCTCATAGTAGCTTATATCATACTATTAGTAGTTTAATAAGTATAGTTACTAATTTATCTACTTTAACTTTAGTATGTGTTAGTTTAAAGTATATATATTTTATAAGTTAGTTTACTATAACTAATATCATATCATACTATTAGCTTTAAAAGGTAATTGTTGTTGGTATTTCTATAATAAAGTCTATTATAACTAATTCCTATAATAGGTCTAGTAAAGGAATTAGTTATATAAGTCTATATTTCTTATATCTTAATGTTTTATTTTTTTTGTACTTGATACATTTTAAAAGAATAGCTCTAATCTTTTTCTATATTTCTAGAATCTAGAAATATTTGTTGACTTATTTTATAGTTTTTTTAATTCCCTAATATCTATGCATTTTAGCTAAGTGTTAATTCTTAATAAGCTTAGTTTATAATATATTTAGTATATAAATTATTTCTTAGTCTAAATTCTACTATAGCTGTTTATTATTAAAATCCCTTATTTATTTTTCCTAGGTGTTTTTAATAATGATTATTATCTTAATATCTATCTATAAGCTCCCTAGGGATCTATTTGGTTTTTATTTAAATATTATATTATAAATTTCTAGTATATCCCTTATATAGTCTACTTATTAACTAAGTATATTAGCTACTGTATTTTCTTTTCCTATTTTATAAAGTATTTAAAAATTAAAGATTAAAACTAATTCCTACTATCTGACCTGTCGTTAATTTAGTTTCTTAGTTATTATAAATACTATTAGGTTTTTATAGTCTAAATATATAACAATCTAGTACTTAGCTTCTTCTAAGTAATATCTTTATTTTTTAAATACTTAAATAATTGCTAATAGTTTCTTATCATAAATATCATAATTTAACTTAGTAGTTATGAGTTTATGAGATAGAAAATCTACTAGATATTTACGTCTATTATTTTATATTTATAATAGAATAGCTTTTATAGCTCCGTTTAATGCGTCTATATATATCTCTATTTAAAGTCATAAATTAAATATTTTTAATATTAGTAGTTATTGGAATATCTCTTTTAATATCTTAAAAGTATTTTTTTTGTGTTATTTTTACTTAAATTGTTGATCTTTCTTAAGCAATTCTGTTAAAAGTAATGTGATTTTTAAGTAATTCTTAATAAATTATCAGCAAAACCCTATAAATCTAAGGAAAAAATAAACTTCTTTTATATTTATTAGTATTAGCTAAGATAAAATATTTTTAGCTTTATCTAAGTTAATTATTATTCCGTTTTAGGATACTAAGTATTCTAAGAATTTAACTTCTATCCTATAAACCATATATTTCTCTATTTAAATATATAGTTTATGTTTCTTAAGCCTTTATAATACTCTTTTAGTATACTTAACATATTCTTTTAGTATTCTATCTATATATATAAGCATGTTATTAAGATATGCTATTATAAATACGTTTAGATATTCTCTTAGTATTTAGTTAATAATTATCTAAAATATTACTAGTACGTTAGTAAGTCCTATTAGTATAACTAAGTATTTAAATAATTTATATCTTATTTTAAATACTATTATCCATTCATGTTCTTTAGCTATTTATATCTAGTAATATTTATTTTTAATATTAAAAAAGCTAAACTATTTAGCTTCTCTAAGTTTATTTATAAGTTCTAATATTAATAATATTAGGTAACGATTTTTTACAGTGGCTTTATTAAGGTGTCTGTAATTAATATATAACTATAATTTATTATTCTTTTTTAGTATAAAAAGTATTAGCGAAGCCATCTACTTTAATTAGTTTATATATATTCTTTTTATTAGTTTTTTTATAGAAACCGTTGTAATTCCTCCTGCTAATAGATAGGTACCTAATATAATAGTTCTAGTTTTAAATCCGTTCTCTCTTTAAGCGTGATTTTGTGGTCTTAGTTCTAGTATTCTAGTAGCTAGTTTTCAGCTTTCTTAAAAAACTATTTTCTAAATTCCTCTTAATATTCTTCTAGCATAATGAATTTAGTATTGTGAAGTATTATCTTCTTTATTTATATTATTAGTTATTATTTCTATCTATAGTATTCACTTCTGGTTTCTATAGTTTTTCTTTTCTAATTAATAGTTAGATTCTATTATGCTAGCTAGTTCTATTCTAAGATAAAATTCTTACTACCTAGATTTATAATTTTAATACAGTAATTATCCCTGTAACCTACTACTTAAATAGTTATATTCTTAGTTTTAAAATTAATTAGACTTTTTCTGAATGCTGCTGGACTATTATTTATATATTTTACTTATATAAGTTTATCTAAAACTCTAGTTAGTATCTAGTATCTTTATATTTATTTATTTAATATAAGTGTTTTGCTAGCCTTATTATCTATAAGCGCTAGTATCTAGTTACTATTAATATATATATCTACATATAACTTATTTTCATGTCTTTTTTGGTTTAGTTATGTGTATATAATTAATATATTTCTTTTAACCTTTTTTTAGTTCTCTAGTAGCTTAGTTATAGTTTACTAGTTTTCTAGTTTTTTATCTATAGCTAACTCCTAAGTGGCAGTTGTTTTCTTAGCGTTTTTTTTTTATTTATAGATTAGATATCTCTAGAGTTAGCATGCTTTTTATTTTAGCTTATTTTTTATAATCCTAGCATTTCCATCCTAAGAAATATTTTTAATATATGAGTTTTTTGTGTGAATCTATAGCTAACTATTTCTTTTAATAGTATTTAGTTTAGTATTATTAATATTCTATCTAGCACTTATCCCATAATAATTACTTATATTAATCTGAGTTTAGATCTTGTAATTCGTTTTCTAAATCTATATAAACTAGTTTTTACTATAGATTAAGTTCCTTCTTATTTATTAGTTATTATAGTATTTTTTTTATTTTTAGTCCTTTAACATGTATAGCGTGTTTGTTCTATTTATAATTTATTTCTATATAATTAAATACTACACATATCTAGTATTCTTTTCTTATTATTCTATTTATGATATTATTGTTTTGTATTTATAATATTAGTAAAAAAGTTTCTTCTTCCTTTTTATTTTAATCCTATCTTAATTCTAAATGTCTGATAGGGTGATAATAGGTCGTATTTATTATAACTAGTATAGATATCTATTAATAGATTTTATTTATCTATATAGCTAGTTTTTATTTACTTAACTCTTTATATTACTTATTTTCTATTAATTATAGTACTTATTAGTATTTATATATCCCATCTCCTAAGATAATTTCCTAGTGTTTAGTAATATAATATTTTTTTAGATAGTATTTTAATTTATATATTTAACAATATCTCTAGCGTACTTGCTATATAATTATTATAAATATAAGTTCCTTACCTTTTTTTATCTTATAATTTTTTTTTATTAAAACTTTTAGTTTTCTTTCTAGAAGGGTCCTTCTTTCTGTTTTATAATTTCATAAAATCTTTATATTTCCTTTTTAGTTTTAGTATTGTATTATTAAACTATTATTTCTTGTATTATAGTAATTATATTATTAGATTGTCCCGCTAAGTGATTTTTAACTTACTAATATAATATTTTATATTCTTAACTAAAGTATATATAACTCCCGTAAATCTAATATTATTTTTTCTAAATTTTTTGTGTGATTATTTTTTTTGTTATTATGTTTTATACTTATTCTACTTAGATTATAGCTATTTTAATTTTCTTTTATACTTTAATCTAAATATAAGCTTTCTTAATATCTAATTACTATTATTTATAATCTTTAATAAAGTGTTTTTGTTTTCTATATTCTAAGTAGACTTTACATGCGTAGCGTTTTATTTATTTTTTAATTTACTTTCCTTACCCTTTTCTAATAAATATCTATTTAATATTAATATCTATTTTATTATAAGTTTAGTTTTTTTTTTTTTTTTTTAGGTATATAGATTACTAATCTTCTGTATATCTTTTTCTCTTATTCTTATTAGTACTAGTAATTATTAATAGTTATTATTTATTTAATGATTTCTAATAAGGTACTTGGCTATTTTTCTCTAGAAATCTTATCCTTAATTCTATTCTTTAGTCTTTTATAGTATATTATAACTAGTAGCTAGTCTACCTAATTAAGTCGTAATTAGATTTATTTAAATTCTGTAGTATAGTTAGCTACTAATATCCACTACTTAAGCCGCTAAAGCTTTTAAATTACTTTTATTTCTTTATTAATTTTTTTAAAGATAATAATTATTTCTTATTTAAAGTATTTATAGCTCCTGAAAGCTTGTTGTATATTATTATTATAATTAGTTAATCCTACTACTTCTAAATTAGGGTCTCTGTTAACTAGATAGTTTCTTACTAGTAGTTTAAACTATTATATAGCTTTACTTATTATATTTATACTAGCTATTAGAATCTAATTCTAATTAGTTAGAAATAACTTTTAATTAAAATAATAGTAGAGGTTTATAGCTATTATAAAGATCTTAAGCTTATTTTAGTTACTATTAAATTTCTTAAAAGGCTATATCTTTACTTTTTTTTTTCTTAATTTATTCTAACTTATTATTATAGGTTTATTAGAGTATTATATAGCTTTATAATAGCTATTCCCTATTCTTAGATAATTTACTATACACTTTTAGTTTCTCTGGATATACTTTCAGTTATAGATAAAAGTCCTACTATAATTTCTTTTTTACTACTACTTTTTGCTGACGAGTAAAGTTCCTATTTATTCTTATAATAAATTATTATAGACTTTTAATAATTAGTTATTAGAATCTATCTAACTGCTTTTTTTATTTTTTTGAGATGGTAGTTATAATATTATAAGTTACTAACTTACTAACGTAATATTATACTAGTAACTAGTTATTTAATTAATTATATAATATCTTAATTAGTTTCCTTGCTTTTAGATTAGATAGCTTATTAAACTTAGTAGATAAAAAATTTAGCTTAATTAAGATAAAAGAAAGTAATATAGTAAGTTAAGATTTAATAAAATAGTATTAAACTATTTCACTTAAGGTATAAATCTTAATTTTAGAGTAACTATAAAGAATTAAAAGTAATTATAAACTGTTTAATGCCTTATACTTATAGAAGATCCTTCATGCGTATATTATATATTTTTACTTAGTATATTAGATATTACTAGAGGCTACTAGAGCTGTTAGAGCCTCTAGCTTTCTTTAATATTTTTAACTACTAAGTATTTCCTTATCTTATAACAGAATGCTTTGGATCTTCTTATATAGTTTTATATCTCTATTCTTATTTCTTAGCTTGTGCTTTAGCTTACGCTAATATATTTTATATCTACTTATAATTCTTTCTTTTAAGCTTAAATATATGTTTCTATTCTAGAGCTTTATTGGCTGTTATTACTAGTTCTTTTAGCTTCTTAAGTATAGTTATCTTCTTATTACCGTCCATAACAGTTATCTTATACTTATAAAGTTAATAAAAAAGTTTTTTCTTTTTTCTTATTCTAATTCCGTTCTAACTCTAGATATTTAATAGGGTGATAGTATGTTACATAGATTATTACTAATATAAATACTTATTAATAGATTTTATTTATTTATATAGCTAATTTTATTTAGTTAATTTTCTATATTATTTATTTCCTACTAACTATAGTACTTATTAGTATTTATATATTTTATCTTTTAGAGTAACTGTTATGATATTAACTGTTAATCCTATAATATATTATATAAAAATATAGAATTCACGTCTGTGTATAGTGAGGCCCTTATTTATTTAATTTAAATCTATTTATTCTTCTTATTTTCTTCTTTATTTAAACGTTTTATATTTTATAGCTAGTATATATAATATTAGCTTAGGAATTTAATACTTATTTATCTAGTATTTCTATTAAATGCACGTTAAGCCATAACAGTAACCTTCTAGTATTTAATAATATAATATTTATTTAAATAGTATTTTAATTTATATATCTAATAATATTTCTAGTACACTTATTATATAATTATTATAAATATAAGTTCCTTTCTGTCTTTTACTTTATAAATCTTTTTTTATTTAAATTTCTAATTTTCTTTCTTAAAGAGTTCTTCTTTTTATTCTATAATCTTATAAAATCTTTACATATCTTTATAGCTTTTGGTGTTGTATTATTATATTACTACTTTTTATATTATAAAGGTTATATTATTAGTTAATTTAGCTAGATAATTTTTTACTTATTAATATAGTATTTTATATTTTATCCTAAGGTATATATAACTTTTATATATTTAATATTATTCTTTCTTTATTCTCTGTATAATGGTTTCCTTAGTAATTTAATTTTAGACTTATTTTATTTAGATTATAGCTATTTTAATTTCCTTTAGTGCTTTAGTTTAAATATAAGTTTTTTTAATATTTACTTATTATTATTTATAGTTTTTAATAAAATATCTCTGTTTTTTATATCTTAAGTAAGCTTTTTTTATATAGTATTTTATTCATTCCTTAGCTCACTTTCCTTACTATTTATTAATAAATATTTTATTATAGTTAATATCTATTTTGTTATATGTTTAGGTATTTTTTTTTATTTTTTTTAAGTATATAAATTACTAGTCTTCTACATGCTTTCTTTTCTTGCTTTTATTAATACTAATAATTATTAATAATTACTACTTATTTAATAATTTTAAGTAGTGTACTTAGTTATTTGCTTTTAAAATTTTTATCTTTAATTCTATCTTTCAGTCCTTTATAGTATATCATAACTAATAGTTAGTTTATTTAATTAAGTTATAATTAGATTTACTTAAATTTTATTATATAATTAGCTGCTAATATTTACTACTTAAGTTATTAAAGCTTTTAGATTACTTCTATTTCTTTATTAATTTCCCTAAAGACTATAATTTATTTTCTTTTTAAAGTTTTTATAATTTTTAAAGGCTTGTTATACGTTGCTATTATAGTCTATAAGTTTTATTATTCCTAAGTTAAAATCTCTATTAGCTAGGTAGTTTCTAGTAAGTAATTTAAACTATTTTATAGCTTTTCTTATTATATTTATACTAGCTACCAAAATCTAATCTTAGTTAGTTATAAATAATACTTAATTAAATTAATAATAAAGGTTTATAGTTATTATAAAGGTTTTAAGTTTTTCCTTATTACTATTAAACTTTATAGGAGGCTATATTTTTACTACTTTTTTTATAGCCTTTTTCACTACTACTTATTACTATAAGTTAACTAGAGTGTTATGTAACTTTATAATAGTTACTTTTTATTTTTAGATAATTTACTATACACTCTTCTATTCTCTTAATATATTTCTAGTTATAAATAAAAGTTTTATTATAACTTCTTCTTCACTGCTGCTTTCTTCTAATAAATAGAATTCTTATTTATCTTTATAATAAGTTATTATAGACCTTATTTAGATAACATAGTATTAAAATTTATTTAATAGCTTTTTTTACTTTTTTAAGATAAATAGTTTATTATAAACGGTAATAGTAAGGTAACTGTACTTAAAGAGCTAAAGAAACTAACTATAATAGCTAATAAAACTTTAAAATAAAAATATATATTTAAGCTTAAATAGAAGAATTATAAGTAGATATAGGATATATTAGCACAGGCTAAGGCACAAGCTAAGAAGTAAAAATAGAGATATAAAATCATACTAGTAGATTAAAAGTAACTATTCACATAATAAGGCTTAGTAGTTAGAGATACTAAAAGTATTAGAGACTCTAATATCTCTAACAGCTCTAATAGTATCTAATATACTAAATAATAGTATATAATATACGCACGGAGGATCTACTATAAGTATAAAGCATTAAACAGTTTATAGTTACTTTTAATTCTTTATAGTTACTCTAAAATTAAGATTTACACCTTAAGTGAAATAGTTTAATACTATTCTGTTAAATCTTAACTTACTATATAACTTTCTTCTTATCTTTTACTAAGTTAATTAACTTCTACTAAGTCTAATAAGCTATCCGATCTAGAAGTAAGAGAACTATTAAGTATTATATAAATAGTTAAACGGCTTATTACTAGTAAACTTTATATTAATAAGTTAGTAACTTATAATATTATAACTACTACCTTAAAAGAGTAGAAAAGATAGTTAGATAGATTTTAATAACTAATTATTAAATATCTATAACAACCCACTACAAGGACGAACAAGAACTTTATTTATTAAAAAAAAGTAGTAGTAAAGAAGAAGTCATAGTAGGATTTTTATTCACAACTAGAAGTATATCCAGAAAATAAAAGAGTATATAATAGGTTATCTAGAAATAAGAAACAGCTATTATAAAGCTATGTAACACTTTAGTAAACCTATAATAACAGGTTAAAGCTAAATAATAGGCTATAGTAGTTTAGAAAAGGAAAATAGTAAAAATATAGCCTTCTAAAAAGTTTAATAAAAATTAAAATAAACTTAAGACTTTTATGGTAATAATAGACCTTTACTATTAATTCAATTAGAAATTATTCTCTACTAATTAAGATTGGATTTTAATAGCTGGTATAAACATAATAGATAAAGCTATATAATAGTTTAAACTACTAGTAAGAAATTACCTTACTAATAAAAATCTTAACATAGGAGTAGTAGGGCTAGCTAATTATAATAGTAATATATAACAGGCCTTTAAAAGTTATAAATACTTTAAATAAAAAATAATTATTATCTTTAGGGAAATTAATAAAGAGATGGAGGTAATTTAAAAGCTTTAGTAACTTAAGTAATACATATCAGCAGCTAACTACACTATAGAATTTAAATAAATCTAATTATAACTTAACTAAGTAGACTAGCTATTAGTTATAATATACCATAAAGAATTAAAAGACAGAATTAAAAATAAAATCTCTAGAGAAAAATAGCTAAATACCTTATTAAAAATTATTAAATAAGTGGTAACTATTAATAACTATTAGTATTAATAAAAATAAAAGAAAAAGGTATATAAGAGATTAGTGATCTACGTACCTAAAAGAAATAGAAAAAATAATCAAACTTATAACCTAATGGATATTAATATTAAAAAAACATTTATTAGAAACGGGTAAGGAAAGTGAACTAGAAAATAAATAAAACACTATACACATAAAGCCTGCTTAGAATATAGAAAATAAAAACACTTTATTAAGGACTATAAATAATAATAATTAGATATTAAGAAAGCTTATATTTAGACTAAAGCGCCTAAGGAAATTAAGATTACTATAGTCCAAGTAAAATAAGTAAGAGATACTATAATAAAAGAAATAATTATAAGAAAAATTAAGATAGAATAGTGCTAGATTTATAGAAGCTATATATATCTTAAATAAGAATACAAAATTCTGTATTAGTAAGTTAAGAATTATCTAATAAAATAATCTAGTAATATAATTATTATAATATAAGAAGTAATAATTCAGCAATATAACGCGAGAACTAAGAAAGAAATATAAAGATTTTATAAGATTATAGAATAAGAAGGCGGACTATTCCATAAAAAAAATTAAAAATTTAGATAAAGAAAAAATTAAGAGATAGTAAAGAGTAAGAAACTTATATTTATAATAATTATACAGCGCGTATGCTGGGGACACTGTTGGATATATAAATTAAAATACTACTAAGAAAAATACTATATCACTAAATACTAGAAAGTTATTTTAGAAGATAGAATATATAAATACTAATAAGTACTATAGTTAGTAGGAAACAGATAGTATAAAGGGCTAAGTAAATAAGAATTAGCTATATAAATAAATAAAATATATTAATAAATACTTATACTAGCTATAATTAATATAACGTACTATCACCCTATCAGATACCTAGAAATAGAATAGAATTAAAATAATAAAAAGGAAGAAAACTTTTTACTAATATTATAAATACAGGATAATAACGCCGCTAATAGAATAATAAGAAAAAAATACTAGATATATATAGCTTTTAATTATATAGGAAAAAACTATAAATGGAATAAACACGCTATATATGTTAAAGGACTAAAGATAAGAAAAGTATTATAATAACTAGTAAATAAAAAAGAACTTAACCTATAATAAGAACTAGTTTATATGGATTTAGAAGATGAATTACAGGACCCAAACTCAAATAAATATAAATAGCTATTATAGGATAAGTGCTAGATAAGATGCTAATAATATTAAACTAAATACTACTAAAAAGGATAATTAGCTACAGACTTATATAAATAACTTATATATTAAGAATACTTCTTAAGATAGAAATATTAGGATTATAAAGAATAAGCTAGAAAAGTATATAAAATACTTAATAAAGAAGCATGCTAATTCTAGAAATGCCTAATTCATAGACCTAAAGAAGAAACACTAAAAAAGTAACTGCTACTTAGAAGTTAGCTATAGATAAAAAACTAGAAAACTAGTAAACTATAACCAAGCCACTAGAAGGCTAAGAACTAAAGATTAGAAATAATATATTAATTATATACATATAACTAAACTAGAGAAAACACGAAAATAAGTTATATATAAACGTATATATTAATAGTAACTAGATACTAGTGCTTATAGATAGTAGAGCTAGCAAGACACTTATATTAAATAAGTAGATATAAAGATACTAGATACTAACTAAAGTTTTAAACAAACCTATATAAGTAAGACGCGTAGATAATAATCTGATAATATTTAAAAAAAATCTAATTAATTTTAAAATAAGAAATATGACTATTAAGGTAGTAGATTACACAAATAACTACTGCATTAAAATCATGAATCTAAATAGTAAGAATTTTATCTTAGGATAGGACTAGCTAACATGATAGAACCTAACTATTAATTAGAAAAAAAAAAACTATAGGAATTAGAAACGACTACTATAAATAGTAATAAATAAAAGTTATAATATAAATAAAGAAAGTAACACTTTACGACACTATATTTATTATGCCAAATAAATACTAGGAGAAATTCAGAGAATAGTTCTTTAAGAAAGCTAAAGACTAGTTACTAGAATACTAAAACTAAGACCATAAAATCACGCTTAAAGAAGAAATGGATTTAAAACTAAGACTATTATATCAAGTACCCATACACCAACAAAAAGAATTACGGAAATTCTTGTAAAAAAATTAATAAAAAGGATATATATAAACTAGTTAAAGCAAGATAGCATCACTAATACTCTTTATATAAAAAAAAATAGTAAATTATAGTTATATATTAATTACAGATACCTGAATAAAGCTATAGTAAAGAATTATTATCTAATACTACTAATATTAGAACTTATAGATAAACTTAGAGAAGCTAAATAGTTTAGTCTCTTTAATATTAAAAATAGATATTATTAAATATAAATAGCTAAAGGACACGAATGGATAACAGTATTTAAAATAAGATATAAATTATTTAAATACTTAGTTATGCTAATAGGATTTATAAATATACTAGTAATATTCTAGATAATTATTAATTACGTGCTGAGGGAATACCTAGACGTATTTATAATAGCATATCTTAATAACATACTTATATATATAAATAGAATGCTAAAAGAATATGTTAAGTATACTAAAAGAGTATTACAAAAGCTTAAGGAATATAAGTTATATATTTAAACAGAGAAATATATATTCTATAAAATAGAAGTTAAATTCTTAGAATACCTGGTATCTCAAAACGGAATAGTAGTTAATTCTAATAAAATAAAAGATATACTATCCTAGCCTACACTAATAAATATAAAAGAAGTTTATTCTTTTCTTAGATTTATAGGCTTTTGCTGATAATTTATTAAGAATTACTTAAAAATAACATCACCCTTAACGGAATTGCTTAAAAAAGATTAATAATTTAAGTAGAAATAATAAGAAGAAAACGCTTTTATGATATTAAAAAACATATTCTAATAACTACTAATATTAAAGATGTTTAATTTATAACTTTAAATAGAAATATATATAGATGTATTAGACAGAGCTATAAGAGCTATCCTATTATAAATATAAAATAATAAATATAAATATTTAGTAAATTTTCTATCTTATAAGCTTATAACTACTAAGTTAAATTATAATATTTATAATAAGAAATTATTAGTAATAGTTTAAGCATTTAAAAAGTAGAGATATTACTTAGAAGGAATTAAATACTAAATTATTATATACTCAGACCACAAAAATCTAACGGTATTTACAATAATAAAGAAGTTAAATTAATAATAAATTAGATAGTAGAAGCTAGATTCTATATTTAATTTTTAAATACTTTATAAGTTAGGAAAAGAAAATATAGTGGCTAACGCACTTAGTTAATAAGCAGACTATATAAGAAATATACTAGAGATTTATAATATAATACTTAAATAAAAACTAGATAGATTCTTAGGAAGCTTATAAATAGATGTTAAAATAGTAGTCATCATCAAAAACACCTAGGAAAAATAAATAAAGGAATTTAATAATAAATAACTATACTAGAATCTAGACTAAAGAATAATTTATGTACTAAATATATTATAAACTAAGCTTATTAAAGACCAACATTCAGCTAAAATGTATAGATATTAAGGAATTAAAAAAACTATGAAATAAATCAACAGACACTTTTAGATTCCAGGAATATAAAAAAAGATTAGAACTATTCTTTTAGAATATATTAAGTACAAAAAGAATAAAGCGTTAAGATATAAGAAATATAGACTTATATAACTAATTCCTTCACTAGGCCTACTATAGGAATTAGTTATAATAGACTTTATTATAAAAATACTAATAATAACCACCTTTAGAGGTTAATGGTATGATATGATACTAGTTATAATAAACTAACTTATAAAATATACATACTTTAAACTAACATATATAAAGGTTAAAGTAGATAAATTGGCGATATTACTAATTAAACTATTAATAGCATAACATAAATTACTATAAGAATTTATCACGGATAGAGACAAATTGTTTACATTAATATTCTAAAAAACGTTTATAAAGAAGCTAGAGGCTAAATATCGTCTCTTAACAGCATTTTACCTATAGATAGATAGATAAACAGAATAGACAAATCAGATACTAGAATAATATCTATGAATATACGTTAATAAGTAATAAGATAATTAGATTAACTTACTACTAATAGCTAAGTTTATATATAACTCTATAAAATTATTAATAATAAGAAAATTACTATTCTTTACAAATTATAGTTATAAGCCTACGGCTTATTAAGAACCACGGATTCTAAATAAGGTATTAGAATTAGTAAGAATAAAAGTCAACAAGTTATAATAACTTTATTAAGAAATAATAGGAAAAATTACTTAAAAAGGAATTCTTAGCAAATAGTAGAAAGATAAATCTAAAGTTAAAAGACTAATTTTTAAGAAGGGGGATAAGATTTTCCTACTATAAAAAAATTTAGAAATAAAACAACCATTAAAAAAACTAGATCACATTAAATTAGGGCTATTTAAGGTTAAAAGATAAATAAAATCTATAAATTACAAACTATAACTACTTAAGAATTGTTATAAATAGTAATAGTAAAACAACTACACCTGAGGAGCTAAAGAAACTAGTAATAATAACTAATAAAACTTTAAAATAAAAACATATATTTAAGCTTAAGAAAAAGAATTATAAATAAGTATAAAATATATTAGCATAGGCTAAAGCACAAGCTAAGAAGTAAAAGCAGAAATATAAAACTATACTAAAAAATTAGAAGTAGTAGCTTATATGACTAAGAGAGACTTAGTAAATAAAAATAAAGTAAAGTAATAGAATCTCTAGCAGCTCTAGTAGCCTCTAGTAGTATCTAATATACTAAATACTAATATAAAATATACGCACGGAGGATTTACTATAAGTATAAAGCATTAAACAGTTTATAATTACTTTTAGTCTTTTATAGTTACTCTAAAATTAAGATTTATATCTTAAGTGAAATAGTTTAATACTATTCTGTTAAATCTTAATTTATTATATTACCTTCTTTTTATTCTCTATTAAGTTAACTAACTTCTACTAAGTCTAATAAGCTATTTAATTCAGAAGTAAGAAAACTACTAAGTGTTATATAAATAGTTAGATAGCTTATTACTAGTATAATTTATATTAGTAAGTTAGTAACTTATAATATTATAACTACCACCTCAAGAAGTTAGGAAAAATCGTTGGATAGAATTCTAATAACTAATTATTAAAAGTTTATAATAATCTATTATAAGGATAAATAAGAACTCTACTCGTTATTAAAAAGCAGTAGTAAAGAGGAAGTTATGGTAGAATCTTTATCTATAACTAGAAGTATATCTAGAGAAATAAAGAGTATATAATAAGTTATCCAGAAATAAAAAACAGCTATTATAGAGTTATGTAATACTTTAGTAAATTTATAATAACAGGTTAAAGTTAAATAACATGCTATAGTAATTTAGAAAAAAGGAACAGCTAAAATATAATCTCTTAAAAAGTTTAATAGTAGTTAAAACAAACTTAAGACTTTTATAGCAGTAATAAACTTCTACTATTAATTTAATTAAAAGTTATTTTTAACTAATTAGGATTAGATCTTAGTAGCTGGTATAAATATAATAGATAGAGCTATATAATAATTTAAACTACTAATAAAAAACTATCTTATTAACAGAGACCTAAACTTAGGAGTAGTAGAATTAACTAACTATAATAATAACATATAACAAGCTTTTAAGAACTATAAACGTTTTAAATAAGAGATAATTATAGTCTTTAGAGAGATTAATAAAGAAATAGAGGTAATTTAAAAGCTTTAATAACTCAAGCAACAAACATTAGCAGCTAATTATATAATAGAGTTTAAATAAATCTAATTATAACTTAATTAAATAAACCAGCTACTAGTTATAATGTACTATAAAAAACTAAAGATAGAATTAAGGATAAAATCTCCAGAGAAAAGCAGCCAAGTATCTTGTTAGAAATTATTAAATAAGTAGTAACTATTAATAACTAGTAGTACTAACAGGAGTAGGAGAAAAGAGTATATAAAAAATTAATAATTTATATATTTAAGAGAAATAGAAAAGATAACAGAGCTTATAATAAAATAAATATTAATATTAAATAAGTATTTATTAGAAAGGGGTAAGGAAAGTAAGTTAAAAAATAAATAGAACACTACACACGTAAAGCCTGCTTAGAATATAAAAAACAAAAATACTTTATTAAAAACTATAAATAACGATAATTAGATATTAAGAAAGCTTATATCTAGACTAAGGTATTAAAGGAAATTAAGATAGTAATAGTCTAAATAAAATAAACACAAGACATAATAACTAAAGAAATAATTAAAAAGAGAATCTAGAAAGAGTAATACTAGATTTATAGAAGTTATATATACCTTAGTTAGAAATATAAGTTACCGTATTAAAAAATCAAGGATTATTTAGTAGAATGATTTAATAATATAATTACTATAATATAAAGAGCAGTAGTATAATAGTATAACGCAAAAACCAAAAAAAAGACATAAAAATTCTATGAGATTATAGAAGAAAAAAAATAAACTATTTTATAAAAAAGATCAGAAATTTAGGCAGAGAAAGGATTAAGAGATAATAGAAAATAAAAAGTTAATATCTATAATAATTATATAACACATACACTAAAGATATTATTAGATATATAAATTAAAGTACTACTAAGGGGAATACTGTGTTACTAAATACTAAAAAGTTATCTTAAGAGATAGGATGTATAAATACTAATAAGTATTACAATTAGTAGAAAATAAGCAGTATAAAGAACTAAATAAAAAAGAACTAGCTATATAGATAAATAAGATTTAATAATAAATACCTATGCTAGTTATAATTAATATAACGTACTATCACCCCATCAGACACTATTAAATAGAAAAGAAAAAAAAAATCCTTTACTAATACTATAAATACAAAATAATAACGCTATAAATAGAATAATAAGAAAGAAATACTAAATATATGCAGCTGCTAGTTATATAGAAAAGAACTATAAATAGAATAAACACGTCATACATATCGAAGAATCAAAGACAAGAAAAGTATTATAATAAATAACGAATAAAAAAGAACTTAATCTGTAATAAGAACTGGTTTATATAAATTCAGAAAATAAATTACAGAACCTAAATTCAGATGAATATAAATAACTATTATGGGATAAATACTAGATAGGATGCTGAAAACACTAAGCTAAATACTACTAAAAAGAATAGTTAGTTACAGATTCACATAAAAAACTCACATATCAAGAATGTTTCTTGGGATGGAAATGTTAGGATCATAAAGAATAAGCTAGAAAAACACATGAAATGCTTAATAAGAAAACATGCTAGCTCTAGAAATACCTAATCTATAGACCTAAAGAGAAAACACTAAAGAAGTAACTACCACTTAAAAGTTAGCTATAAATAAAAAACTAGAAAACTAGTAGACTATAACTAAGCCACTAGAGGGCTAAGAACTAAAGATTAGGAATAATATATTAATTATATATACATAACTAGACTAGAAGAAATACAAAAATAAGCTATATATAAACGCATGTATTAATAATAAATAGACACTAGTACTTATAGATAGTAAAGCTAGTAAGATACTTATATTAAATAAGTAAATATAAAGATACTAGATATTAACTAAAGTTTTAAAAAAACTTGTATGAGTAAAACACATAGACAATAGTCTAACAGCATTTAAAAAAAATCTAATTAATCTTAAAATATAGAATATAACTATTAAAACAGCAGGTTATATAGATAACTACTATATTAAGATTATAAATCTAGGTAGTAAAGATTTTATCTTAGGATAAGACTAGCTAGCATAATAGAACCTAATAATTAATTAAAAAATAAAAACTATAGAAATCAGGAACAACTACCACGGACAGCTATAAATAAGAACTATAATATAAATAAAGAAAATAATACTTCATAATACCACGTTTATTATACCAGACGAATATTAAAAAGAATTTAGAGAATAGTTCTTTAAGGAAGCTAAAGACTAGTTATTAGAATACTAGAAACAGGACTACAAAATCACGCTTAAAGAAGAAACGGATTTAAAACTAGAACTATTATATCAAGTACCCATACACTAATAAGAGGAATTACGAAAATTCTTGTAAAAGAACTAATAAAAAGAATATATATAAACTAGTTAAAGCAAGATAGCATCACTAATACTCTTTATACTAAAAAAAAAAATAGAAAACTAAAGATTATGTATTAATTACAGACACCTTAACGAAGCTATAATTAAGAATTATTATTTAATACTACTAATATTAGAACTTATAGATAAACTTAAAGGAGCTAAGTAGTTTAGCCTCTTTAATATTAAGAATAAATATTATTAGATATAAATAGCTAAAGAACATGAATGGATGATAGTATTTAAAACAAAATATAAACTATTTAAATACTTAGTTATACTAATAAGACTTATAAACGCATTAGTGATATTTTAAATAATTATTAATCATATGCTAAGGAAATACCTAGACGTATTTATAATAGTATATTTTAATAACGTGCTTATATATATAAATAGGATGCTAAAAGAATATATTAAATATACTAAGAAAGTACTAAAGAAGCTTAAAGAATATAAACTATATATTTAAACAAAGAAATGTATGTTCTATAGAACTAAAGTTAAGTTTTTAAAATACTTAATATCCTAAAATAGGATAGCAGTTAACCTAGATAAAGTTAAAAATATTTTATCTTAGCTAACACTAATAAACATAAAAGAAGTTTATTTTTTTCTTAGATTTATAGGCTTCTGTAGATAATTTATTAAGAACTACTTAAAAATTATAACACCCTTAATAGAATTACTAAAGAAAGATTAATAATTTAAGTGGGAACAACACAAAAAAAACGCTTTCATAATATTAAAAGAAATATTCTAATAACTACTAATATTAAAAATATTTAATTTATGACTTTAAATAGAGATATATGCGGATATATTAGACAGAGCTATAAAAGCCATTCTATTATAAATATAAAACAATAAATATAAGCATCTAATAAACTTTCTATCTTATAAACTTATAACTACTAAATTAAATTATAATATCTATAATAAGGAATTACTGGTGATAGTTTAAGTATTTAAGAAATAGAAACATTACTTAGAAGGAGCTAAGCACTAAATTATTATATATTTAAATTATAAAAATCTAACAGCATTTACAACAATAAAGAAGTTAAATTAATAATAAGTTAGGTGATAGAAACTAGTTTCTATATTTAACTTTTAAATACTTTATAAGTTAGGAAAAGAAAACATAGCGGCTAACACACTTAGTTAAAGAGTAAATTATATAAAGAATATACTAGAAATTTATAATATAATACTTAGATAAAAACTAGACGGATCTCTAGAAAGCTTATAAATAAATATTAAGACAGTAGTCATTATTAAAAACACCTGGAAAAAATAAATAAGGAAATTTAATAATAGATAACTATATTAGAATCTGGACTAAGAAATAATTTATGTATTAAATATATTATAAACTAAGCTCATTAAGAATTAACACTTAGCTAAAATATATAGATATTAAGGAATTAAAAAAACTATAGAATAAATCAACAGACACTTTTAGATTCCTAGGATATAAAAAAATATTAGAAATATTCTTTTAGAATGTATTAAGTATAAAAAGAATAAAGTATTAAGATATAAGAAATATAGACTTATGTAACTAATTTCTTCACTAGACCTACCATAAAAATCAGTTATAATAGACTTTATTATAGGAATACTAATAATAACTACCTTTAGAAATTAATGGTATGACATGATACTAGTTATAGTAAACTAATTTATAAAATACACATACTTTAAACTAATGCATGCGGAGGTTAAAGTAGATAAATTAATAACTATACTTATTAAGTTACTAATAACACGATATAAATTACTATAAGAATTTATTATAAATAGAGACAAATTATTCATATTAATATTCTAGAAAATATTTATAGGGAAACTAGGGGCTGAATATCGCCTCTTAATAGTATTTTACCTATAAATAAATAGATAAATAGAATAGATAAACCAAATACTAGAATAATATCTATAAATATATATTAATAAATAATAAGATAATTAGATTAATCTACTACTGATAGCTAAGTTTATATATAACTTTGTAAAGTCATTAACTATAAGAAAATCACTATTTTTCATAAATTATAGCTATAAGCCTACGGCTTACTAAGAACCACAGATTCTAAACAAGATATTAGAATTAGTAAGTATAAAAGTTAATAAATTATAATAACTTTACTAAGATATAGTAGGAAAAATTATTTAGAAAGGAATTCTCAGCAAACAGTAAAAAGACAAATCTAAAGTTAAGAGACTAATTTTTAAAGAAGAGGATAAAATTTTCCTACTATAAAAAAATTTAGAAATAAAACGACTATTAAGAAAACTGGATTATGTTAAGTTAGGACTATTTAAGGTTAAAAGATAAATAGGACCTATAAATTACAAACTATAACTATTTAAGAACACGAGAATTTATTTAGTTTTTTATATTTCAAAATTAGAACCAGCACCACTGAATGCTAAACTATAGATAAAATTTAAACTTAAGGAAGATACTACTAAGTATAAAGTCTAATAAATTCTGAGCTACTAGCAGTTCAGGCGTTAGTAGAAATATCTAGTTAAATAAAAAAGTTATAGACCTAAAGATAATACATAAAAGCTAATTAGAAACCTAAAGAATAGTTTAGAGCTAATTAACTAGTACTATTAGACGAACTAATAAAAGCTATATCTTATAAAAAGAATAACTATAACACGTTTTAATTTAAACTAAAGAAAGAAGAAAATAAAGCAGGTTAGAAAGAAGCCGGCACTGCAGGTTATAGTATATAAGTTTCTTAATCCTAAGAACAAGCTTTAACCTTCTTAAGAGTTTAGACTTTATAAATAAAGGCTATCTCTTAATTAAATATCTTTTTCTCTTTAGAATTTACTTTCGCAAGCTCATGACGAAGCTGTAATTCTTAAGCTTAAAGCTTAAAATACTAATCCTTAAGAGAATTAAGCTAATAATAAAGTTTTTCCTTATTACAATTAATATAATTCTATTCTGGCTGTGAAATAATTAAGTCGTATTTTATATTATAATTAGCATAAGCTGAATAGTAACTAGAACTTAGATTTATAAGATAATTATCGCCTTAATAGGAACAGTTCAAGTAAGGTGTTAGTATATAATAGAGTTTATTATAAATCTAAAAGGCTAGACGGTAAGCACGTATTAGAGATAACTTAAAACATATTATTATTAAAGAGCTAGGTAGAAAAGAAAGGAAGTTAAAAGTCTTATAGCTTAGAACACAAAGTAGAAGACCTACTACCTTTATACTACTTATAAAAGAGAGAAACTATCTTCCAAGACGAAGACTTAAAAGAGAGAGATAATATTATAAATAGTAATAATAAGATAACTATACTTAAGAAGCTAAGAGAACTGGTAATAATAGCTAATAAAACTTTAGAATAGAAACGTATGTTTGAGCTTAAGAGAAAGAATTATAAGTAAGTATAGAATATATTAGCACAAGCTAAGGCACAAGCTAAGAAGTAAGAGTAGAAATATAGAACTATACTAAAAAATTAGAAGTAGTAGTTTACATAACTAAGAAAGACTTAGTAGATAAAGGTAGAATAAGGTAATAGAACCTTTAGTAACTTTAGTAGCCTTTAGTAGTATCTAATATACTAAACACTAGTACAGAATATACGCACGGAGGATTTACTATAAGTATAAGGCATTAGACAGTTCACGATTACTTTTAGTCCTTTATAATTACTCTAAAATTAAGATTCACACTTTAAGTAAAATAGTTTAATACTATTCTGTTAAATCTTAACTTACTATATTACCTTCTTCTTATTCTCTATTAAGTTAACTAACTTCTACTAAGTCTAATAAGTTATCTGATCCGGAAGTGAGGGAACTACTAAGTATTACATAAGTAATTAGACGGCTTATTACTAGTATAATTTACATTAGTAAGTTAGCAACTTATAATAAGGATATAAGAATCTATCTAGTTTTCTATATTTCGAAATTAGAACCAGCACTACTAGATGCTAAACTATAGACAAGACTTAAACTCAAAGAAAACACTACTGAGTATAAAGTCTAACGAATTTTGGACTACTAGTAGTTTAGGCGTTAGTGGAAGTATCTGGTTAGATAGAAGAGTTACGGACCTAAAGATAATACGTGAGAGCTAATCAGGAACCTGAGAAATAGTTCAGAGCTAATTAACTAGTACTATTAGACGAACCAACAAGGGCTGTATCCTACGGAAAGGACGACTGCAATGCGTTCCAATCCAAACTGAAGGAAAGGGAAGGCAAAGCAGGTTAGAAGGAAGCCAGCACTGCGGGTTGCGGTGTGTGAGTTTCTTGATCCCAAGAACATGCTTCCGCCTCTTTAAGAGCTTGAACCTCATGAATTGAGGCCATCTCTCGATCAAACATCTCCTTTTCTTTGGAATCCAATTTTGCCAGTTTACGACGAAGCTGAAGAGCTCGGGAGCGAGCCTCTAGGGCCTCCTCCTCAGCTTTTTTAAACTAACGACGAAGTTTTTTCTTATCGTGATTAAGACGATCTCACTCGGGTTGCGAGACAATTAGATCGCACTTCACATTGCGATCATTACAGGCCGAGCAACGACTGGAGCTTAGGTTCATGAGGCAGTTATCGCCTCGGCGGGAACAGTTTGAGCAGGGCGTCGGCATGTGATGGGGTTCGTTACGGATCTGAGAAGCTAGGCGGTGAGCACGTATTAGAGACGACTCAGGACGTGTCATCATGGGGAGACTGGGCAGGAAGGAAAGGAAGTCAAGGGTCTTATAGTCTGGAACACAGAGCGGAGGACCTGCTACCTTTATACTGCTTGTGGAAAGGAGAAACTATCTTCCAAGACGAAGACTTGGAAGAGGGGGATAGTGTTATAAACAGTAATAGTAAGGCAACTGCACCTGAAGAGCTGAAGGAACTGGCTACAACAGCCAATGAAGCTCTAGAATGGAAACGTATGTTCGAGCTTGAACGGAAGAACTGTAAGCGGGCACGGGATGCATTGGCACAGGCCAAGGCACGGGCCAAGAAGCGAGGACAGAGATACGGAATCATGCTAGTGGATTGGGAGCAACCATCCACATGATGGGGCTTGGCAGCTAGAGATGCTAGAAGTATTAGAGGCTCTGACATCTCTAACAGCTCTGACAGTATCCAACATACTGAATAACGGTATACAATATACGCACGGAGGATCTACTATAAGTATAAGGCGTTGGACGGTTCACGGTTACTTTTAATTCTTTATAGTTACTCTAAAATTAAGATTCACACCTTAAGTGAAATAGTTTAATACTATTCTGTTAAATCTTAATTTACTATATAACTTTCTTCTTATTCTTTACTAAGTTAATTAACTTCTACTAAGTCTAATAAGCTATCTAATCCGGAAGTAAGGGAACTACTAAGTATTATATAGGCAGTTAAACAGCTTATTACTAGTAAACTTTACGTTAGTAAGTTAGTAATTTATAATATAGTTATAATATTACAGGTTACTAACTTACTAATATAATATTAAACTAGTAACTAGTTATTTAATTAATTATATAACGTTAATTAGTTTTCTTGTATTTAAATTGGATGGCTTATTAGACTTAGTAGAAGTTAATTAAACTTAGTTAAAATAAGAAAAAATAAATATAGTAAGTTAAAATTTAACAGGATAGTATTAAACTATTTTACTTAAAATATAAATCTTAATTTTAGAGTAACTATAAAGAATTAAAAGTAATTATAAGTTATTTAATATTTTACACTTATAGTAAATCCTCCGTATGTATATTATATATTAATTAAAAGTATATTAAATACTACTAAAGAAAATAGCAGGTGATAGTGCTTTTATTTTCTTAATTTTAAACTAATTACTAAACTCTTAGCTTATAACCCTTACTTAATTATTTATTTAAGTATTATTCTTTATAAAACTTAAACTTACTTTAGAGTATTCCTATTTGTAAGTTCTGCCTATACTAATTTATCTCTACTTTTTAGTATTATTTATATATTTTCTTATACTATACTTTCTATAATAACGTCTCTCTATTTATAGTTACCTTATTATTACAGTCCGTAACAGTATATTTAGCTTTTAAATTATATAAACTAATAAATTTTAGTTAACATAAGTATGTAAATAGTAAAAATAATTTTAGTATTATTTTTTTATAAGTACTATAAAGTTAGTAGTTTAGTTCAAAAAAAGTTTTAATTAAATTATAAGTATTAAAAAAAGTAAACTTAACTATAAATAAATTATTTAATAAAAGTTATTTAAGTAAGTATATTAATAGTATTATAATAGTAATTTACTAATTAATAATAAAAATTTCTTTAGTTTTAAATAATAATATAGCTAAAGTAAGTTATACTATAAATAATAATTAATTTAATAGTAAATTATAAAAATACTAAAATAATAATTTAAATATAGTTAATATATATATTATAGTAACTATTATAATACTTTATAAAGCTTTTTTTATAAATCTTTTTTTTATTTTATATATTTATATATTAGTTTTATATTAGTATCTAAACTTTTACTTAAATACTTTATTTATAGCTTATTTTATTTTTTACGTAATGTTTTAAATTATTACTTAGTATTATACTTAGTAATTAATTAATGTTTTTTTTTAAGTATTTGGCTTTTTACTTATAGTACTATTATAATATTATGTTATGTTTACTAATTTTTTATAATAAAATAGTATATTTTATTTTATTACTACTTTACTTTTTAACTTATAACTTTAAAAAAAAGTAATAAATTACTTATAAATACTTTAGTAAAACAAAAAAAACCTTATATTAAAAATATGTAAAAGTTTTTTATAATAAGTTTAATAAAATAAAGTAAGTATTTACTTACTTATTTTTTACTATTACTTTTTTTTTATTAACAAAAATTTAGTTTTTACTACTAGTTTATTTAAAAGTAGCTTAAGTTCTATAAATTTAACTCTATTTATAACTATAACTAGTATTTATTTTTAAGTTTTTTAAGTTATAGTTAAAATCATAAAATTAATTATTATACTAAAACTTACTATAATATTAATAATAATAAAATCTAATTAACTACTTAACCTTTTTAATATTTACTAGAAAATAAAAAACTTTTGTATTTTTATTAAAAAAGATCTACTATAAGCTTAAAAATAATACTAACTAGTATTTTACTAAATACTTTTAACTTCTATATACATACTTAAAGCTTAAAAAAAACTTAGTAATATTTATAAACTTTTTTTATAAATAAAAATATATACTTAGTAAAGTAATTAATTACTTTTTTATAAACTATATATAAAGACTTAAATAAAAAATTTACTACTTTAAGTACGCTAAATTTATTTTACTAAAAGTAAAAAAGTTTTATTACTTACTTTATTAAATTTTATAAACTAGCTACTAATACCAAACTAAATAAAATTAGTTTAATTATATAGTTAAGAAAATTACTAAACAATAGTAGCTATTAAATAATAGTAGCTATTAAAAATTTTAATACATTAAATAACTATATTAATTTAATATTTTTATATAATAATAACTTTTAGTACTTTTTTATACTATACTATTTTAAGCTATAACTTGTATTATAATAAAACTTTAATACTATAAAAATTAATACTTTTAACTATATACTTTTATTAAATTAGTTAATACAAAACTTAAATACATAATAGCTAATACTTTAAGTATAATAAATATAATTATATTTTTTAAAACTACTTTATTTTTTTACTAAAACTCTAATTTATAAGTTTAATTAAATTGTAATAATTAATTTACCTTTTTTAATTTAAATTTTTTATGAATAAAAATACTTTTAAACTTTTTAAGTTAGTTTATTAAAAGCTTTATGTTAAAGTTAATTTACTTTTTAAAATATTTTTAATACTAGATTTTTATGAACTTATAAACTACTTACTTGTTAACTAAATTTTAAAGCTATTAAGTAAACGTTTTATATACTATTTAATAAAATAGTTTATTTTATTTTATTATTACTTTAATTAATACTAAAATAACTAACATAAACTATATTAGTAGGTTTTTAGTTAGTACCTAAAAACTCTATTTATTTTACTATTTTTAAATATTTTATATTCTACTAGTTTTAATAGTTAATAACTTAAAGAAAATTATATTTTATATACTACTAGTATAACTTTTTGCTATGTAAATTACATTAAAAAGATTTATTTTTTAGTAATAGTTATAAAAAATTATAAATTAATTTTTAAGTAACTTTAAATAAAAAATTTAAAGTTAACTTTAATTATAACTTATAAAACTTATTTTTTTTAATACTTTTTATTATTAGAATTATTACTCGTACTTATTTTAATTTCTAATTAAGTAAAAAAAAATTGTTATTTACTTAAAATTTATTTAATAGATATTTTACTAAAAAACTTTTATTTTAATATTATTTATATATAAAATACTTAATTTACTTTTTAAAGTTATTATTAACTACTTAAATTTAATATAATTACTAGCTACTTAAAATAAATTACTAGTTACGAAAATTAAATACTTATTTAAAAGCTTTTTTAGTAAATTATTTACTAAAAAGCTTTTATTTAAAATTTAATTTTATAACTAAATAAAAACCTTATAAATTTTTTTTTAAACTTTTTAAACTTTTTAAACTTTTTAATAATAGCTTTATTAAAAGACTTTTATAAGTACTTTAAACTAAGTATAATTATTTATTTAATTAAAGTAGCTTTTTTTATATAAATAGTTTAAAAATATAAATACAAAAATTTTATTATTTTAATAAGTAATATTAATAAAACTTTAATTTTAAAAACTTATACTAATTTAATTACTAAAGTTTTCAAAAAGTACTATAATACTTTTAAAATATTTTTATATAAAAAGCTAATAAACTATTTAAATATTATTTATATAATTATAAAATTATTTTTAAAAAAGAAAGTAATTTACATATAAACCTTTTTTAAAATATTTTAAAATAAATTAAAAGTTTTTAAAAAATACTTTAATAATTATTTACTAAAATTTTTATTAAAGTCAGCTTGTTTTTTTATAACTAATGTTTTTTATAAGCAAGTAGGCTATATAAGTAAGTAGACTACTTTTACGAATAATTACCTTTTCTTTCATAACTTTACGAAAACTTAATATTATTTAACAAAAATTTAGAATCGGCTTTTTAAATATTTGCTATAATAATAATTAAATTTTCATTATAATAGTCTTACGTAATTATAAGTTATTAAGCTTAGAATTTACTTTTTAAAAATTTAGTTTTTAGCTATTATATTTTAATAACTATTTAATAAGAAACTATAGAAGTTGAATTTAAGCTATTTTATATATAATTTAGACTATATTATACTTTTATAGTAATAAAATATATAGGTTTTTAAAAACTTTAAGTAAGTAAAAGTTTTAGCTTCTACTTTTTAATATCTTAAAAACTATTAATACTATAGCTTTAATACTTTATATTTAAGTTTTTATATTTATTATTAAGTAATATTATAAATATAAATAGCTAAAAAGTAATTTAAAGTAAAGTAAATTCTAAGCTTAATAACTTATAATTACGTAAAACTATTATAATATAAATTTAATTGTTATTATAGCTAATATTTAAAAAGCTAATTTTAAATTTTTATTAAATAATATTAAGTTTTCATAAAGTTACGAAAGAAAAGGTAATTATTGGTAAAAATAGTCTACTTACTTATATAGCCTACTTACTTATAAAAAACGTTATACTAAATATTTTTATAAAAAAAACTTAATAAAAGTTTTTAATTTTATGTAAACTACTAAACTTTTAATTCTATTATTATTAAAAACTATTATTTAATTTTATTAATTTAAAAACTTTTATATTATTTTAGTTTTTAACTATTTTTAAACTTAATATAGTTTATTTAAATATTTTATTATATATTTAAACTAGTTAACATATTAAGTACGTTTTAATTCTATATAAATAATATTTTATAACAATTTTTTTAATATATTTTGTATAGCTTATTTTAATAATTTTTTAATTTATAATAATTTTTTATATAAATACTAATAATATATAAAATAAGTTTTAAATTTTTTTTTAAAAAAAGGTAGCTTTTAACTTAATGTTAATACATATAAGTTTTATTAAAAATAAATTTTTTATTTTAAGTATATAATTTTAATAAAAAAATTAGTATAAATTTAAATAAAATAAAAACTAGTTTTTACTAAAAAAAAATTTAAAAATGTAAAAAATATATAAGTATTTTTAGAGTTTACTTATTTCTACTAATAATTTATTAACAACTTTTTTATATAATAGCTTTATAATTTTAAAAAAAAAACTTAATTTAAATTTAATAATACTTATTAAAAAGTATTTAAAGTTTTAAAGCATATATTTATAACTATTTTAATATTTTAATATTTTAATTTAAAGTTACTAATTATTATAAAAACTAATTTTTTTAAATTATATAATTACTAAAGTACATTTTAAAAAAATAAACTAAGTAAACTAAAACTTATTACTTACTTTTAAAAAAAGGTAAGTTTTATTAAAAGTAACTATAAAATTTATAATAAAGAAATATTAACTATTATATGTTATTTTAAATAATAAAAACTTAAGTTTAAAAATACTACTTTTTTAATATAAGTATTAAGTAACTATAAGAATTTATAATACTTTATTACTATAAAATAGTTAGGTTACTAATAAGTTTACTAAATTAAATACTTATTTTAATTTAACTTTATAATTATATATAAACTTAGTAAGTAGAGTAAGAAACTAAATACATTTACTTATTATATATAAAATATTTTAACTTAAAAATAAAGGCCTATAAAGTTTAATAATAACAACTTTTTTACTTTAAATTATTTAATAAAATACTAGAATTAAATTTAATTGAATAAAAAAGTTTATTTAGAAATTTTTATTACTAAAATAAAATAAAATTTAATACTTTAAAACACTTTTTTAAGTAAGTATAAAAACTAAAAAAGTTAGTTATACTACTATATTATAGTAACTATTTATAACATTTTATAAAAGCTTTTTAAAAAGGTTTTTTTATAAGTTTTTTTATTATATTATATGTTTATATATTAGCTTTATACTATTATATAAGTTTTTAAATACTTTATTTATAGCATATTTTTTTTACATAATATCTTAAATTATTACTTAGTACTATATATAGTAATTAATTAATACTTTTTTTTAGGTTTTTAATTTTTTATACATAGTACTTTTATAACATACTATAACTAATTAGTAATACTAAATAATAATAAAATTAAAATTAAAACTTTTTAAATTATATATAATTTTTTTATTAGTAACTACTTTAGTCGTAAAAAAAAATCCTAAAATTTTATAATATAAAGATTATTAATTTTAAATATTTAAAATAATATATTAATATATTTTCTATTATTATATTTATTAAGAATTTAATGTTTTTTATAAAAAGTATTAACGTATTTGATAAGTGAGTGACTTAGACAAGCGAGTGACTCACCTTAAAACTCACCAAAAAATCAAGAATTCGCACATGAATATCTCAACAACCACTTAATAATAAATTCTATAAATTGAAATTTAGGCTTTTCTACATGCATTACAGCTTCTATGAAGGTTACATATATATTGGTTTAGTAGTTTTTGAGATATAGCAATATGGCATCGTTTTAGCCCCAAATTGCTATATCTCAGAAACTACTCAACCAATTTTCATGCGACCTTCAGAAACGCTGTAATGCATGTAGAAAAGCCTAAGTTTCAATTTATAGAATTTATTATTAAGTGGTTGTTGAGATATTCATGTGCGAATTCTTGATTTTTTGGTGAGTTTTAAGGTAAGTCACTCGCTTGTCCAAGTCACTCACTTATCAAATACGTTATAGTTTTTTAAAGTCTTTACTTATTATATTAAAAAAAATTATTATTTTATTATTAACTTTTTAGAATCTAAAAACTATACTAATATTATAGTTATAATTAAATACTTTATAAAATACTAATACTTAATTTTTTATAGTAATATAACTATTATAAATGTAGCTTACTTTTTTGAGTAGTATATATAAATAAACTATAGTTTTTTAAAAATAATTATATTAAACTAAAAAATATAATTTGTTTTTACTTTTTATAATAAACTTTATAAATAACTATAAATTAAACTTTAACTATTTTATATATATTTTAGAAACTAATAGTTAAATAAAAATTTAGTTTAACTTAATATATAAAATATTTAAATAAAATAACTATTTAAAAAATTAAATTTAAAAGTTTTAAGAAAATACAATTTTTTTGAATAACTTTTTTATGTATATATATTAACTTAAATTTTTTAAATTCTTGAAAATATACTTAGTTTTTTATATATTATTTTTATAACTTATTATATTAAAGTTTAAATACTTTTTAACTAATAAAATTTACTACTTAAATTTATTAAAGTTAATAGTAAACTTAAGTACTATATTAAATAAATAAAAAATTTGTATTAAAATTACAAGTAAAAATACTATAAATATTTAGTTAAATAAACTAGTTATAATAATTTATTTAAAAAACTTATAAACAACTTTTAATATATAACTATTATAAAAGAATTTGATTTTTAAAACTTAAATAAACTTAATTTTAATAACTAAATACAAATACTTTTATTAAAGTTTAAATTTAAAAATAAAATATTATTATAAATTAAATAAAATTAATTAATAATAATAATAAAATTAATTTAGTATATAATTAAATAGCTTTTTTTTAAAAAAAAATGGTAGTAATATACTTAAATATACTATATATTAAACTACTAATTTTATTTATTTATTATATTTTATATATACTTGATTTTTTTAAAAAAATTTGTAAATATTTTTATTTATTAGTTTTTTTAAAACTATTTTAAATTTAGAAAATATATTATTAAATATTATAAAATTACCTTATATAAAAAAGTAAAATCTTAAAAATAACTATTAAATAAATATTTTTATAAGTTTATATACTAGTATAAATATATATAAATTTAAAAAAAAAATAATAAGTTATAAATTATTACTATAATAGTATATAACTTTTATAATTTAATTTACTATAACTTTATTATGTAATTTAACATTTTCTTTTATATTAATAAGTTTTTTTTATATATATTTTTTATTACTTATTATATTCTAAAAATTTTTAGATTCTTTAAAATAAGTAACTAGTATAAAAGTAGTAAACTTGTCTAGAAACTGTTGAAAAACACCTATATGGTGTGGAATAGTAGACCTGTTTAAGAAAATGAAGCGGTTTTTAGACATTAAGCGTGTGCACAGACTTGTCTTAAAAACCGGCTGTAAAATGGACTGAATGGGTGGGAGACGAGGTTGTTTAAAAACAAGCATTCAAATGTAATATGGGTCTGAGAAGCGGGAACTGTCTAAGACAAACATCCAGGGCCATGATGGGGATGAGAGAGTGCTTTGTCCAAAAATTACCAGGGATCAAGGACATGGGCATCCGGGAGAGAGCTTGCCTTTAAAAATGGGCATATAACATCATGGTCGTTGAGGGCTGACTTTGTCTAACAGGCTAACAATGCGTGTAATGCGGGGAGCGCCAACCATATCGAACATTTGGGATAAGGGGACGTATTGATGCTAATAATCACCTCCATCCTGCCCTCCCCAAATACCCAGCACCCAGAACGGGGTCACAGAATTAAGATGGTGTTAAGTATGGATCTGACGCCCTTCAGCACCAGACCTTTTCCGAGTTTCCGAGGGAAGTAGATATCGCAGTGGAAAGGATGGTGCGTCAACATCATATCTCTAACGTGACCGCGAGCACCCTAATCGCCTTGTTTGTATATCACGTTGTCATCTATTGACTTATCTTTCCATTCCAATGTCCAGGTCCATATTCCCATCCCTTTTACCTCCTCCCTCTATACTTCACACTCACTACATCACACCCCACATTCAAAGACCAATTCTCAAAAGGATATCCATTTCATTCCTCATTTACGTTCTATAATCCCCATTAATAGTAACATACTCATGACTAAAATCACAAGTCCAATACACGGCCTCCTCACCCTCCTTCTCACTCAACCTGACCAAAATCTCCAGATCCTCGCTCTCCAAAATCTTCGCTGCCCTCTCCTCATCCACAGCCTCTGGTTCGCCTTTAACCAACAACTTCAACTCCTCACTTCCATCAGTCGGGACAAAGCTGACAGATGTTTGCTCAGGAATGACTGAAGAAACACCCTCCGCATATCCAGTTGCGCAAAGAATGCGTCCCCAGTTAGCATCCTTGCCGTACAGTGCGGTCTTGACAAGAGGCGAGCGAGCGATGGTAGAAGCAACGCGCTTTGCATCGTCGTAGGAGGCAGCACCCGTGACGCGAATTGTCACGAATTTCGTTGCGCCTTCTCCATCCCGGACCACCAGTTTCGCAAGATCAATTGCGAACTCCGTTAGCACTTCTCTCATCGCACCATAATCTGTACTATACTTGTCATCAATGGGCTTGCCGCCCGCAGCGCCATTGGCCAGGAGCGCGACTGTGTCATTTGTTGAGGTATCCCCATCTATGCTTATACTGTTGAAACTCTTCGTGACGGCGCTGGCGAGCAGGGTACGGAGCTGTTTTGGTGCGATGGGAGCGTCGGTGCAGAGGATGCCGAGGAGAGTGGCCATGTTAGGGTGGATCATACCGGCGCCCTTAGTCATACCGACAAGGTGATATGTCTCGGTTGATGAGGGCAGAGTGAAGGAGCGGGAGAGGAGTTTGGGAAATGTGTCGGTTGTACAGATTGCGCGGGCAGCGGAGAGCCAGTGGTCGTGTGTGTTGCTGAGATTATAGTATGCTGTTGGGATTTTGTCTGTGATTTTCTGGATAGGGAGACTATATGCAATTAGTTCCCATCTCTGAGTATTTGGGGTTGTTAGGCTCACCGTTGACCTATGACACCAGTACTCATAACAATTGTCCGACTCCCCTCCCCATCATCCTCCCCGTTATCGTCCTTGATAAAACATTGGTCCGTTGACTTTCCCATCGTTATCGCATCCTCAATCCCTCCTTTCCCCGTAACCGCATTCGCGCATCCTGAGTTCACGACAACGGCTCTAATTCCCTTTCCTGACCTCCTCTTCAACATGTGTCGTGTAACAGTCACCGGCGCTGCCTGGAACTTATTTGTAGTAAAGACCGCAGCTCCCGAGCAAGGTGACTGAGAAGCTATGAGGGCGAGGTCGTCGAAGCGGGTATTGCTAGCTTTCACGCCGACATGCGCACTTCCAGCGCGGAATCCGAGGGGGTATGTCCCGCTGGTGGGGACATATTTCTTCTTGGAGGCAGGGATGGCGCCTTCGCCTGGTGCTGCGTAGGTGCGGATCTGGTTCACTGTTCGGTGGGAGAGGACCCGGGGGCTAGGGCGTGCGAGATGCATTGCAACTATGGGGTTGTCAGTGTTCAGCCGTATCAGAGAGGAGAGGAAGGCGACATGTCGGGGGGTGGTGAGCATGAGGTTACTGCTATGACGCTGCACCCCAATTTGCAATGTGAAGCTCTACAAAAATTCCCGGAGCTCTCAATTGTAGTAAGAAAACACATACGTACCTAGAAATCAATAGCTTCTATCCAGAGAAGCTCCAAACACCCAATTGACGTCCCGCGCGCACTCAAAACGGTTGTTGTAAAAAGAAATCAAAAAAATTGGAGGTCGTTTGACTGTTCTCGCAATTGGCAGCTAACCCTATTCGAGCCTAACCCGCCCTTCCCATTCCCGCCAAAGATCACCGCACCCCAAGTCGCGCCTAGCAAGTAACAGAACATTATCAAACACCGAACAAAACCCACTCTCTCCTTTTTTGCGAGCACTGGCGCCGCAATGAGGAATATAGCGGTGGTGGGGAAGCCGATGAAGAGGGATTGAGGGAGACCCTGGGCGATGGGGAGGAAGTGCGGGCCGAATATGCAGGAAGATGCGAAGTCGAAGTTCAGGATGAAGGTTTGGAAGCCGGCCAGAAGAAATGTGAGGAACAAGAGAGCGAATTCAGCAATGCGAAGCTGGTTGGGTGTTGCTTCGTCGTCATTCTCTTGAAGTGTGGAAAGTTTTTGTGTCTCTGTCACCGGTAGAAGCGACGCTTTTTCAGAGATTCTGGAAGACATGATGTTGGATTGAAGAGCAAATTCTGTATCGAAAAGAAATAGCTGCATCTTTGCTCTATCCTCCCCAAAACTCAGGTACTCGCCCTCTATTTATCTACTCCCTTATTCAACTTTTGCGCTCGCATCTGTGGGAGCGCTGAAACCTAAGCGGTCGCGAAGTCGGGCCCCTTCTAAGAAACCCTGGGGCAGCGCCTATGTTCTTGAGACGGCAACTTCTGGCGAAACACAAGCTCGTCCACACAGCAGTGGTACATTTCCTCCTTGTGCCTCAGCTATCGTCAAACGCACAGGGACCTTGGTCGCGCCTCAAATCTGCACAGCTGAGATCGACTATCGCGAATCGAGTACCTAATCCGGCCTCCTAGTTTCTTGTGTGTATATCGCAGACCACCGACGAGCCGCTTGCCATTTCCTAGACACAAGGGAGCTGCGTAAGCTGGGTGCCTAGAGGAATTGCAGTCCAAGACGGACTCCAAGGCCGCGCGCGAAGTCCTATTCTAGATTATCGAGAGGTGATGTCAGAATTGAAGGTTAATAAGTGCCAGATGGGAAGGTTGGCTCGCTCTGCTAAGCGGTCGGGCTTATTAGGATTCCTTACATTTCTGTACATGGTAGCTAGGAGGCTACGTAGTCTGGTGTGGGTCTGTTTGGGAGGGTGACGGGGTGCTGAAGGGCCTCTGGGGTGTAGATATGGATCTGTTTGGACAGTTGAAAGGACACTGAGTGGCTATTGGAGGCAGATACACAGACAGCACCACCCAGAGTCACGTTTTAATTCAGTATAGGGGGCAAAAAGCGTCATTGTTTTGGTCCCTAGTCCTATGTAAAATCCCATAATCCCATGCACATTAGCACTGTTGCTGTACAGTCAACAAGCAAGTGCAAAATCGGTAGGTACAGTCCACAATGAACCGTCCTCCCAGGATGTCATAAGTCATGAATCCAGATTGCCACAGCCAACCCTCAGGCGGCCGTCGACTTTGCTCCCTCCCTCTTCATCAGCCATATGCCCTTCGTCCAGTCACCCAGCTCATTCGTGTTCGGGAACCACGTATGGTGCTTCTTGAGCTCCGTAGCCTCCACCTTCTTCAACCACCCTTGATTGACCATAGCATTCATCTCCATCGTCTCCTCATCCGAGAACTTAATAGCCCATAGAAGCAACTCACAGAGTTCGATCCCAATAGCGAGGAGCCTAGCCTCAATTTCCATGTAGTCTCTGATCTCACCCTTGTCCTTCGAACACATGACGACTCGCTTGATGAAGCCAGCATGGAGACCGATGCTGGGTTTCAGTACCATCTCTGACCAGTTCGCCTGCTGCCAGTATGGGTCCAGGAAGGTTTCAACTGGGGTGTCGACGTGGACGTAGAACGTATTCTCGCTGTAGAGGATGGCGGCTGCCTCATTATGAATCTTTTTGTTAGTGCAGAGGATTGCGGGGTAGAGGGTGAAGCTTGGAACGTCCAGATCGGGGAAGGAGGGACGGTCGTGAACGAGCATCATCGGAAACTTGATGATGAGAAGATCTCGGTAAACATTGTTACGGATTTCCGCAGGGAGCTGTTCGAACGGGAAGGCATCCTTGACGACAATAGGAGACTCGGGTTCGGGGAACCTCTTCATTTGACGGCGCTCAAGCGGGGAGAAGTATACCGCAAGAGACGCTGGAGCCGACTGGGAAGTACGGAGAGTGGGGGTCGTGAAATTCATAGTTAAGGAAGGGCGAGCAGAGAGGGATAAGTTAATGCTGCGCGAACGCCGCCCGAAAGTTTTGTTCTGCGCCCATGACTTGATCGCCTCGGGCGCCATCTTGGTAATACAACAGATGCCGTGTTTCCACCGTATCTCTACAAAGTCGAAAAAAATCGTTGTAAGCCGGGTATAGCAAGGCGTGGTAAAGCGTGGCGAGTCGTGGCAGGCAGGCAAGCAGTTTCAAGGAGAGATAAAACGATAAATAGAAAGAAAAGATGATACCTACATTATAACTTAGTGAGTGGACAGCACAACCGAATTAACTAGTTGAGCTGAGTCTTCCGCCGCAGAATGTTGAATTCAATGAGTCGTGAATAGTTGTCAATGAATAGGGTATCGAGAGCGAGACAACGAGACACACGCGACCGTCTAAAAGTCCGCGAGCCCGCTGAGCAAAACAGAAAATCGATCGAATTTATCTTCAGTACCGCGCCTCCGAGTAGCCCCGTGAGGATTGTTCCATTTTCAGGATGTTGAGGAGGGATGAGGATGTTGTGATGTTGTTGAGATGGGAAGGTTGGTGGCCAAGGCTAAGCTGGAAGGTAGTATAACCTCAAAAGGTCTTGGCACTACGTAAACAATATCTCGAGACGAAAGGCCTATCCACCACGACACCAATTCAGAAAGGACCAGCGAGCATCTGACCAACAAGAATATTGTCGCTTCGAAGGTAGCCAGAAGATGAGTCAGTAATATCGCACTTGAGCTGGAGAAGCTTGCCGAGGGTTGAAAGTGGATGGAGTGGACTCGAGTTCTGTGCCTAATCGTCCTTCACCGCAAAATTTACTCAGTGAATACGACTGGTATCAAAGGAGATAACGCGAGGAATCCTTCTTGAACGTCGGCTAGGCTCCGGTAAAATGAGGTCTGGCGACACAATTTTGCAGTTTCCGGTTGATCGCTGAAGTGGCGCCTCGAATTTACGCGCCACAGCCTATTGTGACAAAACACCGTAGTGGCAGGAAAAAGAGGAAGAAGTTGACAGGAGAGTGAAGAGAAAGGCTGGAAAAGGAGGTAAGGACACAGGTAGATGAGAGGAGAAGAAGGAGAATGTAGACTTATGGGTAATTTCGTGAGGACTACGCTTCAAGGTGCAAAGGCCTTTCGTTTCTCGAATCCTCTTTCAATCGAGGTTGTTGAACGGATATGTGTGTGTGGTGAGGTTCGTGGAGAGGCGAGTGATGTTGATATGAGCTGTGTGCTTCGGCTCAACGTCGGCTGACAAAGGTGGACGAGGCAACGGACGTTCACTCTGCGCACAGACCATTGGCTGCCATGACCATGATCCATCTCACGTCCGTTTCAATCTATCAACGGACTCTGTTTTAACTTCTGACAACCCCCCATCCTTCCTACGCATGCATTTTTCAGGTACCAGTTCGTGTAACTTCATACCGTGCTATCAACATACAAAGGCAAGGGGCTCCTGAGGAGGTCGCTCTCGAAGTGATCGGGAAGACTCTCTGTTTCATCTTATTTATAATGAAAAGGTTGCCGCAAATACATCAGGAGAACTTAATATACTCTTAGTATCAAACCGTCATCCAACTCCGTTGATTATCGAAGGCGGTTGCCTAATTCCCAAATGCGGACAATCTAGATACCGGAAGGACATTCTCTGCAGCTGACATGCATCGCAGCATTCGGATTCCCAGACCCAGTGTTTACCTCATCTCAATCCCACCCAAGCATGGGGTACATTGTCCGTACTCCGTCAATCAGGGCGATTAATCCAGTTCAACTCCCCATCTCCCCTCAGCTCTTGCCAATCCCTTCCCTCGTCCATCTCACTCTCTGCAGACTTCCCAAGCCATCGGTATAAACCTTCTTCGCTCTCTCGTATGATGTCTGTCTCTACTGCATAATTATGTCACTTTCAATTATGAGTCCATTTCCCATTATCAAACCGACATACGTCCCGGTCAACCACAACCACCACCACGACCTCCATCACCATCATGCTAGAGCCACTGTGACCGGCAAACAAAAACCAACGTCAGCACGAGCAAATTTAGGCCCTCTAACTACAACCTTCACGCCACCACCGCACTGCTCCCGTGCCGCAATTGCATGCCCGACATGCAACAAAGCATGGCGGGGTCAATCATGCTACAGCTCAGCCTCAAACTCCAAAGGAGCCATGGACGACACGGGATGCTGGCCCAGAGCTACTAACTATCCTCACAGCGCACCTCTCGCCGGATTGGGATTCTATTCCCCAGGTCTCATGTGTCCCTCTGGCTACACTAGCGCATGTGCAACAGCGTCCCAGACAGCTTTGGACGCGCCAACAACTACTATTGGAGCACTAGGACCGATTAAGGGAGGTTTCCAATACCCACTGCTAGCTGGGGAGGCAGCTGTGGGGTGCTGTCCAACGGGATATACCTGTGCCACATACACAGAATACGGCTGGCAGACATGCCATGCAGTAGCTTCTTCGACGGCCATTGACGCCCTATCCTGCGACGGCACAACCTCACGAGACATAACTGGCTTCGAGGTCCCCTTCACAACCGCCTCCACCGCGATCTCCACAGTGGACCTCTGGGCACCCTTAATACAAATAAACTGGCAAAAATCCGATACAGCCTCAGAATCGGAAATCGAAGTTTTACAGCTACCCACCGCTGCCTCCTCGCTATCTTCAGCGACTTCAGTCGCTGCATCCGTATCTGCTGTCATGACCGCAGATTCAGTTATAAACTCATCCCCCCCCTCAACATCGACTTCTCCCTCAGCAAAGGAAAATGGAGGGCTCAACATAGGCGCAAAAGCCGGCATAGCCGTTTCCAGCATAATCCTCTCCCTCTGCTTCCTCAGCATCGGAATCTACATCTACGCCCGAAAACGCTGGCTCCAAACCCCCACAAAATTCGACCCCGCCATTCCTCCCAGTCCCGCAAAATCTGCCAAGTCTTCTTCGTCCGCCTCTTCCACCGCCTCTTCCTACGCCCCAGGCAAAGTCCACACAATCGCCGCGTTCACCCTTCCTATCCAAGGCGGCGACATACATGGTAAGGAAAGAACCTGGGAACTGCATCAGGCGCATGGCCCTATTTATGAGTTGGGGGATGGGACAGGAAGGGAGAAGATGGCGGATGTGGAGGGAGGAAAGATTAAATTGGATACGGAGGCGGGGCGGTTTGGGAGGGGATTGGGTGTTGAAGATGATCTTGAGAGCCCGATTGATGGGACGAGTCCGTTTCGGTTGAAGAGGGGCAATACGTTGCCGCGCGGGTGCGGGAGAAGGAATGGGAGTGCCAGTGCGCAGGGTGGGAAGAGGGTGGAGGGAGTAAATGCGACGGGTAGCGTGCCGAGTATTGCTTTGTAGTTAGTTAATGTATTATTATACGATGGGTACGGGTATGGGTATACCAAGGTCATGTAGATATCGGCCATGATGTGTAAATCAAATTTTCGGGGTTATTGAGTTTGATTTGGTGCACTATCTTGCTAGTTGTCCTAAATGGCATCTCAGCCGAAGCTTTCGGGTCTACAAGCTGCTTTTTGTCCCTCTTGTCGGAAGGTTTCCGAGGTAAATGCCAGACCTCTATTCCATAAACCTTGTCCCTGGGTATCTAATCATATAGTTTGTCTCTCAAAAAATCTCCATCCCCACATCTATCCCTTCCCTTTGGTTGTATAAGCCCATCTGTTCCTTGAAGCCTGTCCAGGTAAGAATATATAGCCGTTTTGCAAATCCTGTTGTACGCATCAATCTAGCAAAGCATTCTTCAATCCCCAGATGAGCACCCCCGACATCCACAATTCACACATTGTATATCCTGGCCTTCCTTGAGCTGGTCTCTGGGTACACGACATATGCAGGTAGCGCTGAAGTTTGTTTCCTTGGTTTGGATGCAGCGTAGGCAGCAGAGCTATAGCAATCAAGCCAGTCAGTATATACCCCAAATTCAAGAAGAAGACGTATTTTTAAGAGGAAGAATATGGGGGACATACCTTTTCATAACCCTGCTTCTTCCACTTCGCAATCAAATTCGCATCCGCATACCCATTCTTCAGAAGCCAGTCATACAGTTTCTTGCTCATCGCCTCCTTCTCGTAATACAGCTCGTAGATATACCGTGATCCTATTCCACAGTTAGCACTATCCTCGCTCCCATATCCCTCTCCATGTACCCAAATCCACCATCATAATTCAAGGCTGGGTTGTACGTACGTTGATGTGTGATCTGGAAAATCGGCCACACCATCTCATACTTCTTCTTCCCCTCATGACTCGCGTTCTCGGCATCCTTCATCTTATTCTGGAACTCGAGGAGGGTATCTTCGATGTCTTCGAAGCCGTCTGGTGGGGGCTTTTTGGAGCGGGCGGCGGTGCGGGTGGGGGGCATGTTCGTGGTATTACTGTGGAATCGAAAGTCGGTGGAGATCTAAAGTAACCAGATATCGGCCGTGGTCTATATTGCCTCGGTTTACGGACTGGTGGAGTGAAGGTCTCGGTGAAAGCGGAGTGGGATACGCACGCTCAGTGGAAGTATTGAAGTTATGGAGGCGGCAATCGCTCCGGATACGCGGAATAGCCTTTATGCACCTGCTCCGAAGTGATCGCCAAGCTGAACCTCTCATCAACTCACCTCGAACCCCATCGTCACAGCTAAGTAACTCCGCAACCATGGTCATCAATCCGACGTATCTCGCGCAGAGGACGCGCTCCTGTAAGTCAACTCCTCTTCTACTACTCTCTCATCTCTACTAATACGTCGCAGCGGTCAATTGGGCCGACGCCAAACGGCGAGTCTTGCACTCGTACCGGGATTGGCTTCGAGCTGTACGTTGCACCCCTCCCCTACACACAGTCGAAGATGGATAACTATTGAGTTGGAGTCGGAAAGGAGGGAGGGAGAGGAAGGATGGGAGTGGGCTGATAATGGTTACAGGCACCGGAGATCCAACAAATGTACACGCTCAACCTCCCCGTCTCGACGATCCGGACAAAGGTACGGCAGGAATTTGAACGGCATCGATACGTGAATCAGTTGAGGACGGTGGATGTGTTGTTGTTTAACTCGCATCAGGAGTATCAGGTACGGCATACAAGTATCCTCAAGCGGAGCCGCTGACGGGCTTATGGCCTGCCTTCCGACAAACTTGGGGTACTAAAAGGCTAGCCACAGGCTAACGACAGCGACAGGAAACGTTAAACTTCTGGAAACAACTCTCCCACGTCCTGAAATACTTCCGCGCAGAGGAAGACCCGAAGGCAAGACTGCCGTCCAATTTCATTAACGGATTCTTAGCGGTAAGCTGCACCAAAGCATATCACATACCACGATAGTTAAGTTGACAGGGTATATTAGGGCCGGAACTGAACTACAGCATCCAAGATAGAGAAAAACATGTACATATGATAAATACCAGTTCCTTTTCCGTCCCGTGCGCCGCCTTTTGAACGCCTTCATGCATGTTGTCATGAGACATCACGCCGTCTGCCCTCGCCGCGCATTGAAGTCATCTCGAGCAATCGTGAATTTGTTTATCACCACATCGCAAAGATCCATTAAATCGTCCAGACCCTTCTCCAGGACGTCGTAGACGTTCACCCCATCTAACCCAGTTAGCGCACGTGAGTCTCAGAATCCAAGGTCAAACTTGCCATATGTTTGGATTCGCAAGTTCATCTTAGTTTCAGAGGGATGCGGAATCGAGTAACCGCAGAATTCGACATCGGGGCTGTTGCACATTAACGCGAGACTTATGTTCAGAGCTTACAATGAACCTACTTCTTCATTATAATATATCTCAACACATTACCCAACGTATGATCCTCTCCCTCAAACTGGAAACTTGCCGCCGTATCCGTGGCGCCTGACAACTACTCTCATTAGCATCCCTCATCCCATTCATGCAGTTCCACATACCACCCGAATGCGATCTCTATCCGCATCAACCTCACTCTGCTGTGCCTCTTCTGCCCCTCCATTCACAGACGCATCCTCCATAGGCGTATCCTCGACTTGCGACGGCATTTTCGTACCTTATACTTCGATGTGCAGATTTTGGTAAAAGCGTGCAGTTGACATGCCCGATATCAAAAATTTGGAGAGATTAGATAAGCGGGTCTCAACCTTGCCAAGAGCTTCCCCCACACCACTTGAACTGCTCTTTGAACCCTTTTTTTGTGGCATTCACGAACCGTAATTGGCTCTTCCTCCACCGTCCCAAATCCTTCAGACTTAATACCCGCTTTAGGCTCGACAAGCAGAGTGGGTTGTTAGAGAAGATGGCCCGCAGCACCTCAATAAACCGCGACACAAACGAGACCAAGATACAATTGTCATTGAACATCGACGGCGGGGAACTAGAACCGCTTCAGCCAAGCGAATTTTGGGATAAAATTGACAGTCAGAACGGGGTGAATGGCAAGAAGAAAGAACATGCGAGTCAGAAGTCAAAGAGCCAGATCATTGAGGTGGATTCTGGGATAGGGTTTCTAGATCATATGATTCATGCGTTGGCGAAGCATGCGGGGTGGAGTTTGAGGGTTAGGTGTAGGGGGGATCTGCACAGTGTGTTTCCCCTCCCTGATTCCATTTCCATATGTCTGAATAATCGATTCTCGGGTTTATGTGGCGAGGAGGGAAGGGATGGAAGGCTGATATGATATAGTCGATGACCACCACACCTCAGAAGACACCTTCCTCGCCCTCGGCACCGCCTTCAAAACCTGCCTATCCTCCTCCACCGGCCTCGCCCGCTTCGGATCCGCCTACGCACCTCTCGACGAAGCACTTTCACGTGCCGTAATCGATCTCTCAAATCGTCCCTTCTCAGTCATAGATCTCGGCCTCAAGCGCGAGAAAATTGGGGATTTGAGCACGGAGATGATACCGCACTGTATGCAGTCTTTCGCGCAGAATGCAGGTGTCACATTGCACGTTGATTGTATAAGAGGAGAGAACGATCATCATAGAGCGGAAAGCGCATTTAAGGCACTTGCGGTTGCAATACGGATGGCGACGAGTAGGGTGGCGGGGCGGGAGGGGGAAGTTATGAGTACGAAGGGAGTTTTGTATTAGGTTGGGAAGGGGATGGTGTTGATGAGGGGATTAGAGGGTGGGGCATTAGATGTTAAGATGTGGGATATGGGAATATGGGAATATGGATCTTGGGAGGTGGGTTTATATTGGGGCGCTTAATGGAAGTCATAAAAAAAGTAGTTATCCAGAGGGATATTATGGTCCAGCTCTGCTATAGGCAAAAGAAGAGTACGGTCATAAGATTAGAGGGAATTTTGCTTGGAGCATTATGGTAACAACATATTAAATAATATGATCAAATAGAGGCCTAAAGACTGGGCTGAAGCAGCAACTATCCGTCTAAGGCACCTATTTTTAGCGCTCCAAACCTATGTGTTGGCATCATCATACCCAAGTAGATTCCCTACAATTCTTTCATCATTGTTTAGATATTCTGTCATCGACTTGGGCACTTGGCCAACTTATTTATTCCTCAGACAATGGAGTTCAGCATCTTCATACCCCGCTTCCCCCAATTCGGTTATCATTACCATACCCCTTTTCGTTCCCTCGCGATTGATCCACTTCTCCAAACTCCATCGCTCTTCCTTGATCTATTTTTCCGTTCTTGGCATTCAGCACTCACACCAGCTGTCCACATGGGCCGTACGATATGCGATTTTGATTCTGCAGACAAAGATTCACATGCTAATCCATGCTATTATCTTCTAATCATTTTAAGACATTGAATATAGTCCACAAATTGTTTTCATCCCACGACTCCCAAACCCCCCCACGTTCTGATTCGGATTAGGTTTTTAAAGCATAGCATTGGAGCATCTTGTACCGCATTTTTGGTTCCAGTCCATCCCCCTGTCACCAATCGCGGAGGTTTTAAAAGACATACAATCGCTGGGAAGTGGCTCTTGATTCTCGGAAACTCCGAACGCCCATAGCTCGTCCTGAAGTTGTTTTGAACCACAGAATGGCAGGAGTCTGTACTGGATTTTGGTCCATAGCCTCGCCCCTCGGCTTCGACCGTGGCGTTTTTGGAAAAGGCCATATAAGGCTGGGGTATTTTGATCCCACACCTCTACGTTTCCCATGCTAGGGCTAGTGGGATATTTAAAGCGCCGCATAATCCAGTTTATGCAGGCTTCTAGTCCGCAGTGCACCCCATAAATTCTCTTCATTAATATTTTTAAAAGGCAAAAAAACCCGGCCAAATTTTTTTAACTCCACAACTCCAAGCCCCATGGTCCGTTCTGGTGGAAGTTTTTGAACACACCCTCGTCAAGTCCTCTTTCCTATTTTAGTACACAATTTCCGTGGATCTTCGAACGTAGGGTTTTAAACACAAAGTCGTACGGCGTTGCAAGTGTGGAGTCAAAGGACGAGGGCAATCCTGGGAGGGTGTCATGGCACGTGCATTGAATCACTTGGATCGTCTGATATCAAACTTTACATAGTAGAGTTGCTTGCTATTAGGTCAATCTAACTCACACAGAGGCTCTGCAGAAAGCAAAATAATCGATGCGTAGTAGCGCTTCGAGAGGGAGACATGCATTCAGGTTCTGTGTTTTGAGTCCATACCTCATATCTCCCAATATATGATATAGACGGTCCTTTTAAACACACGAGGAGAGCAGGCGTTGCAGGTTTTTAGTCCACGGTCCCCAAGAATTTTCCGCGTTGCTTATTGAACAGAAGTTGGAACACGTTGCGAGCGTGAAGTTAAAGAACAGGGAGAATGGGTTTATATGGACAAGTAGGGAAGAGAGTAGGGAACCCTTGGGAATGGTGATTTTTTGATGCTGAATAAGCACATAGGAGAATGTGGCACAGGGAATGAACTTAAAATCTCTTACGTTTCCTGTCTACTGTTTTCCTTACTACTATAACGTAAGGTACTTTTGCAGTTTTCAAAAACGGAAGAATTTCCTTACTGTGGATGGAGTTTAAAACGAATCCGATGGATATTTACGGGAGTATTGATCATATTTACCTATTTTTTATGCTAGAATTAAAAACCACTCTCAAATACAGCCATATGAGAGAAGGATGTGGATTAAAGACAGGATAACCCTAAGAACATGTGCGCATCCAATGCCCTGCACCGACGTTCATGTTGGGAGTCAGCAACTGAAGAGGGAATGACGGATGAGTGACGAGAGCGTGGGTCAAAAACGTTGCAAAGCTTGGTACATATGAGATGATGTTAAGGGATTTGTAAAGGGAGACTAGGGATGCGGATAAAGCCCCCTTCCTCATCCTCTTTTTGCCTGCTTCCTTCTCACACCTGGGAAACGACTTGCTTCTCGCTCCTTTCCAAAATAGAGATTTCAACGCAGTATGATTAGGATTTAGAAATCAGAAGATGGGCATTCAGCTGGGCATAAAGATTTGGAAGAGAATATTTTCATGCTAGGAATTAAACCAACAACTTTGGAAGAAGCCTCATGGAGGAGGAGGAGAGCATGAACCAATAATCGGAAGGGTGTACTCAATGTGGGAGTCTGAGTGGAGGCTTGAAAGAATGCAAAGAGTAACTAGTTTGGATTTGGAAAGCGTGAGAAGGGTAGTCATGATCGAATACCATTAATTCCGCTCACCCTTATATCTTCAATTTGCCCCACAACTCCAATGACTTTCAAATTCTCACCCTACTACTCAACTAACACCCATCTCATTCCTCTTACAGGTTTATCAAACGTCCCCCTCTTGGTAGCTAGATGGGTTAGTCGACGTCAGACATGATTCTGCAAATTCTTCCTATCTTTCATTTCCCAACCGACACTCAACAGTCCCACAAATCTACAATCGCTTCTTCGCTTTAAAACACATAGTATGTGGGCTTTGATAATTTTAGTCCAAAGTCCCATAGACCCAACATTTTCCAAATTTAGACCGCCAAGCTCGTATAGGTCCTTGAAGAACTTTTTTGAAATTCAACTCCCAGCATTCAACTGGAGCGTCAATCTTTCTGTTAGAGGCCATGTGCAGTGCCTTGTGTGTCCGGAATGTCAGAGTTAAGACACCAAGTCCAATATTGTGAGATTCTAGCGGAATTTTTGACCACATTATACTTATTCACAGTATTTTCAGTACACAATCCACATGCGAGCAGTCGATGCACGTTTTAGACAGTACGTTCTAGGATGTAGTGCAGTGCAAAGCGGAAAAAAAAAAAAAGGGAAGGGGGTTTACATAGACGTTCCAGAGACGGCGCGTGGAAGAGGGCAAGTGATGTGCTGATGCTTAGTAAGCACAACCAGGGGTAGCCTGAGAGTAGATATATAATCATCTTCATCTTATTCCCTCTTCTCCTGCAACGGCACAAGCCTTGAAGTGTTATAGAAATAATGTGACTTCAGCAAATGGCTGGGACTAAAGTTCCACCCAAAAGCTGACCATGTTAGTGCAAAAAATTGGTCGAGGAAATCCCAATGCTGGGCCCAAAAATTTTCGATCTAGATATACCATGGTGGAGGAAGTTTGCAACATACATAGAGCTTTTCGGCTTGTCTGAAGCCAAAATGAGAGTGATTTTACGTAATGAGTGCTGGATCTGGAGGTTTAAAATGAAGGCCTTTCTTGGCAAATGGTGTGGAGACTTTCGGTCGGTATTATTGAAAAACGTAACTCAAGAAGGGTTATGGAAGTTTGGAGCCTTATTTCTGCATCGCTAATAGTATCCATCGTCAATCGTCAATTAACCTTTCTATTCATCGCGAACGCTTACTACTAACCCTACCATTGGTAGGGTCCCACTCTCCGCCTCCTGCTTCGGACAATTCTCGCCCTTATAGAAATAGCAGTTCCACGTCTGAAACACGATCAAAGAGTCGGAGTCTTTCAAGATGTGGTCTGCGTTCTGGCACTTGTCGTGCGTGTTGAAGCGGAAGTAGCCGCCCTGATAGTGGATATCCTTGCAGAGAACGACGCCTCCTACCTCAGCAGCAGCATCACAAGTCGGTTGGAGATTATCCCCGTAAACCGATATGCCGGACTGGGGGGAAGTGGAGTCGCCCGTGGAAGAAGAGGTGAACAAACAGACGTAAGAGCCGATGCCCGGCAGTCGGCAGAGGTGTTGTCGAGAGGACCGACGGCTATAGCGGTAGGGGCACCAGAGAAGACGGCAGAGGAGTAGAAGAGGTAGGAGTGGCCGCTGGAGAGCTTGGTCTGGGCCTATGATTGGAGAGACACGGCGTGGCAGGTGCGGTCAAGAGAGAGGGGGTGATTATTCAATGTTCCACTCCAGGCGTTGTAGACAAGCTGTGAGTGTGCGAGAGCGTGGGTTGCGAGGGCGATGAAGTTGGAGAAAAATAGGATCTGCATAGTGACTGGATTGACGTTAGGATATGTAGCTTGCAGTGGAAGATGTGTAGTTTAACTGATGTGATCAGAGGTGTGTACCTGAATGTAAAGATCGTCGTGGTATGGGAGATTTGTTGAATGAGGAAATTGCATTAGATAGGAAACGAGACTATAAGAATTGGAGTGAGAAGAGCCTTTTCTAAAGCCTTTAATAGATACACCGACGTTAACAGTCTCGGAAGAGCGAAATTAGAGTAAGGGATCGGAGGCTTATCTTCGGCGTCGTCGATAAACTAACGTCACTGGTAATAAAAGAAAGAAAGCAAAGTGAAAGGCCGCAGGTTTGTCTAGCTGTGAAGCAGGGGATTGATTGTGGTCGCCGATTAGGCTATCCCGATATCGGCGTGGGAAAACTAAAGCACTGAAGCTCGTGATATCCCTGAAAATAAACCACGCCTAGGTGCCAAGGAGGTACTGTGTCAGGTCCTCTTCTAGAATTCGGGGGTTCCAAACAGTATATGAACCTCCCCTTCTCCCCTCTTTCTATACCTCACAACACATCTTGATGACAACTGGAACTCTGAAAAACTGCATTAAAGTTTTCAATGGGTCCGCGCACGGACTTTCAAAACCAGAAAATACCGGATCATGGCCTTGTCCGCTTTTCCGAAATGCATAGACCCAAGCAATATGTCTCTCTCAAGGAAACTTGTTTAAAAGCCCCGAAGAAGCTTAGATGGAGTGTGCTTTGAGCCATGTTTGAAAGATCGCAGCCAGATATGGTATGGGAGAGTTAGTAGATCAAAAAGATACGAATATTAATATATGGATTTGGGGGATAGCTCTGGAAGAAACACATGAGTTGGAAGGTCTTGAGCGACTCTTGGGCTGAATTCGACCATCGAGAGGAAATTTAAAGAGAAATAACGATGCTAAACATCACTGGAAAATGAAAATACCCAACGTATTATTCAACTTTGATTGACTGAAAGATGCTTACCGATACTTCTATGCTATAATAAGCAGTTAATTATAGCCCAGAAGATCACTCAAAACCATACCCCCCAATCCTAAACCTTTCCAAAGCCATTCACAGGTCAACGTACCCAGGGTAATGTTAACTACACAGAACTTTAGAAGACCAAATTCAGACCTACAGCAGGTGGCTTTGTGGATACGATGGCACTGTGTATAGGAAGCAGGAAGGGGAAATACTCATTCGTGTTTGTTGTGCTGCACTCTTTGCGCTTGAGGACAGGCTTACAGGATCCCATCAGTGTGTACGCTCAGCATCCAAATTCCGGACATTCAAAGCTACAACACCTCCAATGAGATCCATGGGTTTACGTACCAGGAAAGATCGCGGCTACAGGACGCTTTGTGGTGCTAGTGATAGGTGCCTTGACCACGGCATCCTCTATCTACGCTCCTCTCCTCCTCTCCAACGCCTCTCATGCTAAATTCAACGATTCTCTCTATCAGGGCTCAATCATCTTTCCATTGAACTAAAAAGACCAAAAAATCTCACTCCCTCAAGCCTATCCAGGCCTCGACTTACTAACAGGCTTTACCCTCGGCCCTTTCCTCAAGCTCTTTCCCTCCTTTCTCTTCCTTACATAATTCTCCACCCCACACTGACCCACTCTAAGCGTCTGTAACCCATAATACTCAGCCCCATAATCCACAGCCATACCATCCAATCGCCGTCCCCGTCTTGAATCCTCGTTTAGTAAATACGCCCACGCCGCAATCTGCAGTCATACGCAGCTCGTAATAATCCTCCCAGTTACGAGTCACTTCATTCCGTCTCTCGAGCGTGTGGCCGCAATTCGCGTTTCGGAAAAAGAGCTGTCGGGTAGCATTTATTTCCCACGCATTCTGCGCCGTCTGAGCCGATGGGAGCTAGGCGGTCGGAGATTTGGAAGGGCGGCCAGGGAGAGGCGGATGGGAAGGTGAAAGTGTAGGGTTGGTAGGAGAGGGAGGAGTTGTTGAGAATGTAGGTGTTTATTTGTTCGATGGTGGAGAGGCCGGTGGAAACGGCTCGACGAAGCTGGCCGGAGGTGTCGGTATGTGAAGTACTTGTCCAGCTTGTGCGCATGTGAGGGCCTGGATGAGCTTGGGTGAGCGAGAGCTTCCGATTTGGAGGTGGATTTGAAGGCTGTTTTGCGATTGCGCGGACGGTTAGCTCTGTGGGGGATCATGTTCGCTTGTGGTTAGGAGTTAAGTGAAACGTACCAGATGGGAAAAAGGACGATGTAGAGCTGGTGTTTTGACAGTGAATTGCAGTGGAATTCGTGATGAATGACCATTTGAGCACAAGGCAATGCGCATGAGAGCAAAAAATGGTGAATGAGGCGATGAGTTTGTTTATGGGCGAAAGAGATAGTGGTAGCGAAAGACGATTGTGGATTGATAACAGGAAACGAAGGCACGAGCAAGGGCGCTCTTTGGTCTGAGAAAGTGGCACACGACAAGATAGACCTCTGCCATTACCCTTCCCCGAATTGTGTTCCAGGCATGATGTTGCCAACGGGATCGTACGTAGGTCTAGAAAGCGATGAACGGGCCAAGGGAATTTGACTACAAGACGGTGGTATGCAGTAAGCTGGAAGGTCATGCCCTCAATCGTGTTTTTGGTGTGTTACTCTGCTGTGCCCTGCATGGGCACTGAGGACGGTGACTGAGACGAAACAAGATCAATACCAGATTTCCAAAAGGTTTACATAATGTTTACATATTTTGTACAAGGTAGGGAAGCGTCCCATCTAATTTACAAGTTTGCCATGGAAAGGTATGCCTATCGACTGGAGCAGTAGCCTTGCATCTCTATCGTTTGAAGCGGAGGTGTGAATGGTGATGTGACAACCCGGGATCATCTTGGGTGGGTACCTAACCATCTGTCAGCCTTCATCTGAGCATACAATGCCGCAAAACTCACATGTCATAATTAACTTCAATTTCGGGGAACAACGACACGACGTCCGGCGTCAGGCCAAAGCTGATGTTGCCGCTACTATCTCCGGATGTTCCAGAAACCCCCTTCCACTCTTTTATCCGAGGCAAGACGACGTCAATTAATTTTGATAGGAAATGAAAAGTATCTTCTCGTTCTATACTGGCTGTCACAGAGACGTGCTTGCCCTCACGCAAGCCCCATGCCACTACATTATGCCTCGCCTTATGTGAGGTGACGCGAACATTGGAGATTGCTTGTACAACCATGCCAGCAACATGCAAATGCGCGCTGTTTTCCTGAGCGTCTGGCACCATGGAGTGGACTGTCACTCTGGTTATTTCAGGGATATTTCTGAAGGTTGGGGGAGGGGTCAGAAGTCGCAGGTGGCTGCTACCTCGCGGGGGGCGGAGCGGCCGATTCTTGAAATATGGTGACTCGCCTGTCCATTCCCGTAGGCGTTCGTCTTTCACTGGGGCCCTGTATCCTGGTGGGAAATGCTGGTATCTAAGCACAAAGAGGTCGGGGGCGATGGTAGTCTGGTATGTTTGTTCTAATCGTGGGAGACTGAATGGGCCGGGTTGAAAGAGACGTGATGAGGGGTCGGAGACGGGTGGAGGCTGATGGGGGTGGAGAGGGCCGCGGTAGTATCTCGGAGAGCGAAACTGGTATCTAAGACGGAGGTCAATTGCAGGCGTTCTCGGAACGCGCATATGCGTCATACCTGCTCGGTGGGAGCTTTCCTTTCCTCGCTTTACTCCGCGCAACCGGATCATAGCCTTTCGCTATGTCTTCTGATAGGGGAGGGACTGAAAGGGAGGACGACGATTGGAGGTCCAGGACGGTGTCGGTAGAGGCACTGCGGCGGCAGGAGGGCCGAATCGATGATACTGCAGGCCGCACATCCCTGTAGATGACTGACGCTGCCCGGTACGGCAGCTCTCGTAGGGCCATTGATGGGTGTCGATGAATTGGGTATTGTATTGGGTGAATGTTGTTTCGTTTGTAAATTTTGCGGAAACGGGCCCAGGAGCTCGGAGGTCCGCCCAGCCGCAGGGATCAGTTGGACCCTTGGCTCGCTAACGACCTTGCGTTCGCCAATCTGGACTCGCTGCTCTTAAACACCACCCCAGTCGCCCCTGCCGAACAGTTACCAGCACCTTGAAGTACTCGTTATCTGACTTCGAACATAACTGTTCACTGTTTCGATTCACCCTCCGTCAGGGCTGACTGCTCTCTACCCCTCGCACTATTCTATCCCGCCATCTAGTCCGCAGCCTATTAAGAATCCCGCTCTACGCCGCCTCCTCGTCATCGAAATACGCTGCCTACCCCGCTGAACCGCTTGGCCGCACACATTGACATTGCGGCCCAAGTTCACTACTTAATGGATGTCTACACCGACAGCGACCATCATGAACGGCGTTACCAGGTTTCTGAGCCGGCGTGACAAGCATCACGAGAAGCGTCTCTCAAAGCACTCGCGGAGTAAAGTACTACAGCCTTTCTTCAGTTCCCCAGCTCCCTCACAGCTCCCATTCTTCTCTGCAACCAGCTCAGACTCCAGAGAGATACCTACTCGCGAGTGTTGGCGACCGAGTAGTCTCTGTAGTCTTCGAAGTTGGTATCACAAGCTGCCTTCAGTATTTCAGCCTTCAAACGGGGGTGGCTATTTATTCCTACGAAAGAAACCTCCTTATGCAGATCTTACGCCATTTCTTGTTCAAGTATCAACTACCGACTCCTCTGACCATGTTACCTTACAGTCTCGCCCAGTCCCGACCGACTTGTACACCATCCTCTCGAATGAGGATTCGAAAATAACGGATAAGGAGGGCGAGAAGAAGGTCGGTTGATGGGAATGCTTAGTGGAACGTTGAATTTGAACGCTGACGATACATAGGTCAAATCTCTCGTTCAGAGACTCCAGGCTAATGGAATCACGAAGCTGGGAGAAGCCTCGGCCCAATATGCGCTGGCAAGGCACCCGAACGATTTGGAAGCGGCATATGGCCTTCTCATACTCGCCAATGACTCGTTCGAGGGAATATTGAAAGATTTTGATCCTAGTGTCAAGATGTTGGGCGCCGAGAACAGAAATATGGTGACTTGCTATCTGGATGCGCTGCTGTTTGCTATGTTCGCGAGGTTGGATAGTTTCGAAGCTATGCTCTTCGACACTTTGAACGATGAGCCGAAGAAAAAGCTCGCTGGCGTACTTCGATTATGGGTCAACATGCTGAGAACTGGGCGACTCATTACCGTAGACATTGTATGTGCCACCACTCTGCCTCTTTAATATTTGAGACTGAACCTCGGCTGTGCAGACGAAACATCTGCAAGAGGCTCTAGGCAAATGCGGCTGGGAAGATGCCACGGAGGTACACCAGCAGGATGCATCAGAAGCATTTACCTTCATCACTGAGACACTCGAATTACCTCTCCTCACCCTGAAAATGGACATATATCACACTGGGAGGGAGAACAAGGAAGATGATCACAAGTTTGTTCATGAACGATTACTTGAGGTTGCAATACCTGAACAAGAGGACAATAAGGTCATCACTTTGGAGGACTGCTTGGAGACCTACTTCAACAACAGAATTGAGGTTAAGCGACACCTCCAGCGCCAAAACACCCTCAACTCCGGTAGATCAAGGGACCATGACACAGAAAAGGGCCAGAACATATACATTGAAACGGTTGAGGTTTCGTCGATATCAAACTCGCCTACTGTCTCCACTCCGACCGCTCTAACCCCTGTGACAGCCAGGCCTACTGAAGGACGTCATCGGGCAGACAGTATCTTCAGTGAGCGATACGTTAAGTGCGGAGAATCGTCCGACAAGAAAAGTTTCGATGAGAAGAAATTGTTGGATGAAATGTTGAACAACAGCTCTGAAGGCCGGCCACGCTCAGCATCTCTTCTTCGAAAGGAGGTCTTGATGCCAGCGTGGCAATTTTTCAGCTTGATACGTAGGTCACCTACGCCTGCAATTCATATCTTGTGATACTAACATCTATTTAGCCTGGTACACTGACAATGTTCCTAAGAGCGACGCTCAGGTAGCCGCCCATTTCTCTGCGAAACGTCCTGTTCTTGGCATATGTCTCAAACGATACTGCATGCTTCCTAACGGGTGTCCAAGCCGTCTGGATACATATATCGACATACCTCTTGAAATCGGTTTACCTCACTTCATCTCGGACGATCGCATGGAGCAAGAAGGACCATTGTTTGGAAATTTCAAGCTTGTTCTTCAGTCTGTTGTTTGCCATCGCGGTGTCTCAGTAGACTCGGGACACTATATCTCCCTCGTCCGGGCTAACTTCCCACCTCACTATGCTCGACCTGCAACTTCTGAGGCTGGCCCCGAGGAACCACCAGATTCATGGCTGCGGTTCGATGACCTTGCCAAAGAACGTATAAGCAAGGTCGACATCAAGCAGGCCTTGAACGAGGAATCACCATATCTGCTATTTTACCAGGTCCAGCCAATTGACGAGGAACTAGCAAGAGGTGAACCACCCACCTATGCCGAGGCCCAGTCCGGCATCCCTACAGCTGATCCTTCAAGAGAGACGCTCGCCTCAACAGTGGCGACAACCGCAGACACAGAAGTCGCTAGTGAGTGGGAGAAAGTAGGTTCTACGGATCGTCTCCATTTAGAGTCTGTAACCTCCGACGATCCCGCCGGTAGGAGCAGCATGTCCAGTAATCGGCGCAGCAGCGTGACTTTCGAAGAACTGGAAGGCAGTGTCGGCTCAAGAGGCTGCACAGCGCCCCCAACGCCAGAAGACCAAAAGGCAGGATTCTTATCCGTATCAAGAAGAAATTCCAAAAACTTTCTGAGCGGCAGTAAGAGTCGGCCCACGAGCCAAAGCGGCGAGAGCAGACTCAGTCTTACTATGTCAAGGCTAACAGGACGTGGTAGTAAAGATAAGTTACAGATCCCTGACAACGGAAGCGGAGCCGGGGATGACCCCGTTATCGTTATTAACGAGGTCGAGAGTTCGGAGAATGGGAAGGGCGGAGGGAACACGAGTCCGGTGAAGGAGAAGAAGGGAGAGCAGTGGATTGGGCGGAGTAAGAGTAAGAAAGGGAAGGAGAAGGAGAAGGAGAAGGAGAGGTTGAGGAGTAAGAGTCGGGAGCCGATTGAAGGCGAGATAGAGAAGGAGAAGGGGAAGCAGAAGGTCAAGGAGAAGAGTAGGCCGGATCGAGAGTGCATGGTTATGTGAAAGGGTTTGCTTGTCTATTTTTAGCGTTGCATGCATGCATGAAGTGGTTTGAAGCATTACTCCTGGACTACAAAGATTCTCCTGGGGCTAATTTGCATGAAGAACTGGCGTTTGGTGTCTGTGCTGCATAGGTATATACGGGATCGGATACGAATACTATAGGACTGGGGTTCGGCATGATGGTGTTATGATCACATGAGTAGGATAGATTCGATACCCCGGCTCGAACGATTGTAAGAAATGTTCAGGATTTTCCTTTGCCTGCTTTGAAGAGTTATTCTACGTAGTGGCTTCTCCTGATCATCGCAGAAAGGACACGGGCCGGTGAAAAATATAAAGCAAAAGAAGCGATGGTGAGGCTCTCATCTTGCTTGAAGGAAAGATTATGCAGTGAGGTTCTTGCGCTATGATCTACAATCGTGCCCGTAACGCAGTTAAGTCCGCAATAGCATTGTTATACTTCTTATAAGCATCCGCCTCCGCATCAAAGTTGAGCAACCAAGGCTCTCTTGTTAAATGTATAGACTCGGGGTCGTCCCAGATAGAGTCCCAATTGGCCTTGTGCCACTTCTCTCTCGTTTTCACACCCATCGCTTGTGCTTTATGGACTCGCCCGTATCTGATCTTCTCGTAAGCTCTCACCGCCAGAGGCACGTTAGTCTTCCCAGCCAACTCCAAGCAAACCGCCAATGCCACGCCGTCCTCAATCGATTGGCTTGCCCCTTGAATTGACGTTGGGAGGAAAGGATGTGCGGCATCGCCGATCAGGGCGATCCTAGCCTTGGGCGAAATGAATGTCGGTAGAGGATCTCGATACACGAGTTTGTGGTCGATCAGTCGGCCAGTCTTAGGTGTGGCCTTTACGATTTCCGTGACGATAGGTGCCCAGCCTTCGATGTACTTGAGGGCTTCATCGACTTTCCCGGGAAACTGCCAGCTCTCCTCAATATTACCATCATCGACGTGTGTGAAGACCCAATTGAACTCTTTGCCGCCTTTGAGCGAAGATGCCAGGAAGTGAAGGTCCGGTCCGATCCATCCCTGGTGAGTATCCCCATTCACAACGAGGTGCTTCAACATATCATTGCTGGCAATGATGTCCCCCGGGAACCACGCTCGATAGACGGCATATCCAGAAGACTTTGGATTATCCTCGAATCCCAAGACGATTTTCCTACCTCGAGACCGCACACCTTCAGCGGCAACGACAACATCGGCGACAATCCTCGTCTTCTCATTCACCACGACACCGGCGCTTTCATCTGTCTCGAAGTAATCAGTGACTCTCTGTCCAAGACGGATGTCAATTCCGCGGTCCTTTGCATGGTTGTAGATGATATTGTGCAGTTCGCCCCGATGTCCATTGATCCTGTGGCCCCAAGCTCTTTCCCCGGCGAACGACTGCCGCGTGACAAACTTTCCCTTCCAGTAGTAAAGATCCAGCCAGGCCGTCTGGCGGGCGACACGTTGCATGGCTTCGATGACGCCTGGCCAGCGCTCGAAAGCTCGCGATCCGTTAGGATCGAAGCTAATGATGTCGCCGATCCGGGTGATCTCTTCCATGTTGTCTGCCTTCTCGAGAAGGATGACAGAGTGACCCTTCCGGTCGCATTCAATGGCAGCGGAGATGCCAGCGAAGCCGGCACCGACGACGATCACTTTGATGCCCGAAGGGGGGAGTCGCGGGAATTTGGCCATGTTTACCTTTTCCTGCGGTCTTTTTGTCCGATGGTGAAGGTTTATATCTTTTTAGAATCACGATGGGAGAGCGTCACACGCCCTTGTATTGATAGAAATAAAGGTCGGTTAAATATGTAGGCTGAAATGCCGAATCGGCGCGATATAATTGGAGTTTGTGGGGCAAGGTGTTCAGCCTGTGGCTACCATTTTGATGGTGGCGCATATAACTGTTGAGTTAGCTATCTGGAGCATGAGTATGGAGTTGGCTGGTATTAATTAAGGAATATATTAGAACTTGAAACCTGAAGCCGCAGTCGCCACAAGCTGATGACAAAGCTCTTATTAGAACTCTTTTAGCAGTTTTCCCGTCAGTGCGCACATCCCTTACCTCAGAAGCTCAGGCCTCTGCGTCACGTGTGGCGCTAGGCCCGTTCCGGAGGAACGACTCTCCGCAGGAGGCCTGAGCACCGAGCCGAGATTGGGAGAAGTTTTGTTACGGACTGTAACAAGACGGCAACTCCAAGCGGAGAGGCGTCTCTGTGGAAAGAGGAGTATGAGAGAATATGTGAAAGGTGCAAGAAGGCCGAAGCGAACTGGCCACGGACCAAGTCAAGAAAAGAAGCACTTTGTATCAAGTTCAGAGATTATAGGAGGCAGCACGAGAACACGTGACAAATCACAAGGACAGGACTTGGCAGATAGTTAATAATAAGGAAGATGAGCCTAGACACAGACTTTATCTAAAACTCTCTTCTCTACTAGTATATAACATACTACTTTATAGGTATTTATTATATGTACAAAGAATTTACTATAAGTATAGAATATTAAATAACTTATAGTTACTTTAAAATTAAGAAGTTTGTTTCTAAGTTAAGTAACTATTAAGTAATATAGTTTAATACTATTTTATTAATTACTTTTTATTTTACTTTTACTTACGTTTTATGTATTAAATTTAATAAATTCTATTATATATTAGTAAGTAAATAATTTAGTAAACTATTTATTAACTAATTAAAAAAGCAGTTATAATAAAACTAAAATTAGTAAGTAAATACTATATAATATTAAAACTATTTACTAAGTGAAAAAAGTTAATATTAAATTAAGTTTATAGAAACTATTAATTAAAAGTTTACAATAACTTAATACTATAAAAAAATAAAAACTTTATTTTAATAATAAGTTAAGTAGTAGTAAAAAATAATAAAACTATTTTTTATTATAAAAAGTATATTAAGAACTTAAAAAACTTAATAAATTATTAAAAAATAAGTATAAGTTATATAAAAGCTAAAGTAAGTAATAATAATGCTATAATAAATAAAAATACTTAAAAATATAATAAGAAAAATTTACTTTTTTACTAAATTTAATAACAATAAAAAAGACTTTAAAATATTTATAATAGTAATAAATTTATACTACTAGTTTAACTAATTATTATTTTTAATAAACTAAAATAAAATTTTAATAGTAAAAATAAATAGAACTAAAAAAAATATATAATAGTTTAAATTGTTAGTAAAAAACTACTTTAATAATAATAAACTAAATTTAAGTAAAAATAAATTAAAAACTATAGTTTAAATATTAAAAAAGTTTTTAATAGATATAAAAATTTAATAATAATAATAATAATTTATTATTATTTTTATTTTTATTATTATTATTATTATTATTATTATTATTATTATTATTATTATATTATTTAAAAAAATTAATAAAAAAGTAAATATAATTTAAAAATTACAACTTTTTAAATCAAAAAAAATTGGTAGTTAAATATACTATAAAATTTAAATAACTTTAGTTAAAATTAACTTAAAAAAATAACTATTAATTATGATATACTATAATAAATTGAAAAATTAGGTTAAAAATAATATTATAAAAAAATTAAACACATTACTAAAAATTATTAAAAAAAAGTAGTAGTTATTAATAATTACTAATACTAGTATTTAAAAAAAAGTAAAAAACTTAAATAATTATTTTAGTACTATAAAAAAATATATGTATATATAATTTAATAAACTAAATAGTAAGTAAAGTGTTTTTTTAATAAAAAACTAAAAAAGTATAATAAATAAATATAAAAATAAATAAAATACTATATAAAAAAAGTTTATTTAAAATATAGTAAATAAAAATACATTATAGAAAACTATAAGTAATAAAAACTTAATATTAAAATAACTTATATTTAAATTAAAATACTAGCTAAATTAAAATAGTTATAATTTAAGTAAAAAAAAAAATTACGTAAAAATAAATTGTATAAAAATATAATAAAATGAGTATTAAATTTATAAAAGTATATTTTACTTTAAATAAAAATATAAAATACTATACTAATAAAGTAAAAATAAACTTAATAAACTAGTATTAGTAATAAAATTAAATATTTATAATATAGTAATATAATAACATAATATAAATAAAAAAAAATATAATTATTTTATAAAATTGAAAAAAAAGCTCTTTATATAATAAAATTAAAATTTTAAATAAAAAGTAATAATTAAAACTAATATAAGTAAAAAGTTTATATTTACTATTATTTAATAATAAGTATTAAAAAAATACTATTAAATTTATAGCTTAAAATATTATTTTAAATAAAGTTTTATAATAAAGTATTAAAAAGTTACTTTAAAAAAATAAAATATATAAATATTAATAAGTATTATAAAATATAAAAAGCATATAACACAAAAAGTTAAAAAAAAATTATTTAAATAAATAAATAAAATTTAAACAAAAATACTTTAAAAAAAATAAATAAAATTTAAACAAAAATACTTTAAAAAAATAAATAATATACTTTATAACTAACTAGTAAAAATACTATAAAAAAAACCTAGTTATAAGTACTTTCTTATATAAGTATTACAAACTATATAAGTAGTAAGTAAAAGTAATAAAGTAATTTTTCTATATATATTACTTATACTTTAATTTAAGTACTAGTACTTAGTTTAATTTATATATAGTACTTATAACTAAAGTAATAACTAGTAAATTTACTAAGTACTAAGTACTTTTACACTAGCATAAAATTATTAATTTTATATAAAATTAACTTTATTACTTTACTAGATCTTATTTATATAGTAAAACCTAAAAATATAAATTAAAAAAAATATAAAAGTAACTAATTTAGGATAATAAATAATAAAAAAGTTTAAAAAATTAATTTAAATAAATCTTATTATAAAATTACTATTTATTATAAGTAATAAATTAAAGTATAAAATTAGTATAAGTATTATAACTAAGTTATTAAGTAAAAAGTATAAATACTTAAATAGTAAGCACTTTAAAAAAATAATTATATATACTTTTATTTATATACTAATAATATGTATAAAGGCTACTAATTAAATCTTAAAAAAAAGTTTTTTATATAGTATATATAAATATAGAATAATTATTAATATTTAAGTATATTAATTTTTTAAAGTATAGCTAATAAACTTTAAAGTATTATACTATAGTCCTAGAATTAAAAAAAGCTATTATTTTTAAATAAGTAAATTAAAAGCTATTATTATTAATATAGTATATACTTTTATTTTATTTTTAAAGAATTAGCTTCTACTAATACTTTTAAGGATATAGAAAAGTAAATTATAAAAATTTAAAAACTTTACTAAAAGTATTTTTTTACAAATATTTTGAATATAAATAAAATAGGCTTATTTTAGAAATTAGTTTTTAATAAAATACTAGCTACTAAAAGCCTTTTTTTTTTTTAAAAAAAAAAGGAGTATTAAATTACTATTATTATTACTATAAATATAAATAGCTTAAAAAAGTATTTTTTATAAGTAATTAGCTAGTTTAAATATTTATATTATTTTAAAAAAAGTAATACTACTAAAGGTTTCTATTTCTACTATAAGTTTAACACCTTAAAATAAATGAATACTATAATAATACTAGACTATTTAAAGTAGCTAAATAATTAATTATAGTTTTAAAACTATTTACTACTTGTTAATAGTTTTTCTACTTATAAATTAGGTATATAGTAGTATAAAAGGTAATATGAGTTTAAAAATCTAAAGTAAAAGTAATAAATAGAGATTTTTTAAAGTAAAAGTTAATTTCTAAAATCTTTTTTTTTAAGAAACTAAGCTCTTTAATTAGTTAAAAATTTTTTAGTAAATTATTAGTATTTTACTAATAGCTTTTTAAAGTTCTATACTTTAATTTTTTAATATTTTATACTAACTTTAACTTAGAATTAAATTTCTTTTAGTTAATATAACCTTATTTTATTAACTTACTAACTAAAAAATTATTTAAAACTATAAGCTTTTTTATTAATAATACTAGCTTAACTTTATAATAAACTAGCTTTACTAGAAAGAATTCTATTAAGTAAGTTATACTTTTATATATAATTTAGTAAAGTATTAAGGCCTGAAATAAAGTTAAATCTTAAATAATTATAAACTATTAAAGAAAATTTATTTTATTTAAAACTACATTTAACTTTAAAAATAAGTCTTAAAATTAAGACTAGTAAGCTTATAAAGCTACTTAAAAAAGTATATAATAATTAGTATTAATAAAACTATTTTAAAGTTTTAATGTATTATTAAGTTTATAAATTTATTAAATAAGCTAATTTAAGACAATATTAATTCTAAAAACCTTCTTAAGTATATTATTAAAATATATAAGCTTAAGAAGCTAAAAACCTTAATAAAAACCTTAAATAGCTTTAAAAATATTTATTACTAAAACTATTACAGTACTTTAAAAACTATAATTGTACTTTAAAAACTATAATTATACTTTAAAAACTATAATTATGCTTTAAAAACTATAATTTTTTAAAAAAAGTAGAAATAATATTAATAAAAAGGCATTAAAGTTTTCCTTTAAAATAAAAAAAAGTACTTTTATGTTAATACTTTAAGTACTTAGTAAAGTACTAAAAATAAGGTAATATTAAATTATTTTTAAAGTCTTAGAACTAGTAGTTGCTTTTATATAAATAGAGTATTAAAAATATAGCTATTTACACTTTTTTTATAAACATTTATTTACTTTATAATTAATTTCGTCAGGAAAAAAATCGGTGGCATTTTTATAGTATTTAGTAGTAGTTAGCTGCTATTTATGCATTTTACGTATCCTATTTTATAGCTTATAGTCTTAACTTTAAAGCGGTATTAAGCCGCTAAATATAATACCATCTTACAAAATACTACAAAATACGCGATTATATTCTTTAAAGCTTTTATTATTATTTATAATATTTACATGATTTGTTTATTGCGTGTATTTTGTAAATTTAACACTAAGTATATTATATATCTTATATTTAGTTCACTTTTTATACGTAGTACGCATATTTTAAACTATAGTTTTAAATTACTAGCTACTACTAATTTACTATATAAAATAATAAAATACTATATAAGCTCTATTTACTTTCTTCTTTTTATATTAAATTAGAATTGGCTTTTATACTAAATTGAAATTAGTTTCTACACTAAATTGAAATTAGCTCCTACACTGAATTGAAATTAGCTTCTATATTATATCTAGAGCTCTGTGTAGAGCTCTGAAGGCAGCTTAGTATATAGCTCTAAAAGTAGCTTAGTATATAACTCTAGAGGCAGCTTAGTGTATGGCTTTAGAAATAGCTTAATATAGAGTTCTAGAGACAGCTTAGTACAGAGCTCTAGAGACAGCTTAATATAGGTCTAAATACACATTAGTAAATAGATTAGTAAAGGGCTTAGTAGACTTAAATATTAGCTTAGTATAGGTATATAAAGGAAGGAGAATAGAGGGAAGAAAATTCTGTTAAAGCTAAATAGAAAACTAAGTTTAGCTCTTCACGTACGAAGAAACTTAGCGCGTATAAATAGAAAATAGTAACTTTACAGGCTTACAGCGCCCGTAGATATTAGTAATAAATTTTAGAAAGTGGATAGGCAAAAACTAGACTATTATACAAGTAAAATAGTATAGAATTTAGAAGAAGAGTATAGTATATTATAGTATTTAATAGCATTTTATAGCATCTTACTGCATACTTATAGTTAAAGTCGTAATTAGCTGTACTTTTTAGTAGAAGAGTTATAGAAGGAGTCGCGTTTAGTAGCTAAATACTGCTAAATACTTGAAAATGCCAGAAATACTAGAATAGCACGAACACAAAATTCTTAGCCACGAATTTTTTTCCTGATGTTCTAGATATTAATTACTAATTTCTAAATATAAGTATAAAAATAGTATAAGTACTAGCTTACTACTTTAATAATTAGTGCTTATAACTAGGTTTTTTTATAAAACTAAAATAAAACTAAAAACAAAAAAAATATCACTACTAGTATTATAAATTTAAAATAATAATATAGTAAAAAAAAGTATAATATATTTTATAAGTAAGTTATATTTCTTGAAATTTACTAAAAAGTTAAAATTTTCTACTTTAATATCTTAATAACTACTTAATAATAAATTCTAAAAATCGAAATTTAAGCTTTTATATATATATTATAGTAGTTATAAAAGTTACATAAAATTTAGTTTAGTAGTTTTAAAAACATAGTAATTTAAAAGTAAACTAAAACTAAATCACTATATTTTAAAACCTACTAAACAAATTTTTATGTAACTTTAATAAATACTAAAATGTATATATAAAAGCCTAAATTTTAATTTTTAAAATTTATTATTAAGTAGTTATTAAGATATTAAGGTAGAAAATTTTGATTTTTAAGTAATTTTTAAAATATATAGCTTGTTTATATATATAGCTTACTTATAAAATACGTTATATAAAAAATATTAAGTATATAAATTATAATAATATAAGAAAAATAACTATATATAAATAAAATACTTAATATAAGTAAAAGAACTTTAAATATAATAAGTACTAACATAACTAAAAAATAAGTAAAAAATTAATAAAACCATGAAATTAATTTTTATAAACTTTTAAAAAAAAGCTTAAAATTTAAATATAAATACTTATAAGAAACTAATATAAAATAAATACTAGCTTAAATATAAATACTATTAAGTAAAGTAATACTAAAATAAATAATTAGTAATAAAATTAAAAAAAAACTTATAATTTTAAAATACTTTTTAAAATAAAAATACTAAACTTATAAAAAGTAAGTATAAATAAAATATAAATTAATACTAATAAAAAATATTAACTAAATAAATACTTAATATAAAAAATATTTTTAAAAAAATACTTATTTTTTTAAAACTAAAAATAAACAAAAAATAAGTAAATTAGTAAATTAAAATAAAATAACTTAATAACTAATATTAAGAAGTTAATAATATAATTATATAATAAACATAAATTAATAATAATAAGCTATATATAAATACATATATTAATAACTAAAATATTTTAATACTTATAAATAATAAAATTAATAAATTATTAATATTAAATAATTAAATTAAAACTTATAGTATATTATGTAAAGTTTTAAATAAATTTATTTAAATATAATAAATTAATAATAGTTTAATAATATTTAGTAAAAATATAATTAACTTTAAAATAAAAAAACTTAACTATTTAAGTAGTGAGTTACTAAAATAACTATAATATTAAAATAATAAATTTAGGTAGTAAAAATTTCATATTAAGTTAAAACTAGTTAGTATATTAAAATTCTATTATAAAATAAAATAAAAAGCTATAAAATACTAACAAAAAAAATTAACTATAAGTAAATATACTACTTTTTTTTAAAATAAAAACAATAATATAAGTAAAGAAAATAGTAATATATAATAATACTTTTAAAGAACTAAAAGAAATATTAAATAAAATTTAAAAAATAGTTTTTTAAAAAAGCTAAAAACAAGTATTATAGTAACTATTTATAATACTTTATAAATTTTTTTTAAAAAAGTCTTTTTTTAAAAGCTTTTTTTATATTACATATTTATATATTAGTTATATACTAGTAATATATTTTATAAAGAACTAGCCTATTTAAGTAATTAGCCTACTTTAAAACTTACTAAAAAATCGAGAATTTGCAACTTAATATCTTAATAACTATATAATAATAAATTCTAAATATTTAATAAATTATTAATAGTACTTAAAAATAGAAACTTATAAAATTTTTAGAGGCTAAAAATTAATTATTATTAAGATAATAATATTTTAACTCTTAAATTTACTTTTTTTTAAAAATATTTTAATAATAATTAATTTCTAGCTCCTAAAATTTCATATGTTTCCATTTTTAAGTACTATTAATAACTTATTAAATTTTTAAAATTTATTATTATGTAGTTGTTAAGATATTAAAGTATAAATTCTTAATTTTTTAGTAAGTTTTAAGGTAGGCTAGTTACTTAAGTAAGCTAGTTTTCTATAAAATATATTATATAGACTTTATTTTAAATATTTTTACTTATAATTTTAAATATCTTTATATAATATTTTAAACAATTACTTAATATTATATATAGTAATAAATTAACGTTTTTTTTATGTTTTTAACTTTTTATATATAGTATTTTTTATAATACTATGTTGTGTTATCAACTTTCTAAAATATATATATATATATTTAATAACTTAGAACTTATTAAAATTCTTAAAAATTTTACTTTTTAACTTTTAACTTTAAAAGTAAATAATAAATTACTTGTAAATACTTTAAACAAATTAAAAATTTTATAATTTAAAGTAAGTATTAACTTACTTAATTTTTACTATTACTATTTTTTTATTAATAAAAGTTTAGTTTTTAGTACTAGTATATTTAAAATTAACTTAAGTTTTATAAACTTAATACTTATTATAACTTTAATTATATTTTACTTACTAACTTTTTTAAAATAACTATTTGACTTTTTTACATTTTTAACTTAATATTTTAAACTATAAACATTTATTAGGTAATTATATAATAAGTTAACTAAAAATAAAAACTAGTACTAAGTTAAAAAAACTTACTTTTATTATATTATTAGTTGTTTAAAAAATAAAGTTTTTAATTTAGTAAAATTATTTTAACTTAATACTATATAGAGTTTAGTAAACTTACTTAAAAATACTTATAAAAACTTAAATTAAAAGGCTATTATATAAAAAAAGTTAGTTTATATAAACTAAAAAAACTAAAACTTTTTTTATTTTTTTTTTTATAAAATTTTATAAATATACTTAAGAATTTAAGTAAAACAACTTTACTTTAATTATATACTTAATAAAAGCTTCTTATTTTAATTTTTATTATACTTTAATTAAAGTTAACTGTTTTAATAACTTTATTAAATATATAAGCATAAATAGTAAAAACTATAATAATATACTTATATTAACTTTAAAAGACAATAACTATTTTTTATGTTATTTAACTACAAAACTAAAAACTATACTACAAAAAAACTTTAATACTATAAAAATTAATGTTATAAGCTATAATATTTTCTATTTAACAAAAAAAATACTAATAAATTTTTATTTTAAGAATAGTAAGTGTAACTATTTTATTTAAAATTATAAATTTTTTCTACTTAAATTTTAATTAAATAGTTTACTTTAAAACACTTTTTATAATTATTTTTCTTATTTTTATTTAGTTTTAATAAATTTTATAGTTAAAAACCTAACTAGTAATTTAGGTCTAACTTATTAAAAACTTTATTCTAAAAATAATTTGCTTTTTAAAATACTTTTAATACTAAATTTTTATTAAGTTATAAACTTTTTACTTAATAGCTAACTTTTAAAAGTATTAAATAAACATTTTATATACTTTATAATAAAATAGCTTATTTTACTTTATTATTACTTTAATTAATATTAAAGTAACTAGTATAAGTTATATTAGTAGATTTTTAGTTAGTATTTAAAAACTTTATTTTTTACTATTTTTACACGTTTTATATTCTACTAGTTTTAATAGTAAATAATTTAAAAAAAGTTATATTTATATACTATTAGTATAACTTTTTACTATATAAATTATATTAAAAAGATTTATGTTTATATAATAATTATAAAAAATTATAAATTAATTTTTAGTTAATATTAAATAAAAAAGTATAAAGTTAACTTAAATTATAATATTTAAAAACTACTTTTTAAAACTTTTTATTACTAAACTTATTATTTGTACTTATTTTAATTACTAACTTTTTAAAGAAATTTATTAACTACTTAAAAAATCTTTTAGTAAAATTTTTACTAAAAGGCTTTACTTTAATACTACTTATTTATACTACTTTTAGTTTTACTTTTTAAAGTTATTATTAACTACTTAAATTTAATATAATAACTAGTTAATTAAAATAAACTATTAATTACAAAATTTTAATACTTAAAAAAATTTTAAGTAACAATTTTTTTAAAAAGTTTTTATTTAAAAACTAAAAGGTATAGTAAAATAAATGTTAAAAAATACATATATAGTTAAGTAAAAGCCTAATAATTTTACTAATATTATTTGTACTTAAAAAAAAAACCATAATTATATATATAAAATTTAAATAGTTAAATAATATAATAAAAAAACATTACTTATTACTACTAATTTAAAATTTTATAAATTAATTTTAAAAAATAAAAAATTTAATTTATTTAATATTTAAAAAAAGCATTATAAAATTTAAGTTAAAAAAATTTAAATAGTTAATAGTATTTAAAACAAAATATAAGCTATTTAAGTACTATGTTATGTTATTTAAATTAATAAACATATTAGTAACTTTTAAATAATTATTAATTATATATTATATAAATATGTAAATATATTTATAATTAGATATTTTAATAATATATTAGTATACATAAAAAAAATAAAGAATATAAAAAATATATTAAAATTTTTTTTTAAAAAGCTTTAAGAATACAACCTCTTAATTTAGCTAGAAAAATATAAATTTTATATTATAAAAGTAAGGGTTCTAAACTATATTATATTTAAAAAAGAAATTTTAATAAATTTAAAAATGTTAACCAAAATTAGAAAATTACTAATACTAATAATAGTTAAAAATATAGAATTTTTTTAGTTTTATAAATTTCTATAAAAAAAAATATTAAAAAATACTTAAAAACTATAGTACTACTTACAAAAGTAATTAAAAAAAAATTAAATTTTAATAAAAGTAGAAATAGTAGTAAAGATTTAATAAACTTAAAAAAAATATATTACTTAAATACTAATATTAAGAATGTTTAACTTAAAATTAATAATAATTTTTAAAATAAATACTATTTAATTATACTATTAAAATAATTTGTAGTTAAAAATACAAAAATAAATATTTTTATTTTATAAAATATTTATTAAAAAAAACTTATAAAAGTTAAGTTTAGTTATAATATATATAATAAAAAGTTACTACTAATTATAATAATATTTAAAAATTAGTAAGTATATTTTAAAAAAGTTAAATATTAAGTAGTAGTATTTATAAACTATAAAAATTTAATAAGTTTTATAATAATAAAACACTTAAATAAAAGTAAATGTATTAAACAAAAATTTTAGTTATTTATAATTTTAAGATTTTTTTCAAAAAAAAAATTAGAAAATAAAGTAGTTAATACTTTTAGCTAATATATAAATTAAGTAAAATGAAAAAACTAATATGTAATATAGCATTATTATTAAAATTAAATAAATTACTAATATATAATTATTTAAAATAATAATATATTTTATATGTAAGTACTTTACTTTATTAAGTTTTTACTACTTTATAAATAAATAACAATTTACTACTTATAGCTATTATAAAAATATTTAATTAGTAAATAGTTAACTTATTTTTTTGTTTTTTTTTACATGTATAAAAAGTATGTCTAAACTTTTTATAATATTTATAACACTTTTATTATAATAAGTTAACTTTAGTATACTTTTTACTTTAGTATTTTTTACCTTTAATTTACTTTTTAACTTTACTTTAAGTAATTACTTTTAAGTGTTCTACTTTTATTAGTATTTTTTACTTTTAAATATACTTTTTTTATCATTTTTATATTATGTTATAGCCTTATTTGTTTTTTAAAGTTTAGTAGCTTATGTTTTTAATAATATAACTAAATATATTATTTATTTAACACTTTTTATAAGCTAGTAAAATAATTTAATTTTAAATTAAAGTTATTTAAAAACTTAATTTAATAGTAGTTTTTAGTATTTTCAATTTTTGTAAAGTTTTTTTTTTTTTAAAAAAAAAATTGTATTTAAATTAAATAATACTAAACTAGTACTTTAAAAGTTTATATAAATATTACTTTCTATAATTATTTTTTAATAGACTACTTTAAATACTAGTAAAAACCTAAGTTTTATAATATAGTAAATGTAGTTATAAACAAAATTCTTAACTTAATACTTATATATATTTTTTAAAAATAATAAGTAGCTTACATTAAGTAGTTAAAGTAAATATAATATATAAAATAAAATATAAAGTATAATAATTCTCTTTTTTTTTATAAAACTATTAAAAATTAAGTAAATTGTAACTTTTATAGCCATTAATTATTAGTAAATAACGTGTACTTACTATATAATTTTTTATATACTTATTAATTATCTAGTTATTATTACTTAGTAGACTAGTTTAATTTTATAATATATTATTATCTTTATACTATATAAAGAAGTAGTATATTTTTGTAAAAATAATAAATAATAAAATTATCTATTTTTAAGTATTAATATTTTAAATTACTATAACTTACTTATAATTACTTAATTATACTACTTTATACTAATTATATTTATTAAAGCTGATAATAACTTTATTACTTAAAATAATACTTATTTAAAACCTATTTTTATTAAAGTTATAATTTTTTTTTAGTAATACTATACTTTGCTATTATATAATATATAAGTTTAAACTATAATTTAATAACTTTAGAATTTTTACGTAAAGTTTTTAAATAATTATACCTTTAATTATAAATTATTTTAACTTCTAAAGTTTGCTATATAAAGTTTTTTAACTAGTTTTTACTACTATTACTAATAAAGTATATAGTATTTAGTTAATTAGCTATATTTTTTATAGTATTAAACTTAAGCAAAAATTCTTATAAATTTAAGTTAAATATATACTAAATAATAACTAATTTTTTTAGTTTAGTAACCTTTTTTAAATTAGCTTTATAATTATATTATAAAAAAGTTTTAGTATATTATTATTTTAGTATTCTTTAGTTAATATTATATACTAATACTATATATTACTTACTTTATAATTAGTTTTTCTTAATTATAAAAATAGCTAGAAATATTCTTCTTTTTTAATAAACTAATTAAATGTTTTGTTATTAAAGTGGTAATTAAAAACTATTAAGTTATATTTTATTATTAAAATAAAATACTTAATTAAGTAAAGTACTTGCTTATAAAATATATTAATAATTATAAAAATTAAAAACTATTAAATAAAACAAATTATATAGTATTTTAAATAAAAGTAAAAAATAATAATTTACTTTTAAAATAATTAAAATATATAAATAAACTTATATGTATACTAGCATTTTATATATAAAATTAATTTAAGAAAATTATAAAACTATTATATATAAACATTATAAAGTAAATATATATATATATATATATATATAATAAATTTTTAAAAACTATTATGTTTATAAATTAAAGTAAAAAATTAAAAATATAATTAAAAATAACTTAAAAAATTTAAAAAATTTAGTATAATATATGTTTTATAAATTTTTATAATTAATAAAAGTACTAAAATAACTATAATAGTTAGTTTTAATAAACTTTATTTTAAAATTACTATTATCTAATAAACTAAAAAATAATAAAAAATAATACATAATGTTAGTAATTATAAATAAATTAACTAAGTATATATACTTTATTTCTATAGTTAAAAAGCTATTAGCAAAAAAACTAACTTATAAAATTCTAAAAACTTAATTTTATAATATAAAATATTTAAAAAGTTTATTTTTAATTAAAATAAATTATTTATATTATATGTTTAAAAAAATTTGTTAACTAAATTAAACTTAAAAAATAAGTTTAAAACTAGTTTTTACTTTTAAATAAATAAATAAATGAAGAATACTAATTAAATTCTAAAATAATATTTAAAAATACATGTTAATTACTTTTAATATAATTTATTTATAACAATATAAAATTGTTTATAATTAATAAATTACTATTTTATGCTAATTACAATTATAAGTTGTTAACTTATAAAAAACTATAAAAAGTAAAAAGTAAATTATATAAAGTTTATATAAAAATTAAATAACTTTAAAATTTTTATAATAAAATTAGTAAATAAATTACATTAAAAAGCTTATAGTTTATAACAAATATAAATAAGTTTAAAATTAAAAAACTAACTTTTAAAAAAAATAAAGTTTTTCTACCACATAAAAATTTAAAAACTAAATAATTAAATAAAAAACTAAATTATGTTTAAATTAAATTATTTAAAGTAATTAAAATAAATAAATAATTAACTATAAATTATAACTACTATAAAATATAAAAATTTATTTAGTTTTTTATGTATTATTATTTAAATTAATACTATTAAACTTACTATTAGTAATAAATACTAATATAAAGTTAAAAAAAAATTAAAAACTATATTAATTTAAATGTTAGTAAAAGTACTTAATTAAATAAAAAAAAAACCATAAACTTAAAAAAAAATACTTAAAATTTATTAAAAACTTAAATTAATGTTTTAAAATAATTAACCAGTTTTATTTAAAAAAAAAAATACTAAATTTTTTTTTTAAAAAAAAAGATTATATAATTATTTAATTAAAAAAAAATTTAAAAAAAAATTGTAAAAGTTGTAAGTAAAAGTATTATAAATTATAATAATTTAAAGTTTTTTTTTTCTTATTTTTTTAATTAAAATAAGTTTATAAATAAATAACTTATATTTATAATTACCAATTAAAACAAGCTATTTATAAAGTTATTATTTATAGACTTTAGTTTTTAAAATAGTATTATTAGTAGCTTTTAACTATTTATAAAAGTACTAATATTTAGGAAATAAATAATTAAACTTTTACTAAAAAATTACTAAGTTATATTTATAATTTTAAGAAACATACTTAAAATATTAATTAAAAAATTTTAAATTTTTTCATACATAAATTATATAAAATTAGAATAAAATAGTTATAATTTTAAATTAATTTTATTAAATAATAGTTATAAATAGTTAACAACCTAACTTTAAGTATTATTAAAAGTATAAAAAAAAGATTTTAAAAGTTCTTCTAATATTATAAAAAATAGACTTTTTTAATACTTAAAGTTTAAAGTAAAAAAAAAATTAAGTTAAAAATTAAAAAAAAGTAAGTATTATATATAGTAATAATTAAAATATAGTAAGTAACTTAAAAAATAATTACTAGCTATTAACTAGAAAGTATACTAGAAAAAAAAAGCTAAATAAAAAATAAATATAAAGTAAAGTTAGTAGCTAATATTATTAAAGTAATTAAAAATATTAATAAAAATAAAAATATGTAATATATTATATATAAAGTTATAAGTATAATATAAATAATAAAAATAATAAAACTTTATTATATTTATTAAACTTTATTAAAAAAATCAAATTATAAACCAAAAAAAAAAAAAAAAATTTATAGTTAAATTTTTGTACTTATTTTTTTATTTATTTTTAATATTTTTAAAATAAGTTATATAATAAATTAGTTAAACTATTACTTGTTACATTTTTATGTTATTAAAACAACTTATGTTAATATATTTTTATATTATATATAATTACTAAAGTATTTAATATAATATAATAGTATACTTAAATTTTTAAAAAAACTTATACTTTATTTTTATAATATATAATTAAGTTTATATAACTTTACTATATAAATTATAAGTAAGTAAAAAAAATTTAGTTAACTTCTAATAGTACTAATATATTCTATAAATAAGTAGGCTACTTTTACCAAGAATTACCTTCTCTTTAATAACTTTACGAAAACTTAATATTATTGAACAAAAATTTAGAATTAGCTTTTTAGATATTAAATATAATTAAAATTAAATTTGCATTACAATTATCTTACGTAAGTATAAGCTATTAAGCTTAGAATTTACTTCACTTTAAAATACTTTTTAGCTATTTGTAGTTATAATATTACTTAATAATAAATTATAAAACCTTAAATACAAAGTATTTAAACCTAAATTTATAATGTATTAGAATTTTAAAGCTATATTATTAGTAGTTTTTAAGATATTAAAAAGTAGAAACTAGAACTTTTTTTTACCTAGAGTTTTTAAAAATCTACTTATTCTATTACTATAAAAACATAATATAGTCTAAATTATATATAAAATAGCTTAAATTTTAAGTTCTATAGTTTCTTATTTAATAGTTGTTAAAATATTAATAGCTAAAAACTAATTTTTTAAAAAGCAATTTTTAAGCTTAATAACTTATAATTATGTAAAACTACTAGAATACAAATTTAATATTAGTTACATCTAATATCTAAAAAGCTAATTTTATATTTTTGTTAAATAATATTAAGTTTTTATAAAGTTTTTAAAGAAAAGGTAATTCTTGATAAAAGTAGTCTACTTACTTAAATAGCCTGCTTGCTTATAAAATACGTTATATAAAGTACTTTACTAAATAGTATAATAAAGTTATAAAAAAAATTGTGATATTACTAGAATTTAGAACGCTAATTAATAATAGTTAGAAATAAGTATTAAAAATTAAATTAGTAAGAAGCTTACTAAAAAGAGAGTTAAGTAAATACATAATAAATTACAAGAAAGGTAATTTAGGTAATATAGGCTGATTTAGATTTAGTTATCTAAATTACAGGAAATTAAGTAGATTAACTTAATAAAACTAGGTAAAAGTTAATTAGCTAGTAATACTAAAAAATAAGTCTATATAAAAAGACGTTTCGTTTATATTTTAGTTCTATTCTTTATAGTTACTTTTATGTTCTAAATTAAGTAAAACGTATAATTTTACTAGATAACTTATTTAACCTTATTACTACCTTTAAAGCCTATTATGCTAAAAAAACTATTCTACTAAATATAGTTAAACTTTAGAAGTTAGTTTTTAGTAGCTAAATCCTTTATATTTAATATCTTTAAATAAAGTAAAGTCCTATTACGTAATAAAACCTAACTATGCTAAAAAATATATAAAGTATTTTAACTTTAAATAATTTAAACTCTATACATATATTAATATTTACTATAGTTTTATATAAATTATATGCTATAGCTACTTTTAAATATTTAAAACTTTTCTATTTATAAATTACCTTTAATATTATTGTTTTTATATTTGATTTATAAAAAGCCTTTTTTTATAATATAATAATATTTTTTTACTATAGTACTACTATTAAGCTCTTATTACTTATAATATTTATATAAAAGTTTTATTTATATTTTAAAGTCTTACTATAATAGTAAAAAGTTATTATTAAGTTTATATTTATTATAGTACATAAATTTATACAAAGTTACCACGTAAGTAAGTACTATTAATTAAAGTAACTATTAATTCTAGTTAGTATAAAATAACTTTATATATTTTATATAATTTAGCTTAGTGTTTACTAAGTTCTATTTTTTGAAAATTAATAAACTAAAACTTAGATATTTTCTTTAAAAAGTTTAGTTAATTATTTTTAAATTTAGTAGTAATACACTTAAGTTTAAATTTATACCCTATTAGTAATACTTTTTTAATATAGATTTACGTAATTTATTATGTATAATTAAATCTACTATATTGAATTATTTTATTAGTAATATTATACTATTTTCTAGTAATAGTTTTAAGTTTTTAGTTAATACTATTAATATTACTAAAACTCTATTTAATAAGCTACTTCTAGAAAACACTTAATTTTTATTTAATAAGTATATAAAGTTACTAAGTAAGTATACTAAGTATAAGTTATTATTATAAGAGTACTACATATAGATAGTTAAGAGCTTAAAAAAATATTAATTAATTACTATATATAATACCAAGTAATAGTTCAAAACGTTGCGTAAAAAAAAGAAAAAGAATAAGATAAATTATAAGTAGAAATATTTAGAGATAGAGTCTATACGCTAGTACACAGCTAATATATAAATATATAATATAAAAAAAGCTTATAAAAAAAGCTTTCTTAGAAGGCTTTTATAAGGTGTTATAAATAATTACTATAATAATACCCCTCCTTTAAATTTAAGCTCTTATAAAGGGTATTTATGTTAGATATTAAATCTAAGTTAGTTTAGGTTTTTAAAATATAATTCTTTTATAATAGTTATATCTTAGAAGTTATTTACAGATTCTTATGTTAGATTATTATATTTAGTTTATTTAACTAGATATTTATAGCGTTTCCACCTACAGTTCAGACATAGTTTTTTAATTTATTTAATATAGTATTTAGTTTCGCTATTAACTTTAATAGGTTTAGGTAGTAGATTTTGTTAACTTAAAAAATATTTAAATTTAGACACAATAGACTAAAGTAATGATATATAAAAAACTAAGTATATATTTAAGAATTTAAAGAGTTTAAGTTAGTATGCGTATAGAAAAATTATCTAAAAAGTATAATATTTCCCTAAAAACTTTAAGTCCAGCTTTTTAGATAGTTATTTAGTTTAAATGTTTTATATATTAAGCTAAATTATGTTTTCTATTTAGTAGTTAAAAGTAGGTAATTGTTTTTTATTTATATTTTTTTTTTTTAAAAAAAAGCCTATACCCAGATTATCTCTTCTTAAACTAATTATTAAATATTAGCTATTTTCTTTATTATATAATTAACTTCTGTAGCTTATAGTACTTGGTATAAATATCTTTAAATTTCTATAAAAAGTTTAAAACCCATTTAAAAATATTAACCTATGTTAGCCAAAAATAAAAAAAAATTTATAAATTTAAATATAGTATTATTAGTTTTAAACTATGCTAAGAGTAGCTAGTTTACTTAGTTATCTTACTAATAGTTTATATATATATATAAGATTTACTTTATTATATTATTAGCTTTTTTTATTTAGCTATTAGTTTCTAGATAGTAAGCAGAAAATAATTAGAGTTTAATCTATAGTTATTTACATAATTCATTATAGAAAACAGAGATAAATTATATTTCTTAGTTTAATATAATTATTTTTAGAAGACTGTAGTCTATTTATATATAATAATAATAAAAAATAAGCTACAGCTAAAGTAGTTATCTTATTATAAAAAATTAAATATTAATATTTTATAAAGTAGTTTACTACCACTATAATATTAATACAGCTTTTAGATTCTAGGAGATTAGTAATAAAATTTATAGAAATATCCTTTTATTTTTTTTTTTAGAAATAGAAAGAGGTTTTAAAAAGCTATAATACTTTTCATAAAAAGCTTTAGATCTTTAGTAGATATAATAATAAAATATATATTAACATATTATTTTAAACATCTAAAGCTAGTAGTATTTATGTTATAGAATTTTAAAAGTTTTTCTATAACTAGAATAGCCACCAGCAGGGGAATCGTGTGCAATTTAAAGAAATTTAATTTTAAATTTATTATTATTAGATATTACTAGTTAGTTATAGTAGTATAGTTAACTTTCTTAATTTTATATTTACTTAGAGAATTTTTTTTAAAATAATGGATTCTATTTCACATTAGTAATAAAGTTTTCTAAATAAACTTATTATTTAGGTATTTATTTTTAATAATTTATTAAATAGATCTATCTGTTTTAATTAAGTTAAACTCTAATATATTATTAAATAGTTTTAGGTAGAAAAGTATTTATTATTAAATTCTACAGGCTTCTTTTTAAGCTAAAGTATTCTATATATAGCAAGTAAAAGTATCTAGTTTCTTCTCTTATTTATCTAATTAGTATGTAATTATAAAGTTAAATTAAAATAAATATTTAACTTAATAAGCCTATTAATAGCTTAGCTACTTCATAATAGTAAAATATTATAGGTTTTTATAATTACTTAGTACTTAAATTAGAAAGGCAGTACTTCTAGTTTAGATCTTTATTATTTAAAATAGTGTATAATAGCTAGTAATTTCTTATTATAAATTTTATAGTTACATTTAACAGGATCTAGCTTTTTTAAGAAGTAGATAATAGGTCTTAGTTTATCTTATTTATTTTTCTAAGAAAGTATACTAGTAGTTACATAGTCTGAGAAGTTAGCTTTTATAATAATTAATAATTTTAAATCAAAATATTAGAGAATTAGGATAGTTATAAATATAAATTTTAAAATTTCAAATATACTCTAACAGGTGTTATTAAATTTAAATTAAGTATTCTTTTTTATTAGGGCTATAAATAGAGCCATAATATAAAAAAAGTTATTAATAAATTATTAATAGAAATTAGTAAACTTTAGGAACGCTTTTATATCCTTTATATTATAAGAATTTTTCTAATTAAAAATGTCCTTTATCTTATTCAGATTTATACTAATTTCTTTTATAGAAATAACGTACTTAAGGAATGTAATCTGTTTTTAGTAGAATTCACATTTATTAATATTAAGTTATAGGCTAGTTTTTTCTAGGGCTTTTAAAATTTATCTTATGTATTACTAATATTCCTATAAGAAGTTACTATAAATTAGGATATTATTAATATAAATTATATAGAATATATTAAAATATAGCTAAATAATATTATTTATATAATATTAGAAAGTACTTAGTGTGTTAGCTAGCTTAAAAAATATAATAAAATACTTAAATAAACTATATTAAATTTAGAAAATAGTTAACTATTTATCTTCTTTTATAATATAAAGGTAGTTAAAGACTAAGATAATATTAAGCTTTATAAAGTACTTTATCTTACTAAAGTAGGACAGGGTTTCTTAAATTAACAGAATTAAATAATAGTTCTTAATAGTAATAGTATTTAAAGCTTAGTAATTTATATAGAATTAAATACTTTTATTAGATTTCTTTATAAAGATAATGAGAGAGAATACTAAAAAAAAATTACCCTAATAAATTTCTTAGTAAGGTATTTATCAAGATACTTTCTAAAAACCTTAAGTTTATTCTAAAATATTTTATAAAGAAATTTAAATCTAGGTTGCTTTTCCTTTTTAAAAATAATCTTATAGTTATAGAGCTAGTGTTTAGGTAGCTTATTAACTTCTCTATATAAAAAAGTTCTTAGTATATTATAATATTCTCCTAAGACTTTTGTAAATAGGTTAGTATAAAGTTTTAAGACTAGAGTCTTATTAATATTAGCTATTAAAATAGCGAAAATTTTATATTTATGTTTCTAAGTAAGCTAAGTAAGAGGTACTATTTTTATTAAATAAATATCTATCTTTAAATTAAGTTCAGGCTTTTAATAGAACTTTTTTAGTAAATCCTTTACTAAGAGGTTTTTAGAGCCTTAGAAGAAAGACTTTCTTATAAAGTTTTTATTTAACTTAGTACTAGATTTAGGTACGTGTTTAGATACTAATTTAGTTTTTAAATAAAAGCCTTCTAGAAAACAGTTCACTAAAGAGTCCTTTAGATAGATATTAGGTTCTTATTATCACGGCCAGCATGAACCTGTAGGCAATTGCAAGTAGTTATAAGCAATAAAGCGCTGTATTAGAGCTACTCTAGTATAAAGAAGAGAAAAGAGTATAGAAAGAGAGCGGAGGAGGATTATATAGGCGCTCGTAGCGTGCATGTGAAAGCGTGGCACGTGACTAGTAACGTCATCTGTAACATGATGACGCGATGATATGTAGTAACACTTCCCGTAAACGTGTCATGTGACGGGCCGTCACATTACCCCCCTCTAAAAGAGAGTAGAATTGTCCTCGATTCCGTTGCAAAAATTAGTAAAAAGCAAAGCAAAATTACAGACTATTTGCCTTCACATTACTTTCTTCTTCTTCTCTTTACCTCTTTGTCTCTTTTGGCTGCTAGATTGTCCTTGTCTGTTGGTTCTAGCATCTATTATCATTGATGGGCTCTCAGTCAGGCTTCTAGTCCTGCTTGTGGTGCTTTGCGAACCCATGATAAGGCTAGAGAGCGTTAATGGAACGGTTAACCTATAGGATGTAGTCTACAAGTTTGTACGGAGCCTAATTAGGGATAAGTGCTTCAAGCTTCTCTCCAGCGCTGCCTATAGCTGCTGCTGGTGTCACTTATTACGCCGCGTTGTCTGGGGCGAGGGAGACAGTGCCTGTAACCGAAGGTGTAGAAGCTGGACCAAGACTGGCAACAGTTATTACTAGATTAATATGCCATGAAGTGCCTCTCCTTAGCGCGGGTGCGTTAAGCAGCTTGTCTCCTCTATCGGCATCCTCTTAGTACATTAGGTTGATTGTTGGCTTGGCAAATGCCGTACTGGGTATTATGGTGTCGTGTTTGGCATCGATTTTAGCGTCTTCAGGCCAGACTATGCGTCGATTGATTGGGTCCAGTATTGTTCTTATTAATTTGATCCATTTTCGGCCGATAATTAGGTCGTGACGTCCAGTGTCGTAAAAGATAAACCATGTGGCGGTGCGATGCCTATCTATTACTAGATTAGCTGAAAAGAACTAATTAACTACGCCTGTTGGCTGATTATTGTGCCCTGTAACAGGAATGCCTTTCTGTGAATGATAGAACCTGGGTTGAAGGCGTTCCTTAATAACTTGGTATAGTCAAGAATGAATGAAAACAGTTCCTTTAGCTCCGGTATTTAGTAAGCCAAAAAGATTGATACCCACACTACCTAAAGTAACTCGACACTTTATTGTAAGAGCAGGGCCACTGATTATATCGCTTAGCCATATGGGTGCATCAGATGCTCCAGTAGGGGACTCTAGGCAGGAGACTTCGCCTAGAGTAATTCGTTTCCCGAGCTTTCGTCTGGTTCCAGGGCATCGTCTGAGTACTTAATATGCTCTTCCTGATCAACTGCTTTGCTCTTGATTCTCTTAGGCGTTAAGTAATCGCGCGAGAGATGACCGGGTTTGCCATAGCTGTAGTAGGTTTGCTTGGTAAGTAAGGTGGTTATAGCAGTTACTGGTTTACTATCGAAAGCCGGCGCAGGCTTGCTCTTCTTGAAGCTTCTTAGCGGGCTAGTCCGCGTGCCATGTGCTGAGCCTTATTGCAGTATATCTTGAAGGTACAGTACTCCTAAGTGTATTTGCTTTCTATGTATGTATATAGCTCACTGTACAGCATCTCATGGAGGTCTTCTTTCCACTGGTCTTGTGGTATCCTGGCGAGATTAGCAAGCCACATGGAGTTTGCTAGAAACTGGTTGAAATCGTTAAAGGGCTTTATCCTGAGAGATCTGAGCTCTTGTCGCGCCTTGATGCGTTGATCAGAGTCTTCAAAGACGCTCTAGAGGTACTGTATCACTTCTTCCACAGCAAAACTTTCTTCTCGGTCTTTTCAGACGTCTAGGGAAAGGTTAAGAAAATCGCTAGCCTTACCGGCAATGCGAGTCTGGATATAAGCAATTCATGCTGCTTTTATAGCGTCTGGATTGTTGCACTTATACCAGTCGGCATTAAGCCTGAGCTTGTTCCTTATCTGCTTGTTCCAGTTCTTGAAGGTCGGACTGACACCGTCGTCAAGAATAGGCGGGTTAGGGAATTTGGCAGACCTTTTGCCATAGGAGACACTTAAGTGGGTAGCGTACGCTGATCCTGGGGTCGTTAGTTCTTATCGAGTGGCTGCACTAAGCGTATGATTCAGGGCAGGGCTTGATCCTCCGTGAAGAGAAGAGAACCTGGCATTCTGGCGTGTCTGTCATTGCTTGGCAGGTTGTAACAGAGTTTCAAGAGCTTTAAAAATTGCTTCTTCTTCTTCTTCTTCTAGTAGTTGAATTGGCTTTGGCTGATATCAAGCTTTTACAGCCTTTTTTGCTTGAGTCTTCACTTTGGATGGACGCAGGGCTTCTGCAATCTCGCTCTCAGCATACAGGGCATTGTTAGCAATGCGGAACAAAGTGTTAGTCTGCTGCTCTAGTGCCTTGATATAGAGAATTTGCTCATGAAGCTTGTCAGTAATCTCTGTCGGATCCATTTCGACCCATGTGGTGATGTTGGTGGATAACGTTTATCCATCCTTCGTACGCTTCTTAATGGTTATGGGGATGCTCTTGTCTCTTGCCTGCTTCTCTAGACGTCTAAGCTTGCCTCATCGGTCGTCTTCAAGCTCTTTTGTCGATATATAAAAGTAATGTGGGGTGTCCTCTGGATAAAGGGTAATGTCGTTATTAATGCTGATGCTTGAGAAGGCCCTCAGCTTTAGGGCAGTTGCTTTTACTATTTTGTCTTGTCCTTACCTTACACTACTACAGAGTTCACAGGAATTACTATAAGGTTTAACGTTTTCAACTATATAAAGCAACCTGATGGCTACTATAACTCAGCAGGCTTGTAAGCAGGGGCCTGGAGGTATAGATCGTCCTAACTCGGTTTATAACCGGGCAGTGCTAGCAGTACTTGGCTTCCTAGCTCTTGCTCCTTCCTCTCCACTTAGCCGCCTCGTGACGCGCACTGAGATTGTTCTTGTGTGTGTACTGGGCCGTCTACACGCTGCAGACGTAGTGACGCTTGTTTGTGGATTGCCACTAGTTACCGAGTTAGCGTAATGGCGCTTGTCTGTATGGGTTGTCGTTGTCATTATCGTCATCGTCATCTAATGTTGCCTTCTAATACTGTACACCTTATAAGCCTGCTAGCTCATGTAGACCGTTCTACCTGCAGGTCTTTCTCTTCTAAGCCGTCTCGTTTACTCGCGGTTCCCTAGAGACTGCCGCTTAGCTAGAGACAGGCACCTGCTAGGTTACATTACCATCTACTCTTTTGCCCGGTACGTATGTGTATTGCCGCCTGAAGGAGGGTTGTTATGGGTTGTCATCATCATCGTTAACACGATGAGAGCCTGCAGGAAGTGCGTCTCCTGAGGATAATTAGTGAATAAGTGTCTTAGTGAGAGCTCTAGAAGGTCCGTTATCTGGAGATAACTAGAGAGCGTATTGTGGTGAGAGCTCCTAGAGCTAGCCGCTTGCTGCTTTTGGAGATAACCAGAGATTCAAATATAATGAGAGCCTGTTGTAGGATAATCACTTGTTGCCTGCTAATCCAGGGCTTCGTTACACTACCTCATAGTGTAATTGGGGTTGCCTATCACGGTAGGACTTACAAAGAGTGAGAAAAGTTGTCGGCACTGCAAACTACGTTTGAGCACTCGGTTTGACTAATATTATGTCGCCTTCACAGGCTAAAGAAGGGGTGATACTAGAGTAATGTTATGGCCAGCATGAACCTGTAGGTAATCGCAAGTAGTTGCGAGCAATAAGGCGCTGTATTAGAGCTACTCTAGTATAAAGAAGAGAAAAGAGTATAGAAAGAGAGCAGAGGAGGATTATATAGGCGCTTATAGCGTGCATATAAAAGCGTGGCACGTGACTAGTAACGTTATCTATAACATAACGACGTGATGACACGTAGTAACGCTTCCCGTAAACGTGTCATGTAACGGGCCGTCATACTTATAATTAATAGTTTATTTTAGCTAACTAGTTATTATATTACGCCTAAGTAGTTAGTAGTAATTTTAGAGAGTAAATTTAAAAATAAAGTAAGTAAATAATATTAAAATAAAAGCCTTTTAGTAAAGACTTTACTAAAAGGTCCTTTAGATAGTTAGTAAATTTCTTTAAAGATATTAGTAATCAAAATAAGTATAAGTAATAAGTCTAGTAATAAAAAGTATTAAAAAGTAGTTTTTATATATTATAGTTAAAGTTAATTTTATACTTTTTTATCTAAAGTTAGCTAAGGATTAATTCGTGGTTTCTTATAGCTATTATATAAAAATAAATCTTCTTAACGTAATTTATATAGTAGAGAGTTATACTAGTAGTATGTAAGATATAACTCTCTTTAAGTTATTTTCTATTAAAACTAGTAGAATATAGAACGTGCAGGAGTAGTAAGAAATAAAGTTTCTAAATATTAACTAAAAATTTACTAATATAACCTATACTAGTTACTTTAGTATTAATTAAAGTAGTAATAGGGTAAGATAAGCTATCTTATTAAATAGTATACAAAATATTTACTTAGTAGTCTTAAGAGTTAGTTATTAAGTAAGAGGTTTATAGGTTAATAAAAATCTAGTATTAGAAATATCTTAAAAGACAACTTATTTCTAGAATAAGACTTTTAATAAGTTAGATTTAAATTACTAGTTAGGTTTCTAACTATAAGATTTATTAGAATTAAATAAAAATAAATAAAACAAAATGTCAAAAGACGCCTTTTTAGAGTAAACTATTAAATTAAAGTTTAGATAAAGAAAATAAGTAATCTTAAACAAAATAACTATATTTATTATATTTAAAATAAAGATTCTTTTAAACGCGTCTCTCTTTTTTAGCTAGATAAAAAAAAGTATAGCTTATAATATTAATTTCTATAGTATTAGAGTCTTTTTATAGTATAGTTTCTAGCCTTATAATTAGGTAATATAGATTATTTTAGTTTCTTTTTAGAGCTAATATAAGTATATTATTATAATATTTACTAATTATATTTACATATTTAATAAGATTATTAGAGAAGTTAATTCTAATTAAGATATAATAAAAGTTAGAGTAGAAAACTTCTATTAAGCGTGTAATTAGAGTAGGGTCGTTCTATTCAGATTTCTAGACATATCTATAAAATTCTGTAAAAAAGGAAGGAAAGCTTTGGTTTTCTTAACTCATATAAACTAACTTTCTTTATATAGTAGCTTTTTAGTTTAAATTTTTATAAATGCTTTTAAGGAAGTTTACTAAGCTTTATATAATATTTAGTTAAAATAATCTTACTAAATTAGAAGCTTTTTCTTATAGGTGGTTAATAGTATAATAGAAATAAACTTATTTAGTTAAGTACTAGTCCTTATTTCCTATTAACTTATTATATAGTTATTTAATAAATGTTTGTAATTCAAGACGTTAGCTGGAGAAAGTAAGAGAATTAAATAGTTATTCTAATAAAGTTAGTAAAAGGAATATAATTAGAGTTACTATAGGTATTAGATTTATAAAACTTAAGCTATTTCCAAATATACTAGTAGCAAGAGCTAGACTTTTATTAATAGAGAAAATAATAATAACAGGAACTAAGTAAATAGATACTTACTTTAATTTATAAAGTTCCTTATAAAAGGCTTTTATACTCTTTTAATAGTAAGCCTTTTATTTAGCTAAAGTCTTTACAAACAATTTATTACTTATTTTTAAAGTCAAAAATTAAGAGATAAGGTCCCTGAGGATTTTAATAAATTCTAGGTTATCTATTTTATTAGGGAGTTAGTAACGCAATGTAGTGTTATAAGAATACTATATATAGAAAGTTAAGAGCTTAAAAAGAAGTATTAATTAGTAACTATATATAATACCAAGTAATAGTTCAAAACATTATATAAAAAAGAGAAAAAGAATAAAATAGATTATAAGTAAAAATATTTAGGAATAAAGTCTATACACTAGCACGTAGCTAATATGTAAATATATAATAATAAAAAAGGCTTATAAAAAAGGCTTTTTTAAAAGACTCTTATAAGATATCACAGATAGTTACTATAATAGTTATAAAAAAACTAAGTTTTAGTATTACAAAAACTATATAATAGAAAAAAACTTATTTTAATAGTAATAATAAGTTTTAGTAAAACTTTTATTATAATAAAGCTTAATTTGCTTTTTAATATAGAAAATAAATTTATAACAGTTATTATAAGTTCTTTTAAAGTAATTAAATAAAACTAGACCTAAGAATTTTATAATACATATAAATAAGCTATTTAACTTTTTATTCTTAATAATAACCTAAATACTTTCTAGAATTACTATAATATTATGTAAGGTATGTATATATATGTTTAAACATTAGCTAAAATTGCCTTTAATAATTTATATAAAAATAAGAATATTTAAAGTGTAGGAAATATAGAAGATAATAAAAATAAGAATATAAATAAATTATAGGTGTTTTAAAACTAGCATAAACACAAGTACTCTAAGAAGAAGCTAAAAAAGAAAATAAAAATATTAAGAAAAAGCAGAATAATAATGCTGCTAAATAGTTATTAAAATTAAAGTAATTTTAATAGTATATTATAAGACTATAAGTTCTATTATTATTATTAGTTACTTATAATTAATAAGATCTATATTTATGTATAAAACAGCTAGAAAAATAGTTTTTAACCTAAGTTTAGTTAATTAATAAAAGTAAGAAAGTAACTTAGTAATAAGATACGTTTATTTAAAATAATAGTAACTTTTACTATTAAAAATAAAGTAGAAATCTAATAGAGTATAGACTTTACTATTAATACTATTATAATTAGAACTTTAATTATTTATAATAATATTTTTATTAACCTAGCTTCTATTAATAATTTTAAGATGTATTATTATTAGATTATTTATACTACTTTTAAATACGCCTTTTTTAGTAAAAGTTAAGTAGTACTAAAGATAATATTTTTTATTAACCTTATTAAAGATACTATTAAATTAAGAGACTATATTATGGGCTAGTTTTAAGCAAAAAGTTAAATTAACACTAAGTATATTATATAAGTCTATTATAGCCAGCTTATAAATTAGTCTTATAAGAATATTAAAAAAAGATTTAATTATAGTAACCTATTAGTATTAGTAATAACATACGTATATACTTTAAGTGTTAATTCTTTAAGTATTAAGTATATAATATAGTAAAAATATTACTACCTTAAGAATGTGCTTTAGAAGCTAGGTTAAAATAACTATAAAAAACTTTTTTTAGTAAAAAAGTAGTATTCTATTAGTTACTTAAGTTAAAGGTTAAAAAACCTTATATAATTAATGTATTTTATAAAAACTTTTATAATTAAGGTTTTAATAGAAATAGGTTATATAATTATTATATTTTAAGCTAGCTTTCAATTATCTTATTATCTAACTAGTTTAATAGAGTCTATAGTAATAGTAGGTTAACATTACTACTAAGTAATAAAAGTATGTTTAAAAAAATACTAGATTTACTCTAGCAATAGAAAAGATTATTACTTAAAGAATATACTATTTATAATAGTTTTTATATCTAAAAAGTATTACTTATACTATTTAATAAGCATTTTTTAAAGCCTTATAAAAATTACTTTAAGTATTAGCTTAATTTATATTATTTTGCTAGTATTTTTTTAAAAAAAAAAGTTAAAAGTATTAAAAATACTATAACCTCCAAAAGTTTAAGAGAAGTACTTAAGTAGTTAATAGAAAAGTTAAATAGTTAAGAAAATAACTATTTTATATAGTTACTATTACTAAATATATTAAATTAAGTTATGATATATAAAAATTAATTAGACTTTACTAAATTCTATATACATGTTATTAAAGGAAACTTTATAAGCTAAAAATAAATAAGAAAATATAATAATTACATTATTAAATTTATATATAGCTTTCTTAAATTTTTTTTTAATTTTTAGGTTAAATTTAAGTTACTAAACTACCTATTTATTTTACTCTTATTTAGTTTAACTTACTAATTTAAACTATTTTTAAAGTAGTACTTTAGCCTGCTATACTTACTACTTTTTAAGTTTTATTAAAAAGAATAAACTTAAACATTTATTATACTACTTATAAAAATATTATTTTTATTAAACATAAAATAGCTTTATGTAAATAGAAGTAATTATTTATTACTATTAATATAAATAGGGCTACACTAGCTATTTGGTAATAATATAAATAAAATACTATAGAAATAAAAGTAATATTAAATATATACTATATACTTTTTTTATGTATAGTAATTTATAATTAGCTATATATATATTTTATTTGTGTAGTTAACTATGAAATTATTATAACTAGTAGATATAATATACAAATTATATATAATAAAAAGCTAATTAAATATAATAAATAATTATTATAGTAAATATATTTTAACTTAAATAGTTTTATATATTTACTTACTAAATTAGTAGTTAGCTATACATACATTTTATATATAACATTATAGTTAACTATAGAATTATTATAACTAATAAGTATAGTATACAGGTTATATTATAAAAAGCTAGTTAAATATAGTAAAAAGCTAATTAAGTATAGTAAAAAGCTAATTAAGTATATAAATAGTTAGTATAATTAGTACACTTTAACTTAAATAGACTTTTATATTTATTTACTAAATTTATAGTTAGCTATATATGTGAAATATGTGTGTAGCTAACTACTAATTTAGTAAATAAATATAGGAAACTACTTAAGTTAAAATAGTTACTATAGTAGTCTAGTAATATTAAAGTTAAACTAAAAAAAATATATATATATAGTATAAAAATTACTTCTACTTTAGTTTATTTTATAAATTTTAATACTATAATGTTTTTTTAAACTTTTTGTATATATAGTTATTATAATTCTAACTAGTCTTAAATTATTACTTAATAAGCTAGTAAGTGCTACTTTAAGTAGCTAAATAGTATATTTACTAATTTACTACTTACTTTACTTATTTTAATATAGTGCTAATATTTAATATAAAGAATAACTATTTTCTTTTTAACTTACTTTTATTTTGTTTTTTTTAGGCTATAATTTCTAGGCCTACCTTTTCTTTACTACTACTATATTTTTTATTTTTATTACTAACTTTTTTATTTTTATTATTACTATTACTACTCTTACTCTTGCTCTTACTACTATTATTATTATTTAATAATAAAAAGAAAACTAAGCTTTCTCTTTCTAATAATAATATAAAAATAGAAAATAAAAAGTAAGTATAAAGTATATTACTTTATATAATATATTAGAGTTAACTTATTGTAATAAAAAGTTAAATTTAGTATAATAGTATTAGAATTTTAATTTTTTTATAGTATAATACTCTAGCTAGATAATTTTGCTATAATCCTAAATAAGCTAAAAATAAATTTTCTGTATATAACTACTAAATACATCTTATTCATGCCTGTTTTATTAATAGGTAATATAAAGTTAATTTATTAAAGTAATATATAATAATATTATACTAACTAATTTAGTACTTTAATTTACTATGTTTATAATTCTAAGTTTTAGGTTCTAAATATAAGACTTAATAAGTAATATTAATACTATTAAAAGGCTAAACATCTATATAGTATTATAGAAAATAAACTAGTAACACTACTAAAAAAATATTTTACTAATAATTCTTATAATTACTTAAGAAAATTAAACTAATTACTTATAAAACTATATTTTTATTATATTTTTAAATAAACTTCTTATAGATGTACTTTATTTTACGTATTTTTTATATTTAAGTATATATAAGTAAAACTATATATAATATACACTAAGTATATAATATAATTTTAAAGTATATAAAGTATTAGGAAATTAACAGCTAGCTATATATATATTTTATATATATAGTTAACTTTAGATTTATTACTAAGCATAAGTTAATAATATAAAGTAAATATATATTTAGGCTATAAAATTCTAGTAATATATACTTAGAAATCTATAGTTAACTATATATAGTTTATGTGTATAACTAACTTTAGATTTACTACTAAATATAAATTAATATAAAGTAAATAAGTATATATTTATACTATAAAATTTTAGTAATATATGTTTAAAAACTTGTAGTTAGCTGTATATATATTTTATATATATAGTTAACTTTAAATTTATTACTAAACATAAGTTAGTATAAAGTAAATACATGTTTAAATTATAAAATTTTAGTAATATATGCTTAATAATTTGTAGTTAGCTGTATATATATTTTATATATATAACTAACTTTAAATTTACTACTAAACATAAGTTAATATAAAGTAAATACATATTTAGACTATAAAACTTTAGTAATATATTCTTGAAAATTTGTAGTTAACTATATATATATTTTATATACATAGCTAACTTTAGATTTACTATTAAATATAAGTTAATATAAAGTAAATATATATTTAAACTATAAAACTTTAGTAATGTATTTTTAGAAATTTGTAGTTAATTATGTATATATTTTATGTATATAGCTAACTTTAGATTTACTACTAAACATAAATTAATAATATAAAGTAAATATATATTTAGGCTATAGAATTCTAGTAATATATACTTAAAAATCTATAGTTAACTATACATATATTTTATATATATAGTCAACTTTAAATTTACTACTAAGCATAAATTAATAATATAAAGTAAATATATATTTAGGCTATAGAATTTTAGTAATATATACTTAAAAATCTATAGTTAATTATATATATATTTTATGTATATAGCTAACTTTAAATTTACTACTAAACATAAGTTAATAATATAAAGTAAATATATATTTAGATTATAAAATTCTAGTAATATATACTTAGAAATCTATAGCTATGTATATATTTTATATATATAGTTAACTATAGATTTACTACTTAGCATGTGTGGATATTAAGAAAAAAAATATATTAAATACTTATACTATATAAAGTCCTTTATTTTATACTACTAGTTTACTATATTTATAAGTTTATTATAAGTATACTTTATTTCTATTATTACTACTAAATTTATATTAAACACTAGATCTTTTATTAAAATAGGTATATTATTATTTATCTTTTTATTAGTACTAAATAGGAACTTTTTATTAAATAAATATAACTATATATTAATTATAGTATATACTCTATTTTATAATAATAATATTTTTAAAATAACTTTAATAAATAAAAGTTATTATAAGTAACTATTTTTATTAAGTACATAACTAGAAACTAAATAATAATACTATAATTTTATGTTTTATGTTTTAAGCAAACGTTTTGTTCCTATATTTTATATAGTTTATTCTATAATAGCGTAAAGAAAATAGTGTTAAGTATATAAAACTTTAATAACTTTCTAATAAAAGTAGTTTATATATAATAGTAACTTTATTAGTTTTTAATATAATCATTAATAAATTTACATATTAAATTAATAGGAAATTATTTATTATTATGTTTAGTAAAGTTAATTAATAAAGCTAATAACACAACATGTTAGACTTTTTTACTAATATAGTTACTATTAATAAAATACTTTAAATATATTATTTTAAGTGCATACTACTATTTATTTACTTAAGTAAAGAAAGTAATAAAATAAAGTATTATAACCTTTATAAAGCTAATATTCTTATACTTAATACTATATAAAAGTGTAATAAAGGTGTAAAAGTTCTAGAAAAAAAACTAGTATTATAATATATTATAGGTTATTTTTATACTTTTTAAACTATTAAGTAATATAGCTGTTTTCTTAATAAAATAAATAACCTACATAAAAAATAATAAGTTAACTAAACCTATTATATTATTAAGAAACAAGTGTTAATTAAGTTTAGTATTATTATATAATTAGTACTAAAAAAATAAGTACTAATTAAATTCTGTTAATAGCTTAACTTAATAATTACTATATAAAAATATTTATTTATATGTATAACGTATTTGATAAGTGAGCTATATAGATAAGTAAGCTATATATCTTACTAAAAAAACACAACCTACTAACTTTTAAGCATAATATATTAATAAAGTAATACTTAATTAATTTATAATAAAAGTAGGCTATTCTTAGCTATTTTAGTAATTAAAAGAAACTAACTATAAAGCGTATAAAGTGCTGCGGTAGTATATAATATTTCTAAATTAATACTAAAAACTTAATATACTAAAATAACTTTATAATGTGATTATAAGCCTAATTTAAAAAAGCTTACTAAGCTAGAAGAATTAATTATTATTTAGTATATACTTAACCTAGATTTATAAGGGTTTCTTTTTAGGCTTAGTGTTATAAGAGATATAGCTAATTAACTACTTACTACATACTCTAATACCTAAGTTAGTATTAAATAGCTAGAGAACTTTATACAGTAAACTTTAGAAATTAAAATAGTATATAATTAAAAGTATAATTACCAGAGAGCTTTATGTGAGGATTTTAAGATTATTAAATCTTAATTTAACTATATATAGTATATAATTAAAAAGTATAGTATTACTAAAGAAGATATCTATAACTTTAATAAAACTAGCTTCCAAATAGGCGTTATTTTAGGCGGTAAGATTATTATAGGCTTTAATAAATATAATTAATATAAAGTAATACAGCTAGGTAATTATGAGTAGATTATAATAATCTAAAGTATTAATACTTAAAAATAAATAATTTTATTATTTATTATCTTTATAAATATATACCACCTTTCTACATAGTACGAGGGCAATAATATACTATTAAATTAAGTTATTTCATTAAGTAATAATAGCTAGATAAATAATAAGCTTAGTATTAAATAGCTATAGTATTTTAATAAGTATATAAAGGGTTATACAGTAGGCGCATGTCGTTTACTAATTATTAATAACTATAAGAGCCATAATTCACTTAAATTTCAGTAACTTTATAATAAGAAGAATATTATTATGCTTTATATACTATCTTATTTATTATATTTATTTTAGCTACTTAATATAAGCTATTTTTTACCTCTAAAAGATATATATACGCGCTAAGTTAAGGATCTTATTTATAACTATATTTATTATATTATAAAGCTTAAGTTTCTACTAGCGTTTAAAGTAGTTTATTAAGCTATATTTATAGAAAGTAATATTTACATAAGCTTTTAAGATACTAGCTTAGTTCTATTTAACTTAGATATTATATTCTTAAAGCTTAATATTTAGCTTCAGACGCTATCTCTATCTATAAAAGAAAAAACTATTTAGAAATTAAAAATACTTAAAACTGCTACTAAATTAGGGTCTTAAAAGGCTCTAATTTATAATTAGATTAAACAGTATTAAAATAGCTTATCTATTTATATTTTTAAGTTAATTTATTAGCTTGTAAAGGGTGTTGAGCTGATAATATATAAAACTATATTACTATACTTAAAAGTTACTAAGCTTTAGAAAGTAAATAAGCTTATAATATAGCATAAAAAGCGTAAAAAGAAGCGGATTTAAAAATAAAAGATACTAATAAAAGCTAAGAGCTTAGAGATAATTACTTAAGTAAATATTAATACATAAATTAAGAACGAAAAGTACTAAAAAGAAGAATATACTAAGGTTAATATATTATAGTAAAGGTGTTGTAAACGCTATTATGAAACTAAACATAACTTAAGAACATATAAAAATACTAAGAAATAAACTAGCTATTTACTAGCTAAATATTATAATAATAGCTGCTTATATTAAGTTATTATTTATTTATAAAATAATTAAACCTTAGTAAGGTGTGTAACTGTTATGAGTTGTCTTAGCTAAATAGTATGTTTTATGTTAATAGCTCTACCCTGATTAATTACTTAACAGTTCTTAGTTCTTTCTGTATTTGGAATAGATAGCTCTAGGTTTAACAGAAGAGAGTTTGGTCTTTATTGCAAGGTAGGAGGAGGGTGTATAATAGATTTAATAAAATAGTATTAAACTATTTCACTTAAGGTCAAGTCTCAACTTAGAGAGAAGATTTCGATTTTAGAGTAACTACAAAGAATCCAAAATATCCCTGAGCCGTTCTATGTCTCATATTTATAGGAAACCCTTCATGCGTATATTGTATACCTGTTAGTAGTATGTTGGATACTGTTAGATAAGATGGAAGAGCTTGAAGCTCTATTACCTTTATCTTGTCTATCTGCTAAGGCCCTGCCTTGGTCACGTGCGTGACTGCTTCTAATCCTGTGGCATGGTTCTATATTTCTGTTCTTACTTCTTGGCTTGTATCTTGGCCTGCGCTAAAGCGTCCTGTGCCTGCTTACAGTTCCTCTTTTCTAGCTCGAATATATACTTCTATTCTAAAGTCTTATTAGCTGTCGTTGCTAGTTCCCTCAGCTCTTTGGGTGCAGCTGTCTTACTATTACCGTCCGTAACATTATCCCCCTCTTTTAAGTCTTCGTCCTGGAAGATAGTTTCTTCTTTCTATAAGCAGTATAAAGGCAGCAGGTCTTTTGTTTAGTGTTCTAAACTATAAGACCCTTAGCTTCCTTTCCTGCCTGCCTAGTTTTCTAGCGATAACACGCCCTAAGTCATCTCTAATACGTGCTCGCCGTTTAGCTTCCTGAATCCGTAACGAACCCTGTCACATGCTGTTGCCTTGCTCCTGCTGTCGCGATAACGGTTGCTAATGCCTAGTGAATCTCTCTTTTAGGCGCTGTTCCGATTGTATTTCCTGTAGTATGAAATGCGATCTTATGGTTTCTCCTCTAGAGTGAGATTGATTGGATCGTGATAAAGAAAAACTTCGCTGTTAGCTGGAAAAAGCCCAGGACGAAGCCTTTAAGGCTTGCTGTCTTGAGCGGGAGACTTAAGCCCGTAAGCGACGTCTTCATCATTAGCTAGCCTAAATAGATTCTCGGGAGAAAGAGATGTTCCAGCGCGAGCTTACTTCGATTGATGAAGTTCGTGTGATGGAGAAGGAAGAGTAAAACCGTTAGATTCAATCTAGTATACTATAATTTAGAGTGTCTGATGTCGCTTCACCTTCCTTCTCTGGTTTTAAATAGAACGTCTTGTATTCTCTCTATGCCTTGGATCCTGCTCTGGAGTAAGCCTTTGCTGTTTCTTCTAATGATACTGGTTAATTAGCTCTAAACTGTTTTTTAAGTTCCTAATTGGCTCCCACGTGTCGTCTTTAGGTCTGTAGCCTTTTTATCTAACTAAGTATTTCTACTGATGCCTGAACTGTTGGTAGTCTAAAACTTATTAGACCTCATACTCAGTAACATCTTCCTTGAGTTTGAGTTTTGTCTGTAGTTTGGCATTCTGTGGTGCTGGTTCTAGCCTAGAGACATAGAAAACTAGATAAATCCTAGTGTTATTAGATAGTTATAGTTCGTAATTTATAGGTCCTATTTGTTATCTAACCTTAAATGGTCCCAATTTTACGTGATCCAGTTTTTTTGATGGTTGTTTTGTTTTTAAATTTTCTTTTTTTAAGAAAACCTTATCCCCCCCTTTAAAGGTTGGTCCCTTAACCTTATTTTTGTCTTTGATTTACTTACTAAGATTGCCTTTGTGGGTGATTTTCTATACGATTTCTTTGTGTAGCGTCTGTAAGTCTTTAACTTTTCTTTTTACTAACTCTAATACTTTGTCTAGTTTCTATGGTTCTTGATAAGCCGTCAGCTCATAACTATAGTTCGCATAGAATGGTGATTTTCCTGTTGTTGATGACTTTGCAGAGTTATATGTAAACTTAGCCATTAGTAGTAAGTTAATTTAATTGTCTTATGGTTTATTAACATACATTCGTAAGTACTATTCTAATATTTAATTTATCTGTTCTGTTTGTCTATCTGTTTGTAGGTAAAATGCTGTTAAGAGGCGATACTCAGCCCCTAGCTATCCTATAAACATGTTCCAGAATATTAACGTGAATAACTTATCTTAGTCTGTAATAAATTCTCATAGCATCCTGTGTCGTGTAATTAGTACTTTAATTAGTAATAACGCCAGTTCGTCTGCCTTTATTTCTATATAGGTTAGTTTAAAGTAAGCGTACTTTATTAGTCTGTTAATAATAACCAGTATCATGTCATACTATTAACCTGTTAAGGTAGTAATTATTAGTATTCCTGTAATAAAGTTTATTGTGATTAATTTCTATGGTCTGTTTAGTGAAGGTATTGGTTACATGAGTCTATATTTCTTGTATTTTAATGCTTTATTCTTTTTGCACTTAATGTATTCTGAAAGAATATTTCTAACCTTACTCTAAATTCCTGGAATCTAGAAATGTTTATTAATCCGTTCTATAGTCTTCTTAACTCCTTGATGTCTGTATATTTTAGCTGAATGTTAGTCCTTAATTAGCTCTATCTATAATTTATCTAGTATATAGATTATTTCTTAGTTTAGATTCTAAAGTAGTCGTTTATTGTTAAATTCCCTTATTCGTTTTTTCTAAGTGTTTTCGATAATGACTACTGATTTAATATCTATCTATAAGCTTCCCAGGGATCTATCTTATCTTTACTTAAGTATTGTGTTATGTATTTCTAGTATGTCCCTTATATGGTTTGCTTATTAACTAAGTGTGTTAGCCGCTGTGTTTTCTTTCCCTACCTTATAAAGTATTCAGAAATTAAAAGTTAATAGTAATTTCTACTATTTGACTTGTTATTAATTTAACTTCTTTATCGTTATAAATGTCGTTAGGTTCTTGTAATTTGAATATATAATGACTTAATATTTAGCTCCTTTTAAGTAATATTTCTATTTTTTAAATACTTAAACTATTGCTAATAGTTTTTTATTATGAATGTTATAGTTTAACTCGGTAGTTGTAAGTTTATGAGATAAGAAGTCTACTAGGTGTTTTTATTTATTGTTTTGTGTTTATAAGAGAATAGCTTTTATAGCTTTATCTAATGTGTCTACATGTATCTCTACTTAAAGTCCTAGATTAAATATTTTTAATATTAGTAGTTCTTTAAATTCTTGTTTTAACTCTGTAAAAGCTATATCTTCTTTAGTTATCCACTTAAATTATTAATTTTTCTTAAGTAATTCTGTTAAGGGTGCTGTAATTCTTGAATAGCCCTTAATAAATTACCTACAGAATCTCATAAATCTAAGGAAAGAATAAACTTCTTTTATATTTATTAGTGTTAGCTATGATAGAATATCTCTAGCTTTATCCAGGTCAACTGCTATTCCGTTTTAGGATATAGTATATCCTAGAAATTTAACTTCCTTTCTATAGAATATATATTTTCCTGTTTATATATATAAGTTGTGTTCCTTGAGCTTCTGTAGTACCTTTTTAGTATACTTAATATATTCTTCTAGTATCCCGTTCATGTATACTAAGATATTATTAAGATATACTAGTATAAAGACATCTAGATATTCCTTTAGAATATGATTAATAATGGCTTGGAATGTTACTGGTGTGTTGGTGAGTCCTATAGGTATAACTATATATTTATATAATCTATAGCTTATCTTAAAAGCTATTAGCTATTTATATTCTTTAGTTATTTATATTTAATAGTATCTATTTTTAATATTAAATAGGCTGAACCATTTGGCTCCTCTGAGTTTATATATAAGTTCTAATATTAAGGGTATTAGATAGTGATTTTTGACTATTGTTTTATTTAATTATTAATAGTCCATACAGAGTCATAGTTTCCTATTTTTCTTTAGTATAAATAATGCTAGTAACGTAACTTTACTTTTACTTTCTTATAGATACCCTTTCTTAATATTACTGTTCAGATACTGTCGTAACTCTTCTTATTATTTAATAGATATTTAATATAATAGTGCTGGTTTTGGTTTTTCTTCTTTCTTAAATATAATTTTACAGTTCTAATTCTTATGTTCTGGTATTTGGTTTTCTTGTTCTTCTATAAACTATTTTCCAAATTTCTTCTAGTATTTATTCAGTATAATAAACGTAGTATCATGAAGAGTTATTTTCTTTATCTATATTATAGTTTTCATTTATCCATAGTAGTTTTTTCTAGTCCTTATAGACTTTATTTTCTAGTTAATTAGTAGGTTCCATTATACTAGCTAGTTCTATCCTAATATAAAATTCTTACTACCTAAATTTATAATTTTAATGTGGCAGTTATCTGTGTAATCTGCTACCTTAATAGTTATATTCTCTATTTTAAGATTAATTAAACTTTCTTTAAATATTACTGGATTATTATCTACGCGTACTACTCTTACAGGTTTCTTAAAAACTTTAGTTAAGATATAGTATCTTTATATTTACTTATTTAATATAAGTGTTTTACTAGCCCTGCTGTCTACGAGCACTTGTGTCTAAAAGCTATTAATATATACATTTATATATAGCTTATTTTCGTATTTTTATTTAAGTCGTGTATAGTTAAGTGCTAACTCTTATATTTTAATCTTAAATTAGCTCTCTAGCAGTATAGTTATTACTTACTAGTTTTCTAGTTTTTTATTAGTTATTAACTTCTAAGTGGTAGTCGTTTCTTTAGTGTTTCTTCTATAGGCTTATGAATAGAGTATTATTAGAGTTAGTATTATTCTTATAATAGTATTTTATGCTCTTTCTTTGCTTCTTCTCTATAATTTTAGTACTTCTATTTTAAGAAACATTCCTTAATTATTAATTTAGCATGTAATTCTGTAGCTAATTATTTATCTTAGCGGTGTTTGGCCTGGTGATATTAGTATTTTAGTTAGTACTTATCCTAGTCTAACTACTTATGTTTTTTTATCTTTAAGTTCTAAAGTTCTTTCTTAGAATCCGTGTAGATTAGTTCTTACTGTGTGTTAAGTTCTTATTTTTATACTATTTATTTTAGTACTTATTTTATTATTAGTTTTTTAACTCATACAGCATAGGCTGCCTATTTATATTCTTATTCTATATATATCTTTTCCCTATATATCTAGTACTTCTTTTATATAAATCTTTCAGCGGTATTGTTATCTTATATTTATAGTATTAGTAAGGTAAGTTCCTTATTAGATTTCTTATTCTAATTCTATTCTAGTTTAGAGTGTCCTACAGGGTGGTAATAAGTTATATAACTTATAAGTAGTATTAGTTCTTGTCTGTAAATTTTATTTATCTATATAGCTAAATTCTATTTACTAAGTTTTTTATATTGCTTATTATTTACTGCCTATAGTACTTATTAGTACTTATACATCCTATCTCCTAAAGTAACTTTTTAGTGTTTAGTAATATAATATTCTCTTATGTAGTATTTTAATTTATAGATCTAGTAATATCTCTAGCTTACTTACTATCTGATTATTATAGATATTAATTTTTTACCTTCTATTATTTCTTGATTCTGTTGTTATCTGAATTTCTAGTCTTCCTTCTTAAAGAGTCTTCCTTCTTATTAGATAATCTTATAGAATTAGTCGGCTTTTTTTATAGAGCTGGCCTAGTATTATCTAATAGTAGCTTTTTATATAGTAGTAATTATATTATTAGCCTGTTCCGCTAAATGATTTTTAACCTACTAATATAGTATTTTATATTCTTGTCTAAGATGTATGTGGCTCCTATAAATCTAGTATTATTCCTTTTAGATTTATTATATAATAGCTTCTTTAGTTATCTGGTCTTTGGCTGATTCTACCTGGACTATAGTAATTTTAATTTCTTTTAGTGCCTTAGTCTGGACATAAGCCTGTTTAATATTCACTATTTATTGTTTATATTCTTTGATAAAGTGTCTTTGTTTTCCGTATCTAAGGCATGCCTTGCGTGTATATTAATTCATTCGTTCTCTAGTGCGTTTGTCTTATTTTCTTTTGTTAATTCATGTATTCTTGACTGATACGTGATTGATTTCTATTGTATTATAGATTTAAGTATTTTTTCTATTCCTTTATAGTGTATGGATTACTGGTTTAGCATTGTTTTTCTTTTCTTGTTCCCTTTAGTACTGATAGTTGTTAATGGTCACTGCTTGTTTAATGATTCCTAGAAGTATGCTAGGTTATTTTCCTTGTGAAATCTTATTCTTGATCCTATCCTTCAGTCCCGTGTAGTATATTATGACCAATGGTTGGTCTGCCTAATCGAGTCGTGATTGGATTTGTTTGAACTCTGCTGTATAGTTGGCTGCTGATGTTCGTTGCTTAAGTCATTGAAGCTTCTGGATTGCCTCTGTTTCTTCGTCAATTTTGCCGAAGACTACAATCAATTCCTTCTTAAAGCTCTTATAATTTTCGAAGGTTCTTTTGATATTGTTATTACAGTTTGTGAGCCCTGCTGATCCTAGGCTAGGATCTTCTTTTGCTAGATAGTTCTTTGCGAGTGGCTTAAACCATTTCATAGCTCTTCCTATCATGTTCATGCTGGCTGCTAGAATCTGATCTTGGTCAGTTGTGAATGAAGCTTGATTGAACCGACAGTATAGGTCTATTGCGGCCATGAATGTCTTGAGTTCATCCTAATTCCTGTCGAATTTAGAGGGTGGTTGGATCTTTACTATCCCTTCTCTCTTTCTCTTTTCCGCTTCGACCTGTTGTCGCATGCTAATCATGGCATCGCGTAATTCCATGATAGCTGCTTCTTGTTTCTGGATGACCTGCTGTGCGCTCTTGGTTCCTCCTGATGTACTTCTAGTAGTAGATAAAGGTCCTGCCATGACTTCTTCTTCGCTGCTACTGTCGCTTGACGAGTAAAGTTCTTGTTCATCTTTGTAGTGGGTCGTTATAGACCGTAATTAGAAATTCGTTGTTGGAATTAATTTAACGTCCTCTTCTATACTTTTAAAGGGTAGTTATAATATTATGAGTTGCCTTAGCTAAACGGTACGTTTTGTGTTAACAGCTCTGCCCTGACTGATTATTTAATAGTTCTTAGTTCTTTCCGTATCTAGAACAGATAGCCCTAGGTTTAACAGGAGAGAGTTTGGTCTTTATCGCAAGGTAGGAGAAAGGTGTATAATAGATTTAATAAGATAGTATCAAACTATTTCACTCAAGGTCAAGTCTTAACTTAGAGAGAAGATCTCGATTTTAGAGTAACTATAAAGAATCCAAAATATCCCTGAGCCGTTCCACGTCTCATATTTATAGGAAACCTTTTGTGCGTACATTATATACCTGTTAGCAGTATATTAGATACTGCTAGATAAGATGGAAGAGCTTGAAGCTCTATTATCTCTATCTTGTCTATTTGCCAAGGCCCTGCCTTGGTCACGTGCGTGACTACTCCCAATCCTGTGGCATAGTTCCGTATTTCTGTTCTCGCTTCTTGGCTTGTACTTTAGCCTGTGCTAAAGTGTCTTATGCCTGCTTACAGTTTCTCTTTTCTAGCTTGAATATACGCTTCTATTCTAAAGCCTTATTGGCTGTTGTTGCTAGTTCCCTTAGCTCTTCGGGTGTAGCTATCTTGCTGTTACTGTTTATAATAGTAACTTACTTGTTTATATAACTCACTTATTAAAAACATTATACCTAATTACTAGAATTAATAAATTTTTAAGTTATTTTATTAAAAGTATATTATAGTATTATATAAAACACATATACTTTATTTTCTAGCTTATTATTTTAGTATAGCTTTGTAATTACTACAATAGTATATATTTACATATAAAAGAAACTAAAAATAGTAATAAAATACTATAGTTTATTATACTTTACTAGATTACTAACTACACTATAAATAGTAGACTATATTTAATTTAATGTCTTATTATTACTAGTAATCAAATATATAAGTAATCTAGTTTTAAAGATTTTATTCTTAAGTTTTAACTACTTTTAAAAGAATTGTTGTAAAATTTCTATATTATTTACTATCGTATTTTCATCTAATATAACAGGTATTATGGGTGTTAGTTTGTGTTTATTAAAAGATAATATATCTAGAAAATTAATAGTAAGTATAGTAGCTATTTTTTTAAGTTCTAAACTCTTATTAAAACAGTACTTTATAAGGGCTGGATATGTTACTTCTAATACTTATATTATTTAGTTAACTTTAATAGTATTTATTATTTCTTTACTTTTACTAATTAGAATAATATTAAAATACTCTAGTTATATGTTGTAATTAAAATCTAATTAAAGAAAAAGCTACGTGTTCTTATTACTATTATAAATACTACTAAATAAATATATTATTCTTATAGTAATTAAGAAGTTTTCTTTATACTTAGTATTATTTTACTTATTAACCTTAAGATAGACGTTATAATTATTATACCTAAAGGCGCAAACTAAGCTTAAGAAGCGGCTTTTAATATATTTTAAGGCTTTATCCTAAAGGCCTCTAATAGATAATAAGACTATGTTATATAATTCTATTAAACTAAATAATTGTGTAAGGTTAAATATATAACGCTTTGCCCCTAATAAGTAGAAAAGAAAAGTTATAAAAGCTAGGAGACAGTTCGACTTTATCGGATAGTAAGAGAAGTAAATAGTAAATAAAATAGCAATTATGTGAACGTAGTTCTTTGTCTTAGGCATCTTCTCTTTATCCTGCTAGTATAACCTAAATAATAACTTAAATAGCGACAGCGTGTACTCTTTAATACCAGTTAATATCTACTTACTAGTTTTATTATGAATATCATCAAGGGCACCTAGCGTGTACTGTCTAAATAATAGATTGTTATTTTTGAGTGTCTCTAGCTTATCCTTAAACTTCTTAACGGCACGCGCCTTTGCTTCCTCTGCTGTATATAGGTTCTTCAGCTACTAATAGAGATCCTCGTTCTCATCCACCTCATCTAAAAACAGACTAGAAAGCTGCCTACCTAACTAAGCAAGTAGCCTTACTAGATTAATGGAGTTGCCTCTCTGGTAAGTCTTGCCAATCCTCACGCTTTCTAGCGCCTTCAAATAACCACGTAAGCGTTTATCCTCTTTACTAGACAGCAGCTCTGTTGTCAACCCTCGCTCGCGCTGGGCGGTTAATGGCCACTTGTTCTTTGCTCCACGCCTACGGCCAACGTGATAGCCATTATCCACAACATTATTATTACCCGCGTTAGTACCACTAGAGGGTGTGTATGCTAGAGGCGTTGATTGAACTGGAGTATTAACGGATGTAAAGAATGCAGACGGGGTAGGTAGGGTAGGCTTGATTGCGGGCTGCAATAATGGCAGGTGGCTCATAACTCCAGCACCTACAACAGCTATTAGCTAATTAAACTCTAAGAAACAGTCTACGTACGATCATTAAGTTCCAGGAGGCTTATTGCCGCCAAAAGTACCTCTCCTGGGGTATCTACACTTATCTGCGTTGAGAATGGCGTTGGCAGTGCCATTTCTAATGCCCCACTCCGGGCTCCCTTTGCACGAACTTTGATGGCCTGCAGGACTAGGACGACGACGACAATTACGCCAAGACGGGTATCAAAACGCGCAGAATAATCGAAATATCTACTGGTCCTAATATAGGGTCATGAGAGGGTTGTGGGGATTCAAGAAAGTACAATAAAGCGTCAAAATTACACCTAAATCCGGGCTCTACTTGGCTCATTTAGAAAACGGCCGACTAGACCCTCCCCTGGGGATGTCCCAAAGTCACGTGCGCCACTATCCCCAAAAGGGCTGGGGGGCTGAGCAAACGCTAGACTACTACATAATCATCATGGTGTAATTTACTTATGTCATCCAGTAAGTCAAGCTTGTGGCTGTCAGGCCTATGGCTGTGCGGACGCTTGGAATATGAAGATCCGACTCCGGGAGCAGTCAGCAAATGACACTAATGACCGCAAGACACATCTCGAAGTAGCATCTGCCATATTAAAACTTTATCCTCTCTTCCTATATAACCTGCGCAACTCCTAGCGTAAGATCACCCCTTGAAGCAAGTTGCGCAGTCGCTGCCTTCTTGCAAGCGTTCCAACGCCGTACAGCGACTGTTACATGAACCGCTTAACTATTCTTCATCCACATCTCCTTCACCATTGCAAAACTACAGTGGTACATCCCTGTTATAGCTCAGTGAAGTTATCATACTTCTTGAAGTGATGGGCGAAAAGTTCTGGCCTGTTATAATGACCCGCGTAGTCTATAATATACTTCGACATGATGATATTCTTGAAGTTGACGTCGGCATATAGTATTCCCTCCGCTGGCTGTTCAAGTGGGCCTGCCGCAGTGAAACCTCCAGGTCCAATTATTGTGGCACGACGTTTTGTCTTTTCGTTCTGTAGGTATTCTCGAAGTTCCTGGTTAATTCCGTAGGCTTCGATTGCGTCATCGGCAACGACTGCGACAGAATTGATGACGAAGCAACATAGAGAGTTTGCAAAACCACAGCTAGCCACTTGAATGGCGTGTCGCAACTCCTGACCAGGACAGAAATGTGAAGGCCACGACGCTACGTGCACAGTGGGGTAGTCCAAAGACAACGAATACTGAGCTAGCGGGTTGCCGTTCTCTCCGCATATAAGGCTACTAAGACAGCCAAAATCTGTTCGAGCTGAGGCCTTACTACCTGTATTTCCTGGAGCATGAATGATGCGTTCGCTAACCGTTGGGACATACTTTTGGTGCTTGTGAAGTAGAGTGCCATCACGGCTGATGATTAGCTGGGTATTGTATAAGGTTCCAGTAGTATTGGGGCGACGCTCGTTGATTCCAACCACGGCGTAGATATTCGCAGCTTTACATGCCTCTTGGATGGCTTGTAGTTCTGGACCAGGAATTTCCACTGCTTCCTCGAAAAGCTTGACAAATAGAGAAGCCGCCGGCTCGGTGCTCATTGGAAGGACTTCCGACCAACCTGGGTAGCCTGGAATGAACGCCTCAGGAAAACCGATGACATCTGCACCGACTTCACCGGCTTCCCGAATTAATGAGCAGACCTTTTCTGTAGTAGCGGCTTTGTTCAAGAAAACTGGCGCAGCCTCAACTGCCGCAAGTTTGAGGGTTCTGTGTGACCCGAGTGAAGCGTGTTCAACTGCCATGTTGATTTCGAGCTCAGTTCTGTTGACCGATGAAGCCAGAGATAGGCTTGCCATCTAACTGTTAGTATAATGCACGGTGAATGTTGCTCATCATGTGCTTACCTACGACGTAGTTGGCTTAAAATGCCCCAATACGTACAAGGGACCTCAACGTCCAGGTAAAAAGTGCTCAATTAGTTACAGACCTCAGCAGTATGGAGGGGTATTTATGTATCACCACTTTGGATGAAACGCTGACATTGGATTGCGCCCTTCGACAAGCCCGTTTCTCGTTCGGCCTGTCATTCTCAAACACGAGGGACTCGCCAGGCGGGGCAAGCTAAACTCAAATGAGAACAGTTTAGACCGCTTTCGTTATGCTCAGGCTGTACTATAGTAGAGGTGTGTGCAATCACGTTAGGGTATATCTAGCAAAGCGCGCGCCAAACCCTGTAAGGTACGTGCGGGGTAAAAGCCCAAGTAGCCAGTGCTGGCACCAATCAATCGCAAACCAATCACGAACCAATCGATATCGGTTCAACCAATATCGCTTAGATTGCTAATATTGGTTTAGAAATGCTTGGCATTAAAAAATCTTTTATTCTTGCCTTTGAAGCTTCGTACAGAGCACATTAAGATGTCTTTATTAATTGAAGAAAGTGAGAACTTGTCTATTGTTTCAGTTCCTTCAACAAAGAAATCGCGGAAGACATCCCCTGTCCATGAGCATTGTCGTACGCCAACAGCAGAGGAAAAGAAGGAGAAGCCTGAATCAAAATGGATATAGTGCAAGCATTGCCAGTTCTCTACTTAAAACACAACTAATATAAGAAATCACCTGCAATTAGTTCATAATATTGGTGTCTTTAAAACAACATTAGTTGTTTATACAAAAGTAGCCAACACTATAGAATTATTATACACAAAACTTCTTCTTGAGCTAAGTAATAAAGATAACCTTAACTAAGAAATTCTTTAGCGTACAGTCAAACAGCAAATTATTAATAAAACTCTCCTAGACCTTGTTATTATATAATAACTTCCATTTTTATGTGTAGAATGACTAGAATTTCATGCTTTTATTTAAGTATTAAATTCTTAAAGCTGTATTTTTATACCAACATTTTATAATACACTTAAAAAAAAGTTTTCTTTCTAGTATATTCAAGCAAAGAACATTGTATAAAAATAGCTTTAATTATTCTAAATAAGTATCTATCTTACTATAGACATCTAGATATTACTAAGCTATAATTTATTACTTAGAGTTTATACTAGCTTTATTAATAGTTAAGATTTCTTTTATAATATTTTTATTACACTTTACCTTATATAAAGCCATAGTAGTTAGAATTAATAAAATGCTTTATTTCTAGTTCTTTAAAAATACAGAATTAATAAAAAAAATTAGTAGTATTATTAGTAATAACTTAACTATAAATAATATACTTTATTATATAATAGTTAGTTATCTTATATTAGTAAAGAAAATTAACTAAATTTAAAAACATTAACATTTATAGTATATAAGCTATATTCTAAACTTTATTATTTAAGTTTTTTTATTTCTAAGTAAAAACTAAAAGTAAGAAATAGAGTTATATAATTAAGAAAATATATTAAAAAAAGAGTTAAATAAAAAAAACTAAAAAAAGCTAATAATATTTAAGTAAAAATAAGTATCATAAGCAAAGTTTATAATATTATTATTTATATTTATATTTTACTATATTATATAAATAAGTTTAAGAAAACTACTAAAAAGTTAATTTCTTTAAATAATTATATAAGGTAAAATAGCTAGTTCTAAATACTTTAAACTATACTTAAATAACTTGTTTTAAATATTATTTAAAATAATATAAAATAATATATTACCTAAAGTATACTTAATAAAAGAAATAAGTTTAGTAACTTTAATATTTTTTTATTATATAATAGTAAACTTTTTAAAGTATTTAATAATACAAGTTTATTTTTTTTTAAAACTAATAAGTAATAGTTAAACAAGTTTTTAAAGTAATAGAAATTATTTAAAAATATTTAAAATTATTACTAGTATGTTGTGTAATTATATAAAATAAAAAGTTTATACTAATTTTAGTAAAAAATAATAATAAACTACTTAAACTTTATATTAAAAATATAAAAGCTAAGCTAAATTTTTATATTACAAAGTTTAACTAAATACTATACTATATTACTACTTAATTTTTAACTTAAAAGCTTATATAATATAGCTTAAAAATTTTACTTATAAGTTATAAGTTAATAGCCTTTAAAAAAAGTTTTATAAAAAAAAACTATTTAATTTTTTTTTATATAAAACTATACCTATTTCTGTTTAAATATAAAAATAACTAATTAATAAATTTAAGTAGCTTTATTAGAAGTTAAGAAAGAAATACAGTTAGCTTTAAAGTTAAAATTAATTTAAAAATTACTATAATAAAGTAGTTTTATATAAACTTAAAATACTAGTAATTAAGTAATAATTATAAAATATATAAAAAAAGTACTAGCTATAACTATTTTTTTAGGTAATTAAGATTTTCTTAATACTTTTAATAAGTAATATACTAAAAACAGTTTTTTAAGTAACTATTATATAGTTTTATAAAACAAAACTTTTATAATAATAGCTATACTTAAGTAACTTAAATGTAAATAGAATTAAAAGTAAGAAAACTTATTTATAAATAACTTTTAAAGTAATTTACTTATTATATAAACTTATTATATTATAAAACCTATATTATTATTACTATTAGTAGAGCTTAACATGTCAAGCTCTACTAGTAGTAATAAAATTAAAAAATAGTTATATAAGTTTTTTTACTTACTATTTATACTTATATTATTTATAAATAATATCTTTTTTACTATTTTATATAAACTCTAGTTATTTTTATTAAAATAGCTATAACTTGTAAATGCTTATTTTTTAATTTAATATTAATTATTTACTTATATAGTTAATTAGTGTTACGAGTTGCTTTAACTTAATAGTACGTTTTATGTTAGTAACTTTGCCTTAACTAATTACTTAATAAGCTCTTAGCTCTTTCTGTATCTGAAGTAGATAGCCTTAGATTTAATAGAATAGAGATTATGCTTTATCACAAGGTAGAGAGAGAGATATATAATAGATTTAATAAGATAATTATTAAATTAATTCACTTAAGTTCAAGTCTCAACTTAGAGAGAAGATCTTGATTTTAGAGTAACTATAAAGGATCCAAAATATCCCTGAGCTATTCTATGTCTCATATTTATAGGAAACCCTTCGTGCGTACATTATATACCCGCTGGCGGTATATTGGATACTGCTAGAGAAGATAATGAAGATGAGTCTAGTCTTGGCATTATCTCTCTCATCTGCACTCATCTGCCAAGCCTCTCTTAGTCACGTGTGCGACTGCTCCTAATCCTGTGGCATGGTTTCATATCTCTATCCTTACTTTTTTGGCTCGTACCTTGGCCTGTGCCAGTGCGTCCCGTGCCCGTTTATAATTCTTCTTTTCCAGCTCGAACATACGTTTCTATTCTAGAGCTTCATTAGCTATCGTGGCTAGTTCCCTTAGCTCTTCAGGTGTAGCTGCCTTATTATTACCGTCCGTAACACTATCCCCCTCTTCCAAGTCTTTGTCCCGGAAGATAGTTTCTCCCTTCTATAAGCAGTATAAAGGCAGCAGGTCTTCTGCTTGGTGTTCCAAACTGTAAGACCCTTAACTCCCTTTCTTTCCTGCCTAGCTTCCTAATGATGACACGTCCTAAGTTATCTTTAATACGTGCTCACTGTTTAGCTTCTTAGATCCGTAACGAACCCTATCACATGCCGTCGCCCTGTTCTCGCTGTCGTAACAACGGTCGTCACTGTTTGGTACATCTTTCCTCTAGGCGCTGTTCTGAGTGTATTGACCGCAACACGAAGTGTGACCTAGTTATAACTTAGCCTGAGTGGAACTGGTTAGACCGCGACAAGGAGCGCCTTTACTATTAACTGGAAAAAGCCCAGGATGATCTCCTTGATCATCGTCGTTATGAGGAAGAGCTAAGAGCTCGCGAGCGTTAGATCTATCACGAACTAGCCTAAACAGATTCTCAGGAGAAGGAGATGTTCCAGCGTGAGCTTGCCTTAGTTGATGAAGTTCGCGCAATAGAGGAGAAGCAAATCTGTTAGAGTTAATCTGATATACTATAACCCGCAGTGTCTGATGTCGCTTCGCCTTCCTTCTCTGGTTTTAAATAGAATATTCTGTATTCTCCCTATGCTTTGGACTCAGTCCTGGAGCAAGCCTTCGCCGCTCCTTCCGGTGATACTGGTTAATCAGCTCTGAACTATTCTTTAAGTTCCTAACTAGCTCCCAGGTGTCATCCTTAGGTCTGTAATCTTTCTATCTAACCAAATATTTCTACTAACGCCCAAACCGTTGGTAGTCCAAAATCTATTGAACTTTGTACTCGGTAGTGTCTTCCTTAAGTTTAAGTCTTATCTATAGTTTAGCATTCCGTGGTACTGGTTCTAGTTTAGAGACATAGAAAACTAGGTGAATTCTTATGTCTTTAGGTAATTATAGTTCGTAATTTACAGGTCCTGTTTGTTATTTAACCTTGAATGGTCCTAAATTTACGTGATCCAGTTTTCGTAATGGTTGTTTTGTTTCTAAATTTTCCTTTTTTAAGAAAACCTTATCCCCCTCCTCAAAGGTTAGTCCCTTAACCTTAGATTTGTTCTTGATTTATTTGCTAAGATTACCTTTATAGGTGATTTTCTGTGTGATATCTTTATAAAGTAGTCATAAGTCCTCAACCTTTCTTCTTACAGATTCTAATACTTTGTTTAGTTTCTATGGCTCTTAATAAGCTGTAGGCTCATAACTATAGTTCACATAGAATAGTGATTTTCCTGTTGTTGATGACTTTACAGAGTTGTATACAAACTCAGCTATTAGTAATAAATTAATCTAATTATCTTATAGCTTATTAACATACATCCGTAAGTACTATTCTAATATTTGGTTTATCTATTCTGTCTGTCCGTCTGTTTATAGATAAAACGCTGTTAAGAGGCGATGTTTAGCTCCTAGCTACCCTATAAACATCTTCTAGAATATTAACGTGAATAATTTATCTCTGTCTGTAATAAATTCTCATGGCATCCCATGTCGTGTAATTAAAATTTTGATTAGTAATGTTGCTAATTCATCTGCTTTTATTTCCGTATAGGTTGGTTCAAAGTAAGCGTACTTTATTAGTCTGTTAATAATAACCAGTATCATGTCATACTATTAACCTCTTTAGGTAGTAATTATCAGTATTCCCGTAATAAAGTCCATTATAACTAATTCTTATAGTAGATTTAGTAAAGGTATAGGTTACATGAGTCCGTACTCCTTATATCTTAATACTTTATTCTTTTTATAGTTAATGCATTCTAAAAGAATTTTCCTAACTTTACTCTAAATTCCTAGAATCCAGAAATGTCTGTTGATCTGTTCTATAGTTTTTTTAATTCCCTAATATCCGTGCAATTCTGCTGAATGTTAGTTTTTAATTAATTTAGTTTATAATTCGTCTAGTACGTAGATTGTTCCTTAGTCTAGATTCTATAGTAGTTATCTATTATTAAATTCCCTTATTTATTTTTCCTAGGTGTTTTTGATAATAACTATGTGTTTAATATTAATTTATAAGCTTCCTAAGGATCCATCCTATCTTTATTTAAGTATTGTGTTATAGATTTCTAGTATATCCCTTATATAGTCTGCTTATTAGTTAAGTGTGTTAGCTACCGTATTTTCTTTTCCAGCCTTATAAAGTATTTAAAAATTAAATATGGAAACTAGTTCCTACTATCTAATTTATTATTAATTTAACTTCTTTACTATTGTGAATGCTGTTAGATTTTTATAATTTAAATATATAATAATTTAGTGTTTAGCTCCTTCCAGATAATGTTTTTATTTTTTAAATGCTTAAACTATTACTAATAGTTCTTTATTATAAATATTATAGTTTAACTTAATAGTTATTAGTTTATAAGATAAAAAGTCTACTAGATATTTACGCTTATTATTCTGTACTTATAATAGAATAGTTTTTATAGCTCTATCTAATGCATCCGTATATATCTCTATTTAAAGCCATAAATTAAATATCTTTAATATTAGTAGTTTCTAGAACATTTTTTTTAGAATTATAAAAGCTTTGTTTTTTTTAACTTCTTACTTAAATTATTAGTTCTTTTTAAGCAATTCCGTTAAGGGTGCTGTGATTTTTAAGTAGTCCTTAATAAATTATCAGCAGAAACCCATAAATCCGAGAAAAGAATAAACTTCTTTTATGTTTATTAGTATAGGCTATAATAAAATGTCTCTAGTTTTATCTAGGTTAACTGCTATTCCGTCTCAGGATATTAAATATTCTAAGAATTTAATTTCTTTCCTATAGAATATATATTTCTCTGTTTAAATATATAGGTTGTGTTCTTTAAGCTTCTGTAATACTCTCCTAATATATTTAATATATTCTTTTAATATCCCGTTTGTGTATACAAGCACGTTATTAAGATATGCTATTATAAATACGTCTAGATATTTTCTTAATATTTAGTTAATAATTGTCTAGAATGTTGCTAGTGCGTTTATGAGTTTAAATAGTATAACTAGGTATTTAAATAATTTATATCTTATCTTTAGTATGGTTATTTATTTATGTCTTTTAACTATTTATCTTTTATAGTATTTATTTTTAATATTAAAAAGGCTAAATTATTTAGCTCCTCTGAGTTTATCTATAAGTTCTAATATTAAAGATATAGAGTAATAGTTTTTTACTATAGCTTTATTAAGATATCTGTAGTTAATACATAACCTTAATTTACTATTTTTCTTTAGTATAAAAAGTGTTAGTAATGCTATAGTACTTTTGCTTTTCTATATATATTCCTTTTTTAAGTTTTTATTTAGATATCGTCGTAACTTCTCTTACTAATTAATAAATAGTTGATATAATGGTTTTGGTTTTAGATCCGTTCCCTCTTTAAGCATAATCTTATAGTTCTAATTCTAGTATTCTAGTAGTTAGTCTTTAGCTTTCTTAAAGAACTATTCTCTGAATTTCTTTTAGTATTTATTCAGTATAATAAACGTAGTGTCATAAAGAGTTGTCTTTTTTATTTATATTATAGCTTATATTTATCTATAGTAGTTTTTCCTAGTTTCTATAAACTTTATTCTCTAGTTAATTAGTAGGTTCTATTATGCTAGCTAGTTCTATCCTAATATAAAATCCTTACTACCTAGATTTATAATTTTAATATAATAGTTATTTGTATAACCTGCTGCTTTAATAGTTATATTCTCTATTTTAAGATTAATTAGATCTTCTCTAAATATTACCGGACTATTATCTATACGTACTACTCTTATAGATTCGTCTAAAACTCTAGTTAAGGTATAGTATTTTTATATCTATTTATTTAATATAAGTGTTTTACTAGCCCTGCTGTCTATAAGTACTTATATCTAAAAGCCGTTAATATATACGTCTATATATAGCTTATTTTTATGTTTTTATCTAAGTTGTATATAGTTAAGTAATAACTCTTAGGTTTTAACCTTAAATTAGCTTTCTAGCGGCATAGTTATTGCTTACTAGCCTTCTAGTTTTTTATTATATATTAACTTTTAAGTAGTAGTTATTTCTTTAGTATTTCTTTTTTTAGTCTGTAAATAAAGCATTACTAAAGTTAGTATTATTTTTATAGTAGTATTTTATATTCTTTTTTTACTTTCTCTTTATAATTTTAGTACTTCTATTTTAAGAAACATTTCTTTGTTGTTAGTTTAGTATGTAATTCTGTAGCTAACTATTTATTTTAGTGGTATTTAGTTTAGTGGTATTAGCATTCTAGTTAATACTTATTCTAATCTAATTACTTATATTTTTTAGTCTTAGGGTTCTAAAGTTCTTTTTTAGAATCTATATAGATTAATTCTTACTATGTGTTAAGCTCCTGTTTTTATGCTATTTATTTTAATACTTATTTTATTATTAGTTTTTTAACTTAAATAGTATAAGTTACTTATTTATATTTTTATCCGGTATACGTTTTTTTTCTATATATCTAGTATTTCTTTTATATAGTTCTTTCGGCGGCTTCTTTGTTTTATACCTATAAAATAAATAGAGTAAGTTTTTCTTCTAGTTTTTTATTCTAGTTTTAATCTAGCTCTAAATATCTAACAGGGTAGTAACAGGTTACATAACTTATAAGTAGTATTAGTTCTTATTTATAAATCTTATTTATCTATATAGCTAGTTTTTATCTGCTAAGTTTTTTATGCTGCTTATTTTTAGCTACTTATAATACTTATTAGTATTTATATATCCTGTCTTTTAGAGTAACCTTTTAGTGCTTAGTAATATAATATTTTCCTATATAATATTCTAATCTACAGATCTAGTAGTGTCCCTAGCTTATTTATTATTTAATTATTATAAATATTAACTCTTTACCCTCTATTATCTCTTAATTTTGTTATTATCTAAATTTCTAGTTTTCTACTCTAAAGAGTCCTCTCTTTTGTTAGATTATCTTATAGAATTAATTAGCTTCTTTTAGAAAGCTAGCCTGATATTATCTAATAACTATTTTTTATATAATAGTAATTATATTATTAGCCTGTTCTACTAAATAATTTTTAATCTATTAATATAGTATTTTATATTCCTATTTAAGATATATATTACTTTTATAAATTTAATATTATTCCTTCTAAATTTGTCGTGTAATGGTTTTCTTGGTTATCTAGTCTTTAGCTAGTTTTACTTAAACTATAGTAATTTTAATTAGTGTTTTAGTCTAGACATAAGCCTGTTTAATATCTACTTTTTATTATTTATAGTTTTTAATAAAGTGTCTCTTCTTTCTGTAACTAAGATATATTTTATATATATATTAATTTATTTATTTTTTAATTTACTTATTTTATTTTCGCTTGTTAATCTATACGTTTTTAATTAATACTTAGTTAATTTCTATTATATTATAGATTTAGTTATCTTTTCTATTTTTTTATAGTATATGAATTATTAGTTTAGCGTTATTCCTTTTTTCTTATTCCTTTTAATACTAATAGTTATTAATTATTACTACTTATTTAATAATTCTTAGAAGTATACTAGGTTATTTTCCTTAGAAAATTTTATTCTTAATTCTGTCTTTTAGTCCTGTATAGTATATTATAACCAGAGGTTAATCTACCTAGTCTAGTTAAGATTAGATTTATTTAAATTCTGCTATATAGTTAGCTATTAATGTGTATTATTTAAGCCATTAGAGCTTCTAAATTACTTCTATTTCTTTATTAATTTTTCTAAAAACTATAATCATTTCCTTCTTAAAGTTCTTATAGTTTTTAAAAGTTCTTTTAATATTATTATTATAATTTATAAGTTCTGCTGATCTTAAGTTAGAGTCTTCTTTAGCTAAATAATTCTTTATAAGTAGTTTAAACTATTTTATAGCTCTTCCTATTATATTCATACCAGCTACCAAGATTTAATCTTAGTTAGTTATAAATAAAGATTAATTAAACTAATAGTAAAGGTTTATTATGGCTATAAAGATTTTAAGTTTATCTTTATTACTATTAAACTTTATAAAAGGTTATATTTTTACTATTTTTTTTCTACTAGTTTTACCTACTGCTACTTATTATTATAGGTTAACTAAAGTATTACGTAGTTTCATAATAGCTACTTTTTATTCTTAAATAATTTACTATATACTTTTACTTTCTCTTAATATATTTTTAGTAGTAGATAAAGATCCTACTATAACTTCTTTCTTACTACTACTTTTCTCTAATAAATAAAGTTCTCATTTGTCCTTATAGTGGGTTGTTATAGACTATAACTAGAAATTTATTATTAGAATTAATCCAACGTTCTCTCCTACACTTTAAAAAGATAGTTATAATATTATAAGTTGCTTTAACTTAATAGTACGTTTTATATTAGTAACTTTACTTTAATTAATTACTTAATAAGCTCTTAGCTCTTTCCGTATCTGGAGTAAATAACCCTAAGTTTAACAAAATAGAGATTATACTTTATCGCAAGATAGAGAGAGAAATATATAATAGATTTAATAAAATAATTATTAAACTAATTCACTTAAGTTTAAGTCTTAACTTAGAGAGAAGATTTTAATTTTAGAGTAACTATAAAGAATCCAAAATATCCCTAAGCCGTTTTATGTCTTATATTTATAGAAAACCCTTTATGCGTATATTATATACCTGCTGGCGGTATATTAGATACTACTAAAAAAGATAATAAAAATAAGTCTAGTCTTAGTATTATCTCTTTTATTTATACTTATTTATTAAGTCTTCTTTAGTCATGTATGCGACTGCTTCTAATCCTATAGTATAATTTCATATCTCTATTCTTACTTTTTTAGCTTGTATCTTAGCCTATACTAGTATATCCTATACCTATTTATAATTCTTCTTTTCTAGTTTAAATATACGTTTCTATTTTAGAGCTTTATTAGCTGTTATGGCTAGTTCTCTTAGCTCTTTAGATACAGTTACTTTACTATTACTATTTATAATAATTAGCTATTTATTATAGACTATAATAAAAAAGAAAGCATAAGCAAGAAGGCGTTACTATAGAAGATATAATATAAGAAAATATATAAGTAATACTAATAAGCTAAAGTAAATTAGTGAAGACAGAACTTACAAATAAAATTACTTTATAATAAGTTTAAGTTCTATAGAAAATAATATCTAGAGTAAGTAAACATGTTAGGTAACTAGCTACAGTAAAATATAAAAAAGATAAGTATAAATAAAAGAGATAAGAATAGGTATAGACTTATTTTTTTTTATTTTCTCTAGTAGTATCTAATATACTTTTAATTAATATGAAATATATATATAGAGGATTTACTATAAATATAAGGCATCAGATAGCTTATAGTTACTTTTAATTTTTTATAATTACTCTAAAATTAAGATTTATATCTTAAGTGAAATAGTTTAATACTATTTTATTAAATCTTAACTTACTATATTACTTCTTTCTATTTTAACTGAGTTAAATCTCTTATTTACTAAGTCTAACAAGCTATCTAATCTAAAAGTAAAAGAATTAATTAATATTATATAATTAGTTAAACAACTAGTTACTAGTATAATATTATATTAGTAAGTTAATAACTTATAATATTATAATTACCATCTTAAGAGAATAGGAGAAGTAGTTAGATAGATTCTAATAATTAATTATTAAAAGTCTATAACAACCCACTATAAAGACAAACAGGAACTTTATTTGTCGGAAGAAAGTAATAGTAAAAAAGAAGTTATAATAAAATTTTTATCTACAACTAGAAGTATATTTAGAGAAACTAAGAGTATATAATAAATTATTTAAAAATAAAAATAGCTATTATAGAGTTACGTGATGCCTTAATAAGCCTATAATAATAAATTAAAATAAATTAAAAAGGGAGAATAGTAAAGATATAACCTTTTAAGAAATTTAATAATAATTAGAATAAACTTAAGACCTTTATAGCGGCAATAGGCCTATATTATTATTTTAATTAAAAATTATTTTTAACTAATTAAAACTAGATCTTAGCAGCTGGTATAAATATAATAAATAAAACTATATAATAGTTTAAACTATTAGTAAGAAATTACCTAGCTAATAGAGATTTTAACTTAGGAGTAATAGAATTAGCTAATTATAACAGCAACATGCAATAAGCCTTTAAGAATTATAAATATTTTAAATAGAAAATAATTATTATCTTTAGAGAAATTAATAAAGAGATAGAGGTAATTTAAAAACTTTAGTAACTTAAATAATAAATATTAGCAGCTAATTATACTATAGAATTTAAGTAAATCTAATTATAACTTAATTAAATAAACTAACTCTTAGTTATAATATACTATAAAGGACTGAAAGATAGAATTAAGAATAAAATTTCTAAAGGAAAATAGCTAAGTATTTTACTAAGAATTATTAAATAAGTAGTAACTATTAATAATTACTAGTACTAATAAAAGTAAAAGAAAAGATACGTGGAAGATTAATAATCTATATATCTAAGAAAAATAGAAAAGATAACTAAATCTATAATAAAATAAATATTAATATTAAGTAAATATTTATTAGAAAAGGGTAAGAAAGATAAGTAAAAAAATAAATAAAACACTACGCACATAAGGTCTACTTAGAATACAATAAACAAGAATACTTTATTAAAAATTATAAATAATAATAATTAGATATTAAGAAAGCTTACGTTTAGACTAAGGCATAAAAGAAAATTAAAATAGCTATAGTTTAAATAGAATAAGTAAAAGACATAATCACAAAAGAGACTATTATATAATAAATTTAGAAAAAATAATACTAGATCTACAGAAGTCATATATATCTTAAGTAAGAATATAAAATACTATATTAATAAGTTAAAAATTATCTAATAGGACAACCTAATAACATAATTACTATAATATAAAAAGTAGTAATTTAATAATACAGTACTAAAACTAAAAAAGAAATATAATAATTTTATGAGATTATAGAACAGGAAGACGGACTCTTCTAGAAAGAAAACTAGAAATTCAAATAAAAAAGAAATTACAAAAAAGAAAAAGGAAAAGAAGTTATGTTTATAATAATTATATAATAAGTATACTAGAGATATTATTAAATATATAAATTAAAATACTACTAAAAAGAATATTATATTACTAAATACTAGGAAGTTATCTTAAGAGATGGAATATATAAATACTAATAAGCACTATAGTTAGTAGAAAATAAGTAATATAAAGAGTTAAGTAAATAAGCACTAGCTATATAAATAAATAAAATCTACTAATAAATATCTATACTAGTTATAAATAATATAACCTATTACTACCCTATTAGATATTTAGAATTAGAATAGGATTAAAATAAAAAGAATAAAGAGACCCCTTTACTAATACTATAAATATAAGATAATAACACTATAAACAGAATAATAAGAGAAAAATACTAGATATATATAGTATCTAATTATATAGAAATAAATTATAAATAGAATAAACACACCATACGTGTTGAAGGACTAAAGATAAGGAAAATATTATAATAACTAGTAAATAAAAAGGAACTTAGCTTACAACAAGAATTAGTTTATATAAATTTAGAAAATAAATTATAAGATTTAAACTTAGACTGATATAAGTAGCTGTTATGGGATAAGTACTAAATAAAATATTAATAACACTAAACTAAACACTACTAGGAGAGATAGTTAGCTATAAATTCACATACAAAACTTATATATCAGAAATATTTCTTAAGATAGAAATGTTAAGATAGAAATGTTATGATTATAGAGAATAAGCTAGAAATATATATATAATACTTAAATAAAAAGTATATTAACTCTAGAGATGTTTAATCCATAAATCTAATAAAAAAACACTAAAGAAATAACTGCTACTTAGGAGTTAACTATAAACAAAAAACTAAAAAGCTAGTAGACTATAATTAAGCTACTAGAGAGCTAAGAACTAAAGATTAAAAGAAATATAACACTTATATACATATAACTAAACTAAAAGAGATATAAGAATAAGCTATATGTAGATGTATATATCAATAGTAATTAAATACTAGCACTTATAAATAATAAGGCTAGTAAGACACTTATATTAAATAAGTAGATATAAAGATACTAGATACTAACTAGAGTTCTAAATAAACCTATATAAGTAAGATATATAAATAATAATCTAGTAACATTTAAAAAAAGTCTAATTAATCTTAAAATATAGATGTTACAAGTTGCTAACTTACTAATGTAAATTTACTAGTAATAAGCTGTTTAATTGCTTATATAACACTCAGCAGTTCCCTCACTTCCGGATCAGATAGCTTGTTAGACTTAGTGGAAGTTAGTTAACTCAGTAGAGGGTAAGAAGAAGGCAATACAGTAAGTTGAGGTTCAACAAGATAGTATTAAACTATTTCACTTAAGGTGTGAATCTCAATTTTAGAGTAACTACGAAGAATTAAAAGTAATCATGAACCGTCTGATGCCTCATACTTATAGTAGATCCTCCGTGCGTACACTGTGTACCCGTCGGCAGTATGTTGGATACTGCTAGAGGTTGATGGAGCTGCTAGAGATTCGGCGACCTTGCTCTGCCTCTATCTGCCTCTATCTGCCTCTATCTGCCAAGCCTTGGTCACATGAGTCACTGCTCCCAATCCACTGGCATGGTTCCGTATTTCTGTCCTCGCTTCTTGGCTCGTGTCTTGGCTTGCGCCAATGCGTCCCGTGCCTGCTTACAGTTCTTTCTTTCGAGCTCAAATATACGTTTCTATTCTAGAGCTTTATTAGCCGTTGTTGCCAGTTCCCTCAGCTCCTCAGGTGCAGTTGCCTTGCTGTTACTGCCCGTAACATTATCCCCCTCTTCTAAGTCTTCGTTTCGGAAGATATTTTCTTCCTTCTATAAGCAGTATAAAGGCAGCAGGTCCTCTGCTCTATGTTCCAGACTGTAAGACTCTTGACTCCCTTTTTGTCCTGCCCAGTCTCCCCATGATAACACGTCCCGAGTCGTCTCTAATACGTGCTCACTGCTTAGCTTCTCAGATCCGTAACGAACCCCGTCACATGCCGACACCCTGCTCGAACTGTTCCCGCTGGGGTGATAATTACCTCATAAACTTAAGCTCTAGTCATTACTCAGCTTGTGCTGATTGCAGTGTGAAATGCGACTTGGTTATCTCTCAGCCGGAATAGAATCGTCTTAATCGTAATAAAGAGAAACTCCGTTGTTAACTTAACGCTCTTAAGGATTAACGCTCTGAGCTCTGTGCTTGAGAATTGCGACTTCGTCGTGAGCTTGCAAAAGTTGATTCCAAGGAGAAAGAGATGTTTAATCGAGAGATGGCCTCCATTCGTGAAGTCCAGGCTCTTGAAGAGGCTGAAGCTTGTTCTTGAGGTTAAGAAACTCACACACTGTAACCCGCAGTGCCGGCCTCTTCCCAATCCGCTTCGCTTTCTCTTTCCGTTGGTTTAGATTGGAACGCGCTGTAGTCGTCCTTTCCGTGGGATACAGCCCTTATTAGTTTGTCTAATAGTACTGGTTAATTAGCTCTGAACTGTTCCTCAGGTTCCTAATTAGTTCCCACATATTATTCTTAGGTCTGTAACTCTTCTATCTAACTAAATATTTCCACTAACGCCCGAACTGCTGGTAGTCCAAAATCCGTTGGACTTTATACTCGGTAGTGTCTTCTTTGAGTTTGAGTCGTGTTTATAGTTTGGCATTTAGTAGTGCTGGTTCTAATTTTGAAACATAGAAAACTAGGTAGATTCTCGTATTCTTGGGTAGTTATAATTCGTAGTTTACAGGTCCCGTTTGTCTTTTAACCTTAAATGGTCCCAATTTGATGTGATCCAGTTTTTTTAATGGTTGTTTTATCTCTAAATTTTTTTGTAGTAGGAAAACTCTATCCCCCTCTCCAAAGATTAGTCCCTTAACTCTAGATTTATCTTTCTGCTGTTTGCTGAGAACTCCTTTCTAGGTGATTTTTCCTGCTATTTCTTAATAAAGTTATTGTAATTCGTCGACTTTTATTCTTGCTAATTCTAATATCTTGTCTAGAATCCGTGGTTCTCGATAAGCCGTAGGCTCATAACCGTAATTCATAAAGAATAGTGATTTTCCTATAGTTGATGACTTTGCAGAGTTATATACAAACTCAGCCATCAGTAGTAAGTTAATCTAATTATCTTATTATTTGTTAACGTACATTTGTAGGTATTGTTCTAGTGTCTGATTTGTCCATTCTGTTTATCTATCTATTTATAGGTGAAATGCTGTTAAGAGGCGATGTTCAGTCCCTAGCTTCCCTATAAACGTTTTCCAGAATATTAATGTGAATAATTTGTCTCTATCCGTAATGAATTCTCATGGTAACCTATGTCGTGCTATTAGTAACCTGATGAGTATAGTTACCAATTTATCTACTTTAATCTCTATATGCGTTGGTTTAAAGTATGCGTATTTTATAAGTCAGTCTACTATAACTAGTATCATGTCGTACCATTAGCCTCTAAAGGTGGTTATTATTAGTATTCTTGTAATAAAGTCTATTGTGACTAATTCCTATAGTAGGTCTAGTGAAGGAATTAGTTGCATAAGTTCATATTCCTTATATCTTAACGCTTTATTCTTTTTGCATTTGATGCATTCTGAAAGAATGTCTCTAACCTTTTTTCATATTCCAGAGATCCAAAAGTGTCTGTTGATTTGTTCTATAGTTTTTTTGATTCCTTAATATCCGTGCATTTCAGCTGAGTGTTGGTTCTTAATAAGCTCAGTCTATAATACATCTGGTACATAAATCGTTCCTTAGTCCAGATTCTAGTATAGTTATCCATTATTGAATTTTCTTATTCGTTTTTCTCAGGTGTTTTCGATAATGACTACTGTCTTAACATCTATTTATAAGCTTCCTAGAGATCCGTCTGGTCTTTTTCTAAGTATTATATTATAAATCTCTAGTATGTCCCTTATGTAGTTTGCTCGTTAACTAAGTGCATTAGCCACTATGTTTTCTTTTCCTAACTTATAAAGTATTTGAAAGTTGAATATAGAAACTAGTTCCTACTATCTAACTTATCGTTGATTCAATTTCTTCGTTATTGTAAATGCCGTTAGATTCTTATAGTCTAAATATATAATAATTTAATGCTCGGTTCCTTCTAAGTAATGTTTCTATTTCTTAAATACTTAAACTATTACTAATAATTCTTTGTCGTGGATATCGTAGTTTAACTCAGCAGTTATAAGTTTATAAGATAGAAAGTCTACTAGGTGTTTATACTTATTATTCTGTACTTATAATAAAATAGCTTTTATAGCTCCGTCTAATGCATCCATATGTATCTCTATTTAAAGTTATAGATTAAACATCTTTAATATTAGTAGTTATTAGAATATTTCTTTTAGTATTATGAAAGCGTTTTTTTTGTGTTGTTCCTACTTAAATTATTAATCTTTCTTAAGCAATTCTGTTAAGGGTGTTGTGATTTTTAAGTAGTCTCTAATAAATTATCTACAGAAGCCCGTAAATCCGAGAAAAGAATAAACTTCTTTTATATTCATTAGTATAAACTAAGATAGAATATTTTTAGCTTTATCTAGGTTGACTGCTATCCCATTCCGGGATACTAAGTATCCTAAGAATTTAACTTCTATCTTATAGAACACATATTTTTCTGTCTAAATATATAACTTGTATTCCTTAAGCTTTCGTAATACTATTTTAGTATACTTAATATATTCTTTTAGCATTCTATTCATGTATACGAGCATGTTGTTAAGATATATTATTATAAATACATCTAGATATTCCCTTAGCATATAATTAATAATTATCTGAAATATTACTAGTGCGTTCATGAGTCCTATTAGTATAACTAAGTATTTAAATAGTTTATATCTCGTTTTAAATGCTGTCATCCATTCGTGTCCTTTAGCTATTTATATTTAATAATATTTATTCTTAATATTAAAGAGGCTAAACCATTTAGCTTCTCTAAGTTTATCTATAAGTTCTAATATTAATAGTATTAGATAATAATTCTTTACTATGGCTTTATTTAGGTGTCTGTAGTTAATATATAACTATAGTTTACTATTCTTCTTTAGTACGAAGAGTATTAGTGATGCTATCTTACTTTAACTAGTTTATATATACCCTTTTTATTAATTTTCTTGCAAGAATTTCTGTAGTTCTTCCTGTTGGTGTATGGATACTTAATATAATAGTCTTAGTTTTAAATCCGTTCCTTTTTTAAGCGTGATTTTGTGGTCCTAGTCCTAGTATTCTAGTAACTAGTCTTTAGCTTCTTTAAAGAACCATTCTCTAAATTCTTCTTAATATTTATTTGGCATAATAAACGTGGTATCGTGAAGTATTACTTTCTTTATCTATATTATAGCTCTTGTTTATTACTATCCGTGGTAGTCGCTCCTAACTCCTATGGTTTTTTTTCTCTAATTAATAGTCAGGTTCTATCATGCTAGCTAGTCCTATCCTAAGATAAAATCCTTACTACCTAGATCTATAATTTTGATGTGGTGGTTATCCGTGTAACCTGCTGCCCTAATAGTCACATTCCGTATTTTAAGATTAATTAGACCTTTTCTGAATGTTGTCGGACTATTGTCTACGTATCTTACTTATATAGGTTTGTCTAGAACTCTAGTTAGTGTCTAGTATCTTTATACCTACTTATTTAATATAAGTGTCTCGCTAGCTCTACTGTTTATGAGTGCTAGTATCCAATTGCTGTTAATACATGCGTCCACGTATAGCTTATTTTTATATCTCCTTTAGTTTAGTTGTGTGTACATAATTGATATGTTGCTTCTAACCTTTAGTTCTTGGCCCTCCAGTGGCTTAGTTATAGCCTACTGGTCTTCTAGTTTTTTGTCTGTGGCTGGCTCCTAAGTGGCAGCCGCTTCTTCGGTGTTTTCTTATTGGGTCTGTGGATTAGGCATCTCTGGAGTTGGCATGCTTTCTTGTCGAGCATTTCGTGTGCGTTTCTGGCTTGTTCTCCATGATCCTAACATTTCCATCCTAAGAAACATTCTTGATATGTGAGTCGTTTGTGTGAGTCTGTGGCTAACTATCCTTTTTAGCGGTGTTTAGCCTAGTGTCTTCGGTATCCTATCTAGCACTTATCCCACGATAGTCGTTTGTGTTCATCTGAATTTGGGTTCTGTAATTTGTCTTCTGAATCCGTGTAGACTAGTTCTTGTTACATGTTAAGTTCCTTTTTGTTCGCTAGTTAGTGCAATACCTTTCTTGTCTTTAGTCCTTTGACATGTATGGCGTGTTTATTCCATCTACAGTCCTTTCCTGTGTAGTTAGATGCTGTATATATCCAGCATTCCTTCCTTATTGTCCTGTTTGCGGCGTTATCATCCTGTACTTATAACGTTAGTAAAGGGTTTTCTTCTTCCTTTGTTTTCTAATGGTGTCTGACGGGGTAATAGTACATTGCGCTGGTCACAACTAGTATAGGTGTTTGCTGTTGAATGTTGTTTATCCATGTGGCTAGTTCTTATCTGCTTAGTTCTTTATGCTGTTTGTTTTCTACTGACTGTAGCGCTTATCAGCATTTGTACATCCCATCTCCTAGAGTAACTTCTTAGTGTTTGGTAACACAGTGTTCCCCTTGATGGTATTCTGATTTGTATATCCAACAGTGTCCCCAGCGTACGCGCTGTATGATCATTATAGACATAAGTTCCTTACCCTCTATTATCTCTTGATCCTTTCTTTGTCGGAATCTCTGATCTTCCTTGTGGAATAGTCCGTCTTCCTGTTCTATAATCTCATAGAACCTTTGTATTTCTTTCTCGGTCTCTATGTTGTGTTGTCGAGCTGCTGCTTCTCGTATCATGGCGATCATGTCTTTAGGTTGTTTTGCTAGATAATCTTTAACTTGCCAATACGGTATCTCGCATTCCTGTCTAAGGTGTGTGTGGCTTCCACAAATCCAGCATTGTTCTCTCTAGATTCTTATTATGATTGTTTCTTCTGTCATGGTGTCTTTTGCTTGTTCCACTCGGATTATGGTGACCTTGATTTCCTTTGGTGCCTTGGTCTAGACGTAAGCCTTCTTGACATCCAATTATCGCTGTTTGTAATCTTTAACGAAGTGTCCCTGTTTTCCGCATTCTAAGCAGGCTTTTTGTGTATAGCGTTCTGTTCGTTCCCTAGCTCGCTTACTTTGCCCATTTCCGACGAATGCCTTTTTAATATCAATATCCATTGCGTTATAGGTTCGGTTGTCTTTCCTATTCTTTCTTAGTGCATAGATCACTAATCTCTCTTGTGCCTTCTTTTTCTGTTCTTATTGGTACTGCCAGTTGTTAATGGTTACTACTTGTTTAATGATTTCTAACAAGGTACTTAGCCGTTTTCCTCTAGAGATCTTGTCTTTAATTCTGTCTTTTAGTCCTTTGTAGTACATTATAACTAATGGTTGGTCTACCTAATTAAGTCATAATTAGATTTATTTGAATTCTATAGTGTAGTTAGCTGCTGATGTACATTGCTTAAGTTATTAGAGCTTTTAGATTACTTCAGTCTCTTTATTAATTTCTCTAAAGATAATAATTATTTCCTGTTTAAAATATTCGTAATCCCTAAAGGCTTATTATATGTTGCTGTTACAATTAGCTAATCCTATCACTCCTAAGTTAAAATCTCTATTAGCGAGATAATTTCTTGCTATTAGTTTAAACTATTATATAACTTTACCTATTATGTTCATGCCAGCTACCAGAATCCAATCCTAATTAGTTAAGAATAACTTCTAATTAAACTAATAGTAAAGGTTTATTACTGCCATGAAAGTCTTAAGATCGTCTTAATTTCTATTAAATTTTTTAGGAGGTTATATCTTTGCCGTTCCTCCATTCTAGGCCTTTATAGCTTATTATTTAGCTTTAATTTATTGTTATAGGTTTACTAAAGTATCACGTAGTTTTATAATAGCTGTTTTTTATTTCTGGATAACTTATTACGCACTTTTTATTCCTCCTGATGTATTTCCGGTTATGAATAAAAATTTTATTATAACTTCTTCTTCACTACTACTTTCCTCTAACAAGTAAAGTTCTTATTCTCTCTTATAATAGGTTATTATAGACTTTTTAATAATTAGTTATTAGAATTCTATCTAACGGTCCTTCTTAACCTCTTGAGATGGTAGTTACAATATTATAAGTTATTAACTTACTAATATAAATTTACTAGTAATAAGCTGTCTAATTGCTTATATAATACTTAATAGTTCCCTCACTTCCGGATTAGATAGCTCGTTAGATTTAGTAGAAGTTAGTTAACTTAGTATTAAATAAAAAGAAAGTAATATAGTAAGTTAAGATTTAACAAGATAGTATTAAACTATTTTACTTAAGATATAAATCTTAATTTTAGAGTAACTATAAAGAATTAAAAGTAATTATGAACTGTTTAATGTCTTATACTTATAGTAGATCCTCCGTGCGTATATTATATACCTATTAGTAGTATATTAAATACTACTAGAGATTAATAAAGCTACTAGAGGTTTAGTAACCTTACTCTATCTTTATTTATCTCTATCTATCTCTATCTACTAAGTCTTAGTTACATGAGTTACTACTTTTAATCTACTAGCATAGTTTTGTATTTCTGTTCTTACTTCTTAGCTTATGTCTTAGCTTATGCTAATACGTCCTATATCTACTTACAGTTCTTTCTTTTAAGCTTAAATATATATTTCTATTCTAAAGCTTTATTAGCTATTGTTGCTAGTTCCCTTAACTTCTTAAGTACAGTTACCTTACTATTACTACCTGTAATAATAGAATGTAACTATTTAGGTAGCAGGTTACCAGAATAACTATTATATTAAAATTATAAATCTAGATAGTAAGGATTTTATCTTAAGATAAAACTAGCTAGCACAATATAACCTAACTATTAATTAGAAAAAAAAACTATAGGGATTAGAAGTAACTACTATAGATAATAATAATAAATAATAATATAGATAAAAAAATAATACTTCATGATACTAAATTCATTATACTAAAAGAATACTAAAAGGAATTTAGAAAATGGTTCTTTAAAAATGCTAAAGACTAGTTACCAGAATACTAGAACTAAGACTATAAAATTATACTTAAAAAGAGAATAGATTTAAAACTAGGATTACTATACTAGTTATCTATTAATTAACAAGAAGAGTTACAACAGTATCTGAATAATAATCTAAAAAAGAGATATATTTAAATAAGTAAAAGCAAAATAGTTTTACTAATACTCTTTATACTAAAGAAAAATAGTAAGCTATAATTATGTGTTAATTATAAACACCTTAATAAAGCTATAATAAAAAATTATTATTTTATACTACTAATATTAAAACTTATAGATAAACTTAGAAGAGCTAAATAGTTTAGCCTTTTTAATATTAAGAATAGATACTATTATATATAAATAGCCAAAAAAAACACGAGTAGATGATAGTATTTAAAATAAAATATAAATTATTTAAATACCTAGTTATACTAATAGGACTCACTAATGCACTAGTAATATTCTAGATAATTATTAACTATATACTAAGAGAATACCTAGACGTATTTATAATAGCATACCTTAATAATATACTCGTATACATAAATAGAATACTAAAAGAATATATTAAGTATACTAAAAAGGTATTACGAAAGCTTAAGGAATACAAGTTATATATTTAAACAGAAAAATATATATTCTATAGAATAGAAGTTAAGTTTTTAGGGTACTTAGTATCCCAAGATAGAATAGTAGTTAATTTAAATAAAATAAAAAATATACTATCTTAGTCTACACTAATAAATATAAAAAAAGTTTATTCTTTTCTTGGATTTACGAGATTTTGCTGATAATTTATTAAGAATTACTTAAAGATCACATTACCTTTAACGGAATTACTTAAGAAAGATCAATAATTTAAGTGGGAACAACACAAAAAAAATGCTTTCAAAATATTAAAAGAAATATTCTAATAACCACTAATATTAAAGATGTTTAATTTATGACTTTAAATAGAGATATATATAGATATATTAGATAGAGCTATAAAAGCTATTCTATTATAAATACAAAATAATAAGTATAAACACTTAGTAGATTTTCTATCTTATAAATTAATAACTACTAAGTTAAACTATAATATTTATAATAAGAAACTATTAGCTATAGTTTAAGTATTTAAAAAATAGAAATATTACTTAGAAGGAGCTAAGCACTAGATTGTTATATATTCAAATTATAGAAATCTAATAGTATTTATAATAATAAAAAAGTTAAATTAATGATAGGTTAGATAGTAAGAACTAGTTTCTATTTTTAACTTTTAAATACTTTATAAATTAGGAAAAGAAAATATAGTAGTTAATATACTTAGTTAATAAGCAGACTACATAAAGAAAATACTAGAAATTTATAATATAATACTTAAATAAAAACCGGACGGATCTTTAGGAAGCTTATAATTAGATATTAAGACAGTAGTTATTATCAAAAACACCTAGGAAAAACAAATAAGGGATTTTAATAATAGATAATTATAATAGAATTTAGATTAGAAAATGATTTATGTACTAGATATATTATAAACTAAACTTATTAAAAACCAACATTCAGCTAAAATGCACAGATATTAAGGAATTAAAAAAACTATAGAATAAATTAACAGGTATTTTTGGATTCCTGGGATATAGAAAAAAATCAGAGCTATTCTTTCAAAATATATTAAGTATAAAAAGAATAAGATATTAAAATATAAAGAATATAGACTTATATAACTAATTCCTTTACTAGACCTACTATAGAAATTAGTTATAATAGACTTTATTATAGAAATACTAACAATAACTACCTTTTAAGGCTAATGGTATGATATGATATTAGTTATAGTAAACTAACTTATAAAATACGCATACTTTAAACTAACGTATATAGAGATTAAAGTGAACGAATTAGTAATTATACTTATTAGACTATTAATAGTATAATATAGATTACTATGAGAATTCATTACAAACAGAGACAAATTGTTTATATTAACATTCTAGAAAATGTTTATAAGAAAACTAGGGGCTGAATACCGCCTCTTAACAGTATTTTACTTATAAATAAATAAATAAACAGAGTAAACAAACCAAACTCTAGAATAATATCTATAAATATACGTTAATAAATAGTAAGATAATTAGATTAACTTACTACTAATAGCTGAGTTTATATATAACTCTATAAAGTTATTAATAATAGGAAAATTACTATTCTTTATAAACTACAGTTATAAGCCTATAACTTATTAAGAATTATAGAAACTAAATAAAATATCAGAAGCAGTAAGAATAAGAGTTAAAGAATTATAATAACTTTATTAGAAAATTGTATAAAGAATTACCTATAAAGAAGACCTCAGTAAGTAACAAAAAGATAAATTTAAAATTAAGAGACTAACTTTTAAGGAAGGGAATAAGATTTTCTTATTATAAAAAAATTTAGAAATAAAATAACTATTAAAAAAACTAAATCACAACAAATTAGGACTATTTAAGGTTAAAAGATAAATAGAATCTGTAAATTACAAATTACAACTACCTAAAGACATAAGAATTTACTTAGTTTTTTATATTTTAAGACTAGAACTAGTATTATGAAATGCCAAACTATAGATAAGACTCAAACTTAAAGAAGATATAACTAAGTATAAAGTTTAATAGATTTTAGACTACTAGTAACTTAGGTGTTAGTAGAAGTATTTAGTTAAATAAAAAAACTACAGACCTAAAAATAATACGTAGGAACTAATTAGAAACTTAAAAAATAATTTAAAGCTAATTAACTAGTATTATTAGACAGAGCAATAAATGCTTACTCTAAGGCCATATTTAATAAATAAAGAGAATATAAAACGTTTTACTTAAAACTAGAGAAAAAAATAAGCTAACACTAGACACTATAAATTATAGTATATTAAATTAATTCTAATAACTCTACTCTTTTTTTTTATTATATAAACTTCGTTAATTAAAGTAAGCTCACGCTGGAATATTTTCTTCTTTTAAGAATTTATTTAGGCTAACTAATAATAGATTTGTCTCTTATAAGCTTAAAGCTTTTTTTTTTACTAGTAGTAAACTAGTAGAGTACCTTAAGCTTATTCTAACTACTATTAAAGTTTCGTCTTATTATAATTAAGATAATTTTACTTAGGCTACGTTATAATAAGATTATACTTTATATTTTAATTAATACACTTAGAATATTACTTTAAGGAAAGATGTACTAAATAATAACAGTTATTATCATAATAGTAAGAATAGAAAGACGGTATTTAATAGATATTTTCTTAAACTCTTTTTACTAAATAGTAAGCTTATATTAAGGACGATTCCGCTCAAGTTATCTTTAGGAAATTAAAAGAATAGAAAAGGTATAAGGGGTTTTTATGATTTTAGTTTTTACATAAAGAACTAGCTACCTTTATACTATTTATAAAAAAAAGAATAGAATAACCTTCAGGCTAAAGGCTTAAAGGAAGAGAATAATATTATAAACTATAATAAAAAAAAAGCGTAAGTAAGAAGACGTTACTGTAGAAAGTATAGTATAAGAAAATATATAAGTAATACTAATAAGCTAAAGTAAATTAGTAAAGATAGAACTTATAAATAGGATTACTCTATAGTAAGTTTAAGTTCTATAGGGAATAGTACCTAGAGTAAGTAAACAAGTCAGGTAACTAGCTATAGCAAAATATAAGAAAGATAAGTGTAAATAAAAGAGATAAGAATAAGTATAAACTTATCTTCTCTTATCTTTTCTAGTAGTATCTAATATACTTCTAATTAATATAAAATATATATATAGAGGATTTACTATAAGTATAAGGCATCAGATAACTTATAGTTACTTTTAATTCTTTATAATTACTTTAAAATTAAGATTTATATCTTAAGTGAAATAGTTTAATATTATTTTATTAAATTTTAACTTATTATATCGCTTCTTTCTATTTTAACTGAGCTAAATCTCTTATCTATTAAGTCTAATAAGCTATCTAATCCAAAAGCAAAAAAACTAATTAATATTATATAATTAGTTAGACGACTGGTTACTAGTATAATATTATGTTAATAAGTTAGCAACTTATAACACTACTACTTATAAAATTAATTAATTATTAAAATTACTTAACTTTTTTTTATATAAAGCTAACTTCTTAATAAATAATAGTAATAATAAAGTTTATATAATTACTTTTAAATTAGTTTTTAAGTTTAAAGTTTATTAAGTAGTAAATTTAGTATTATAGTATTAGTATACTCTAAACTTTTAACTATTTTCAAGTAATTTTCTTTTTATTTCTTTTATTATATAAAGCTAACTTTTATTAACAAAAATTTTTATAATTTATAATACTATTATTACTATTACTTAATTTATAAATGCTAATATAAACTTTATTTTTTATTAAAAAATAGTAGTTAGGTTTATAAGCATATAGTTTATAAATTAGAATAGTACTAGCTTTTTTTTAAAGTAGAATATAAAGTTTATACAAAATAGTATATAACTTTATTAAATAACTTTATACTATTTTTTATATATTAATACTATTTTTATATAATTTATAGTATAAAAGTAGTAACTAAATATAGTAGCTATTAAACTACTATATTAAACTTATAATTATTTTAAAGTATTATCAAGTAGTTAAATACTTTAGTAAAGTTTATATAAACTATAAATAAAAAAAACTACATAGTATACTACTTTATATAAAAAAAATAATACTTTTTATAATAGCTTTTTATACCTAGCTTTTTATAAGTTAAATAAAAATTAGTTAATAATATAACTATTATTAATTAATAATAATAACACTTTTAAAGTTAAGTTCTATAATACTATTATGTTAAAATAAGTATATATAATAGCTTTTTTTATTATTTTCTATACTTTTTAGTTATAAGAACATCAGGAAAAAAATCCGTAGCTAAGAATTTTATATTCGTGCTATTCTAGTATTTCTGGTATTTTTAAGTATTTAGTAGTATTTAGCTGCTAAACATGACTCCTCCTATAACTTTATCACAAAGTACAGCTAATTATAACTTTATTTAAGTATTTAATAGTATTTAGCTACTAAATGCGACTTCTCTTATAACTCTTCTACTAAAAAGTATAGCTAATTACGACTTTAACTATAAGTATACAGTAAGATGCTATAAAATGCTATAAAATACTATAATATACTATACTCTTCTTCTAAATTCTATACTATTTTACTTGTATAATAGTCTAGTTTTTGCCTATTTATTTTCTAAAATTTATTACTAATATCTACGGGTGCTGTAAGTCTGTAAAGTTACTATTTTCTATTTATACACACTAAGTTTCTATATACGTAAAGAGTTAAACTTAGTTTTTTATTTAACTTTAATAGAATTTTCTTCCCTTTATTCTTCTTTCTTTATATACTTATATTAAGCTAATATTTGAGTTTACTAAGCCCTTTACTAATCTGTTTACTAATGTGTATTTAGATTTATACTAAGCTATCTCTAGAGTTCTGTATTAAGCTATTTCTAGAACTTTATACTAAGTTATCTCTAGAGCTCTATACTAAGCTATCTCTAAAGCTTTATATTAAGTTATCTTTAAAGCTATATACTAAGCTATCTCTAGAACTATATATTAAGCTATTTTTAGAGCTATATATTAAGCTGCCTCTAGAACTCTATATAAAGCTCTAGATATAATATAAAAGCTAATTTCAATTTAGTGTAGAAACTAATTTCAATTTAGTATAAAAGCTAATTTCAATTTAGTATAGAAACTAATTTTAATTTAGTATAGGAGTTAATTTTAATTTAGTGTAAAAGCTAATTTCAATTTAATATAAAAAAAAAGAAAGTAAATAGAGCTTATATAGTATTTTATTATTTTATATAGTAAATTAGTAGTAGCTAGTAATTTAAAATTATAGTTTAAAATATACGTACTACATGTAAAAAGTAAACTAGATATGAGATATATAATATACTTAGTGTTAAATTTACAAAATACACACAATAAATAAATTATATAAATATTATAAATAATAATAAAAGCTTTAGAGAATATAATCGCGTATTTTATAGTATTTTATAAGATAGTATTATATTTAGCGGCTTAATACCACTTTAAAGTTAAGACTATAAGCTATAAAGTAAAATACGTAAAATACATAAATAGCAGCTAATTACTACTAAGTATTATAAAAATACCACCAATTTTTTTCCTGACGAAATGTTTATAGTATATTACTTTTATTTAGCTATAAAAGGTATTTATAGTACTTAAACTTTAAGCTTAAACTATTATATAGTATTTAAAATAAGTAGTTATATAAAATAAAACTAAAATAAACAATTTATATGTAAATTTAAATTGATATTTAAAATATTTATATAATTAAAGTTAAACTTAGTTTATGTACTAATATTAGTATAATTAATTACTAACATATTAGTAATTTCTAATATTATACTAATTTATAATTAGTTAATTAGTGTTAGTATTATAAGTAGTAAAAAATAAATTTAAGTAATAATAAAATATATCTACTTAACTACTTAAAATAGCTAGTATATAACTATTTATAAATACTTCTAGATAGTAAAAAGCTACTATATTATAAGTTAGTAAAGTATAGTATAAAATATAATATAACTAGTAAAATATTTAATATTATACTATATAAGTATGTTAAACTCTTATATTTAAATATACTATAAAATTTTATATATAAATAAATTTAGAGTATATACTTTTAAAAGCTAAGTACTTTTAAAGCTTAAAGCAATTTTTTTATAATAAAACTCTTAATTTAATATTTTAAAATTTGAAATTTTAAAAATAGTTATTATATAATGTATTTTTTAAGTAAATAGGCTACTTAAGTAAGTAGACTACTTTTATTAAAATTACCTTTTCTTAAATAACTTTATAAAAACTTAATATTATTTAACTAAAATTTAAAATTAGCTTTTTAGATATTAGATGCAACTAGCATTAAATTTAGATTTTAGTAGTTCTATATAATTATAAGTTATTAAGCTTAGAAATTACTTTTTAAAAAATTAGTTTTTAGCTATTAATATTTTAATAACTATTAAATAAGAAACTATAGAAGTTAAATTTAAGCTATTTTATATATAATTTAAACTATATTATGTTTTTATGGTAATAGAATAAGTAGATTTTTAAGAACTTTAAATAAAGAAAAGTTTTAGTTCTTACTTTTTAATATCTTAAAAACTACTAATACTATAGCTTTAAAATTCTAATACATTATAAATTTAGGTTTAAATACCTTGTATTTAAGGTTTTATAATTTATTATTAAGTAATATTATAACTACAAATAGCTAAAAAAATATTTTAAAGTAAAGTAGATTCTAAGCTTAATAACTTATACTTACGTAAGACAATCGTAATGCAAATTTAATATTAATTATATTTAATATCTAAAAAGCGAATTCTAAATTTTTTTTTAAATAATATTAAGTTTTCGTAAAGTTATTAAAAAGAAGGTAATTCTTGATAAAAGTAGCTTATTTACTTAAATAGCTTACTTGCTTATAGAATACGTTATAGTAATATAATAAAAGCTTAAAAATAAAACTTTTTATATTATGTTTAGAAGTTTATATTATTAAAAAAATTTAGAAAATATATTTTAAATAAATACATATACTATTTTACTTACTTTATTTATAAATAACCTTTTTTTTGTGTTTAACATATATATATATATATTATAAACTTTTACTTTTACTTTTACTTTACTTTACTTTATTTACTTAAATTATTTAAAAATAATAATAATTTAAAAAAAATTATATTAATACTTTGTACTATATAATAAACATATTTTAAATAATATATATTTTAATACTATAATAAATTAATATAGTAATAAATACTTAAAAAGTAAAGCATTATTTAAATTATATATTAATACTAATATAAGGTAAAAGTATTAGTAATACTTATTTAATAAATAAAAGTAGTTTATTATAATTAAAATGTTTTTTAATTTTTGCTTTTTAAGCTATTTTTAATAAATTAGTTAATTTTAACTCTAAAAATACTTTATTTTATATATATACTTAATAAATAATTATAGTACTTTTTTATTTTGCTATTTAAAGTTAAAGTAAATAATAGTATAAAAAAATTTTAAAGTAATATTATATATATATAATTTTTATTTATAATAAGTAATCTTTTTAAAAAAAAAATATTTAAAGTTATTACAAGAGTACTACGTATAGAAGGTTAAGAACTTAAAAAAAGGTATTAATTAATTACTATATATAGTACTAAGTAATAATTTAAAACGTTACATAAAAAAATAAGCCATAAATAAAGTATTTAAGTAAAAACTTTTATACTAGTATAAAACTAATATATAAATATATAATATAAAAAAAAGTTTATAAAAAAAACTTCTTTAAAAGGCTTTTATAAAGTATTATAAGTAGTTACTATAATAGTATTTTTTTTTATTTAAGCTTTTATAATAAGTATTTATATTAAGTTTTAAATAATAAGTTAATTTAGATTTTAAAAGTAGAATTTTTTTATAGTAGTTATATTTTAAAAATTATTTATAGGTTATTATATTAGGTTATTATACTTAGTTTATTTAATAATATATTTATAGAGTTTTTATTTATAATTTAAGTATAGTTTCTTAATTTACCTAATATAGTATTTAGTATTACTATTATTTTTAATAGGTTCTAGTAGTAAGTTTTACTAAGTTAAAAAGTATTTAAATTTAAGTATAGCTAGCTAAAATAAAGATATATAAAAGACTAAGTATATACTTAAAAATTTAGAAAGTTTAAGTTAGTATATATATAAAGAAACTACTTTAAAAATATAGTACTTTTTTTAAGGATTTTAAGTCTAGCTTTTTAAATAATTATTTAGTTTAATATTTTATATATAAAGCTAAATTATGTCTTTTATTTAATAGTTAAGTATAGATAATTATTTTAATTTATGTATTTCTTTTAAAAGACTTAAACTTAAATTATAATTTTTTTAAACTAGCTATTAAATATTAGCTAATTTTTCTACTATATAATTAGCTTTTAAAACTTATAATACCTAGTAAAGCTATTTTTGAGTTTTTATAAAAAGTTTAAAACTTATTTAAAAGTGTTAACTTATATTAACTAAAAATAGTAAAATATTTATAAATTTAAATATAGTATTATTAGCTTTAAACTATACTAAAAAAAAGCTAGTTTACTTAACTATTTTATTAATATTTTGTGTATATATATAGCACTTATTTTATTATACTATTAGCTTTTTTTATTCAGCTATTAGTTTCTAGGTAGTATATAAAAAATAGTTAAAATTTAATTTATAGTTATTTATAAAGTTTATTATAGAAAGGAAAAATAAATTATATTTTTAATTTAATATAATTGTTTTCAAGAGGCTATAGTCCATTTATATGTACTAATAAAAAAAAATAGGCTATATTTATAATAGTTACATTAATATAAAAAATTAGATATTAGTATTTTATAAAGTAGTTTACTATAACTATAATATTAGTATAGCTTTTAGATTTTAAAAAATTAGTAATATAGTCTACAAAAATATTCTTTTACTTTTTTTTAAAAAAATAGGTAAAGGCTTTAAGAAACTATAATACTTTTTATAAAAAGCCTTAAATTTTTAATAAGTATAGTAGTAGAAAATATATTAGCATATTATTTTAAATATTTAAAACTAGTAGTATTTATATTATAGAATTTTAAGAGTTTTTTTATAATTAAAGCAACTACTAATAGAAAAATTATATATAATCTAAAAAATCTTGATTTTAAGTTTATTATTATTTAGTATTACTAATTAGCTATAATAGTATAACTAACTTTTCTAGTCTTTATACTTTCTTAAAGAAAGATTTTTAGAACATTAAAATCTATTCTATTTTAGTAATAAAATTTCTTAAATAAACTTATTATTAAAATACTTATTACTAATAATTTATTAAATAAATCTATTTATTTTAGGTAAGTTTAATTTCTAGTATTTTATTAAATAGTTTAAAATAAAAAAGTGTTTATTATTAAACTTTATAAGCTTTTTTTTTTAAGTTAAAGCATTTTATATATAATAAGTAAGAGTATTTAGTTTTTTACTTTACTTACTAAACTAGTATATAATTATAAAGTTAAATTAAAATAAGTATTTAATTTAATAAGTTTATTAGTAACTTAACTATTTTATAGTAGTAAAGTACTATAAATTCTTATAGTTACTTAATACTTAAATTAAAAAAGTAGTACTTTTTAGCTTAAGTTTTTATTATTTAAAATAACATATAATAGCTAATAGCTCTTTATTATAAATTTTATAGTTATTTTTAATAAAACTTAATTTCTTTAAAAAGTAAGTAATAGGTTTTAGCTTACTTAGTTTATTTTTTTAGAAAAGTATTTTTATAGTTATATAGTTTAAAAAATTAGTTTTTATAATAATTAGTAACTTTAAATTAAAGTATTAAAAAATTAAAGTAGTTATAAATATATACTTTAAGAATTTAAATACTTTCTAGTAAGTATTATTAAATTTAAATTAAACATTCTTTTCAGTTAAAGTTGTAAGTAGAAACATAATATATAAAAAGTTATTAATAAATTATTAGTAAAAATTAGTAAACTCTAAAAATATTTTTATATTTTTTATATTTTTAGAAAATTTCTAGTTAAAAATGTTCTTTACTTTATGTAAATTTATACTAATTTCTTTTATTAAAATTACGTATCTAAAATAAGTAATTTTTTTTAATAAAACTTATATTTATTAATATTAAGTTAAAAACTTTTTTTTAAAGCTTTTAAAACTAATTTTACATATTATTTATATTTATATAAAGAATTGTTATAAATTAAAATATTATTAAAGTAGGCTATATAAAATATATTAAAAATAAGTTAAAGCATATTATTCATATAGTATTAAAATATACTTAGTATATTAGTTAGTTTAAAAAGTATAATAAAATATTTAAACAAGCTATATTAAGTTTAGAAAGTAGTTAACTATTTTTTTTCTTTAACTATATAAAGGTAGTTAAAAGCTAAGATAATATCTAACTTTATAAAGTACTTTACTTTACTAAAGTAAAATAAAGTTTTTTAAATTAATAAAATAAAATAGTAGTTTTTAATTGTAATAGTGTTTAAAGCTTAGTAGTTTATATAAAATTAAAAACTTTTATTATTGTATTCTATAAGCGAGCTGCGCACCCCACTAAGTTTCTATAACTTTATAATCCAATAACTTTACAACGCTAGCAGCTATCATAATAATATTTTGCTACTAGATAGTTAACCTATTCCTTAGCCTTCTTATATGTTCTTAAGTTATGCCCAGTTTCGCCGCAGCATTTACAGTACTTTTGCTGTGGCACGTCTACTCTAGTATGCTTTCTACTCTGGCACTCTTCACCCTCAATCTACGCATCAATATTAGCTTGAGCAATTAGCTCTAAGCCCTCTGCTCTTGTTAATGTTCCTTGTTTCTGAATTCGCTTCTTTTTACGCTTTCTGCGTTATGTTGCAGCTTCATTTGCCTTTTAAAGGCTAGTGACTTGCGAGCGCAGTAGCACTGCTAAATACATTATCTGCTCAGCACCCTTAGCAAGCTGACCTAGCAACTCAATAATCGAACTAGGTGAACTATCTTGATGCTTTTGAATCCGCTCTTGAACTAGAGCCGTCTGAGAGCCTAGTTCAGCAGCATTACTGGGTGTTTTTGACTGCCAGGGGAGGTCCTCTTCAGCAGGTGGCAACAGCGTTCAAAGCTGAATATCAAGGTTTGAAAGCACTATATCTGGGTTATATGGGACTAAGCCAGCAGCTTGAAAGCCTGCACGGATGTTACTTTCCGTTATTAAACTCTGATAGGCTACGCTGAACGCTGGTAGGAACTCAAGCTTAGTAATGTGGCTAATGTAGTTATGCATGAGATCCTTAATCTACCGCCCATATGCCTGCTTCAGAGGCCCAAAACAGTCTACATCAAGTGGCTGAAGCAGATGCGACGAATGCGATGGCATATAGAGCATAATAATATTCTTTTCCTTATAAAGCTACTGAAATTCGAGCGAGTCGTGGCTCTCATGGCCGTTAATAACTAGTAGGCGACGTACGCCTACTGTACGGTCCTTTATATACTTATCAAAGTGCTGCAGCCACTTAACACCAAGCTTATTAATTATCCAGCCATTCTCACTCAGTAAGATAGGCCAATCTAGTGGTATAGCGTCGTCTTAATACCAGGCAGAGAGGTGGTGCTTCCCTGTAAAGATGATAAATAACAGAATTGCCTATCCTTGGGCATTAACACCCTAGATTACTATAACCTATTCGCGATTACCCGGCTGTACAGCCTTTAGCCAATGGCGCCTTTCAGAGCCTGTAACAACTTTACTAGTCAAAATAACGCCTATCTGAAAGCCAGTCTTGTCAAAGTTATAGATGTCTTCTTCAGCAATACCGTGCTTCTCAATCGTACGCTGTACAAGGTCGAACCAAGGCTTAATAATTGCAGGATCCTCACACAGAGCTCTTTGGTAGTCGTACTTTTAATTATAGACCATTTTGACCTCAGGAGTCCGGTTGATGAAGTTCTTTGGCTAGTTCTTACTAACATAGCCAGCAGAGCGTGCAGCGAGCAGTTAGTTGGCTATATTTCTCACAATAAAAAGCCTAGGCGGAAACCCACGCGAATTTAGGTCAAGAATATGTTCAACAATAACATATTTCTCTAGATTAGTGAGCTTCTTTGAATTGGGTTCACAATCGCGTCGTGAAGGAACTCCAGCAAGTCGCGACCTAAGCGTAGATTCAGGGACGTCGTAGACTGCTGCAGCCTCTCGCGCGCTTTCAAATTAGTGTCTTTTAATAGCTAAGATAGCAAGGGCTATCCTGCCTTCTTAATAGATCGATTGAATGTTGTTTAGTTAATGCATCGCGCTGGAAGGTTGGTAGGTTGCATTCTCTTGGCAAGGTGCACAGCTCGCTTAGGTGCGCAGCTCACTTATAGAATACGATAAGTTTTTTTTTATAAAAATAACTAGTATAGTTATAAAAAATGTACTTACTCTAATAAATTTATTTTAAAATATTTTATAAAAAAGTCTAAATTTAAGTTACTTTTTTATAAAAAAAAATTATAGTTGTATAAATAATATTTAAGTAGTCTATTAGCCTTTTTATATAAAAATATTTTAGTAATTTTCTAAAACCTTAGTAACTAAATTTATATAAGTTTTTAAAACTAAAGTTTTATTAATATTAATTATTAAAATAGCAAAAATTTTATATTTGTGTTTCTAAAATATTTATATAAAGAAAACTACCTTAATTAAATAAATGTTTATACTTAGTTTAAGTTTTTTATAAAACTTTCTTAGTAAAGCCTTTACTAAAAAGTTTTTATTTAATTTAGTATTAAATTTAAGTATATATTTAAATATAAATTTAAACTTTAAATAAAAACTCTTTAAAAAATAGTTTACTAAAAAAGTTTTTAAGTAGGTATTTAATTCTTATAACTAGTAGTTTATTTTAGTTAACTAATAGTTATGTTAAAATTAAGTAGTTAGTAATACCTTTAAAAAATAAGTTTAAGTATACTATATATAAGTAGTGTTAAAGTAAAAGCTTTTTAGTAAAAAGCTTTTTTAAAAAAATTTAAGTAAATAATATATTCTTTTAAGTAAGTTCAAAATTAAAATAAGTGCAAGTAATAAGTCTAGTAATAAAAAATATTAAAAAGTAACTTTTATAAGTTATAGTTAAAGTTAACTTTATACTTCTCTATTTATAGTTAGCTAAGAATTAGTTTGTAATTTTTAGTAACTATTTTAAAAAAGCTAATATTTTTAATATAATTTAAGTAATAAAAAGTTATACTAATAGTATATAAAATGTACTTTTTTTAGAGTATTTACTATTAAAACTAGTAAAATAAAAAAAATTTTAAAAAAAAGTAAAAAATAAAGTTTTTAAGTATAAACTAAAAGTCTACTAATATAACTTATACTAGTAGCTCTAGTATTAATTAAAGTAGTAATAAAATAGAAAAAGCTATCTTATTAAATAGTATATAGAATATTTACTTAATAGTTCTAAAAATTAGTTATTAAGTAAAAAGTCTATAAGTTAATAAAAATTTAGTGTTAAAAATATTTTAAAAAGTAACTTAACTTTAAAATAAAGCTTTTAGTAAGCTAGCTTAAAAAGTTTAAAAATATTCTTATTTATAAAAAAATTTAGATTTAAAAAAAAAAATAGAAATAAGTTAATTATTAGAATTTAAACCAGCTTATAAATTAAAATTTTAATAAGAAAATAAAGTAGCTTTAAAAAATATAGTTATATTTATTATACTTAAAGTATTAGCTATTATGATTTTAAGCTTTTTATTTAGCTAATTTAAAAAAAGTATAGTTAAAAGTATTAATTTTTATAGTATTAGAGTCTTATTATAATATAAGTTATAACTTATAGTAATATAGTATAAAAAGGTACTAAAAGTTATTATTATATAAAAATATTAAGTTTAGTATAGTTATTTAATATATTAAGAATTTTAATATCTACTATTATTTAGTAAAGCTTGTTATTTAATAATCTCCTTAATTATATAATTAAACTAATTTTGTTTAATTTAGTATTAGTAACTAGCTTATAAAATTTAGTAAAATAAATAGTAAAGTTTTTTTACTTTTAGTAAAATAAATTAAGTTTACTTAAAATAATAAGTTTTTTATTTAAGTTTTTATATCTAGTTAGTAAAAAGGCAATTAATTATTTTACTATATATATATTCTAATTTATAAAAGAGTTTACAAGTGTTACTAAGTTTTTTTCCAGTCTTAAGTATATATATAAAAGTTAGAAGTATTTAGTAAAATATTAGTTAGTATTACTTTTAAATTTATAGTCAAGTTTTCTAATAAAAATAAATAGGTTTTTTTATTTTCTAGTAAATATTAAAAAGTTAAGTAAGTAATTAAATTTTATTATTACTAATAAAGTAGTAGAACTTAGTATAAAAATTAATTTTACTTACTTAACTATAATTTAGAAAACTTAAAAATAAGTACTAGTTATAGTTATAAGTAGAGTTAAAATTATAAAACTTAAACTATTTTTAAATAAACTAGTAGTACCTACTAAGACTTTTTTAGTAGTAGTTACTTAAATAGTGAAATAAAAAAAAATAAACATAGTTTATTTTTAAACTTTTTATAATTTTTTTAAAAAGTATTAATAAATTTTTATTATTATACTTATTAATATATTAACTATACTTACTATTATTTTAGTACTTTAGTAAATACGTTTTATTTTATAATTATTTACTTCTTAAATAACTATAATGTATTTAATAAGTAAGTAACTTAGATAAGTAAGTAACTTATTTTAAAACTTACTAAAAAATCAAAAATTTGCACATAAACATCTCAATAACTACTTAATAATAAATTCTATAAATTGAAATTTAGGCTTTTTTATATGTATTACAGCTTCTATGAATGTTACATATATATTAGTTTAGTAAATTTTAAGATATAGTAATTTAACTTAGCTTTAGCCCCTAAACTTTAATATCTTAAAAACTACTAAACTAATATATATGTAACATTCATAGAAGCTGTAATACATATAAAAAATCCTAAATTTCAATTTATAGAATTTATTATTAAGTGGTTGTTGAGATTTTCATGTGCGAATTTTTAATTTTTTTAATAAGTTTTAAAATAAGTTACTTACTTATCTAAGTTACTTACTTATTAAATACGTTATAAGTTTAGTAGTTAAAATAAGAGTATTTAAAAAGTTAAATGTTTCACTAATAGTAGTAGTAATAGTAGTAATATAATATAGTATTATAAAAATACTATATATAAAAAGTTAAAAACTTAAAAAAAAGTATTAATTAATTACTATATATAGTACTAAGTAATAATTCAAAACATTATGTAAAAAAAAAAGTAAAATAAGTTATAAATAAAATATTTAGGTAAAAGCTTGTACACTAGTATAAAGCTAATATATAAATATATAATATAATAAAAAAGCTTATAAAAAACCTTTTTTAAAAGGCTTTTATAAAGTATTATAAGTAGTTACTATAATAAAAGTATACTAAATACTTTTTTTTATTATTAGTATTTTTACTAAAGTTTAGTAGTATAATTACTTATATTTTTATTACTTTTTAAATTTAAAATAGTACTTGTTTTTAAATAACTTATAAAGTACTTATATAAAATAAAAAGTAGTTTATACTATATATTATAAGTTATAGTTTTAAAAAGTTTTTTTATATTTATAGTTTATATAATAATATTATATAACTTTAACTATACACTTTAATAAATAAAGTATAACTATTTATAATATAATAAGTATATTTATTTACTTATATTAAAAACTTTAGTAGTTACATAAAGTTATATAAAATATTATTTATATAAGTTATTTTAATAATATAAAAATGTAATAAAAATAATTTTATTAATTTATTATATAACTTATTTTAAAGATGTTAAAAATAATATAAAAATAAGTATTAAAAACTAACTATTTAAAATTTAAAAAAAAAATTATATAGTAAATTTTTTACTTATATTTATATTTTATTTAAGTTTATTATAATTACTTAATTTTTATTAATTTTAATTACTTATATTACTTTTATAACTCTATACATAAAATGTTGTATTTTTTTTACTATTAGTTTTATTAATTACTTTAATAATATTAGCTAGTAATTTTACTTTATATGTAATAAACTAGAGCCTAGAATGGTTAACTAAAATAGTTATCTTAGCTTTAACTCCGTGTGTAATCACGTGATTTTAGTAATTTAATAGAGATTAGCTATTAAGTCTCTATAGCATACGTAGTTAACTTTTTATTAAATTTACTTTATTTATACCTAATTACCATCATTAGCCTGGATCTATTATATTATATTTATTATTTTAAAGTATTTACTTTACTTTTTACTTAGTATTTGTTTTTTTTAGTATACTTTTTAGCTAGTAGCTAGTAATTATTTCTTAAAGTATATACTATATTTTAGTTATTACTATTAATAATAGTTTTCTACCTATTATTATTTGTAATACTTACTTTTTTTAAAAAACTTTTAACTTAAAAGTTTTTTTTACTCTAAACTTTAAATATAAAAAAGCTAATTTTTTTTTTTTTGTAATATTATAAATATTTTTAAACCCTTTTTTTTATTTATTTCTAATAATGTTTAAAGCCAAGTTATTAACTATTTATAATTGCTATTTTATGAAATTAATTTAAAATTGTAATTATTTTATGCCAACTCTATATAATTTACGTGAGTATTGTGTAAAGTTTGCTAATTTTGCGATTTTTGGTGTTCATCAGGTGAGCCCGTGCGTCAGGTAATAGTAGACTCTAGTTGTTAAGTATTAGAAAAGGCATGGCTTTGAGAAGGCACGCTGGAAGGGCCATTATATACTTAAGGTCTACTGTTTTCTGGAGGGAAAGAAAGGGAACAGGTTTTGGGACCCTCTATTTCTATTTCCTGCAACCATCATGTGGGGTCCGAACCTGCGCTAAACAGGGATCCTGGTGCAAGCTGTGGCTAGTGTTGTTCTTGGCATCAAGGGAAAGTGCCTCACAAAAGCGGCGGGAAAAACCTCCAGATTCGGCAGCGAATTTCCCGTCAACCTGTGTTGAGCTGTAACATTCACGACGTATGCACCGCCACGTGTGCGGCACGGCCTGCAGGGGCACTTTCATACACTGGAATATATGAATACCCCTCCCGCCTTCTATCAATATTAGAAGTAAGTACTCACAATGCCTCCCAAGAAGCGCTCCGATTCTTCCTCTACCGTATTTTCTTGCATCAAGTGCGCAAAGTCGTTTTCCAGCCGGACCGCTCTGACAGATCATGGCCGCTCTACCGGCCATTTGATACCCTGCACCATCCGTGGGTGCAAAAGGGCATTTACTAGCCAGGGAGCACTTGAACAGCACGTAGACTCGCCCACTCATCAAGGTGGACGACCAAAACAACCTACACCACGGGGGTCTTCCCAAAAGATTCAAGCGTCCTCCACCCCAAATAGGTCTGCGGAACCCATCCAAACTTCAGTCACCGCCAGTAGCAGCATCGCCGCCACCATGGGCAATACGTCAGGCCAACTCAGGACCTCACAAGCTTCTCGCGGGAACGTTAGAACTCCAATGACCGCCTTAGCAACTTCTTTCCCTTGCAACCTCTGCAAACGTTCCCCCGAGACCGCTGAAGCGCCAGGGGCTCACTCCAAATCGACAGTGCACGCATTTCCACATGTGCGCAATAACAGCAAGAGCTCCCCCCACTCTAAAACGGATGTTGAGCTACAAGGGAGATCCTCAAGTCTCACCCCGTCGTCAATGAACGAAGGTTCACAGCCCGAACAGACACGTTCGTTTTACGAATCTTACACGCCATACAGCGTGGACCTTTGCTATCTTGTCACTGCCTCTCGGAGTAGTGGGGTGCCTTTGATCTCTCCGCTCAAAGTGGATGGTGGGAACGCTTTTCTACTCGTTCCGCAAAATCCGCAGAAACGGCCACAATTAAAGTCTTCAGCCATTTTAGGCAACTGCAAGTTTTGCGGTCTTTCCCTCACGAGCTGGGAATCTCTCGGGTCCCATTTCATGTCTTCAGCATGCAGCACTTTGGCTGGACCTTCAGTTACGGAGAGGGGACCTATTAACCCCATGGAATCCTTACACGAGCGAATTACTCTTCAGAAAAGGGTTGCCGTGTGCACGGAAGTACGGGAGCCGCAAACCAATCTCGAACTAAATCGACCATGCTTTGGAATGCAGTCGAGATTTAAGTGGTCCGTCATCCCCGAACCTCAGCAGTCCGCAGCATTGGCCGCCCTCGCCTCTAGGTGCCACTCTGATGCCACTCTTGTCAAGAACAAGTATATCGCAGGACCGGGTTACGTCAAGATTCTGGGAGTCGAAGTAGCGCCATCTCTCGTGCCCCAGCCAACCCCTACCCATGATCCACAAACGACGAAGCGCCGTGCGGTGGCGCTGGACTGCGAAATGGTGGGCGTTGGCAACCGTGAATCCGAAGTAGCACGCATTTCGGCCATCGACTACATCACTGGCGAGGTCCTCATTGATACGCTTGTCCAGCCGACGCGACCGGTCACGGACTGGCGCACGAAAGTCAGCGGAATCACGAAGGCAGCCATTACCGCTGCCGTAGCTGAGGGACGGGCATTGAAGGGATGGCAAGAAGCGCGGGCCGAATTGTGGAAGTACATCGATGCTGATACAATTCTAGTCGGTCAAGCACGGAATCACGATTTTGATACGCTCAGGATTCAGCATTGGCGAGTCGTAGATTCGGCGATTTTGGCTAAGGATGCTGTAGGAGCTGGCGTGAATCGGCAGTGGGGCCTCAAGACTCTATGTAATCAATTGTTGGGCATTGAGATACAGAATAATGGGAAGAGGGGCCACGACTCAGTGGAGGATGCGTTTGCCGCGCGGGAAGTGGTGCTATGGTGTTTTAGAAATGATGAGGATTTGCTGAGTTGGGGGAGGAAGCAGAAGGAGGAATATATCGAGAACAAGAAGCGAGCACGTGAGAGAAAGCGAAGAGCTGGCAAAAGACAAAAGTTGCCGTCGCAGTCCCGCTTCAGATCTTACGGTAGCGCTAGTGATGATGAGATCATGAGATGGGAGGACATTGCTGACGATTGTGGATGGCCGCATCCGGATACAGGCTATGACCCATGGTCGGATTAGGGTGCAGTCATCGTATGGTGGGATAGTAGCGCCGGAGGCTTCTAATTCGGGTATGATTCATGTAGCGATGATCCACTCATGACTTTCCCTTCCTCAGGACCGAATGATAGTCTCATGTGCTGCTTCCACTCAAGCTTATCCCATGCTGCAAGACCCTTGGCCTTCCGCTTCCCCTTCGCGCCCCCGACTACGAGTACACGGCTTTGTTTCTGTCACTTCCCCCTCTCTCTATTCATTCGCCGCACGAAAAGCGGAGTTATGAGGCACTTTTTGAGATGTCCTATACCACTATCGCCTCTTTTTATCTCCATCTTGATTCCAACAAATCCAATTATCCAAACGCTTCCCTACCTAAATTATAGAGTAACGATACATGTAATTGGAGCAAAAAGAGTGTGGGTAATGTAAGGAACGAAATCTAGCTCTAAGATGTGTAGCACTACCACTAGACTATATACCCGCTTTTGTTATGATAACCGGGATTCTATTTTACGTATATAGGTAAGGAAATAAAAGGGGAAGAGGCAAAGAGTCTTGCTTGAAGTAAAAATTAGGGCGGGTCAGAAAAGTGTTGGGCCCAGGATGTTGATCCGGGAGTACATCGCCGACGAGGCCTTGCCTCGGGCTCCGTACTGCTTACGATCGTGGTTACGGATGGGTTTGTGGAGATGGGTTGGGGTGCTTAATACAAGGATTTTCAAATTCTGCAGGGGCTGCAACATGGAGTTTGAAGGAAAGGCCGAGGTTGTACTTGATATTGCTTTTCAGCGGCTCCGTGTGAGAAGTGAGGTCAAAGTATTATTGGGAGAATTGTCATGGGAATCAGCGCATTGGGTAACGGATGGTGTGTTGTTTCATTTTGTAGCAGACTTTGATGTCCGATGATAGTGAAATGGGTATGACGCCACAAGAGTAAGGGGACCTGGCAGTGGTTCAGGTGTTTGAAGCAACGGAGTTTGTTCGTTATAAGACAACAATTTCAGTATATTCTTCTCGCCCGCCACTCTTTTTTAAATCTTTCCCTTCGGTGCCTTTTCTATTTCTTTTTTTCTTTTTTTTTAGAACAACCCTTTCCATCATTAAGACCTTTCCTCACTTTTTGTCTTTAAATGAGGCATAATCGGGACAAAGCTCGACCTACCAAAGATAGCATACATTGCATGTGAAAGGTGCCTAGTACGTACACTCTCCCATCATGTATTCCGTTTTAGGACATAGAACCAAGATGCCCATTAGCCCGACTCGGTAAACTGCTAGGATTGGCTTTAAGTTCGCTGACCTCCTTCTACCTCCATATTATTGGAAACCCAAGTTATACAATAAAACTCACGACGGTCGCGCATAATGCATTCCATTAACTTCCCACGAAGTACTCCCCAGGCTCTAACGGCGCTGAAACTGTTGCGCCGAGTATCTAGATAAGAATCACCTCAACAACTGAAAGCCAATACTTTTCTGACCAGAGTAGCTGTCCTAAACTTTCCGAGCATTAAGCGAGTCTCCATGCAAGTGATAGAACTACAAAGTGATTATGTCGACCCGTATTAGGAAGAAACTTAGGAAAGCTTATCATTTTATTCAGATGGCCATATATGGTTGGCAAGGTCATAACACTTCGGATACCTTCTAGGTTGAATAGCACTTCAGCGTAAGATTCGCAATCGCGTGTCATCAAAGGCAAAATCGTTAGACCCTTCCAGCCAATTACTATAGCTCCGGTGATGGTAGTTCGGATCCACGAACCGGCACTGTTATTCAAGGGTGATTTTATACTCAGAGTCTACGGCCGGGACGTTATGGTAGGGACTCGACGTTATAATCGCACCAAACTATGGGCACTTCGTCTCGATATAAAGTATCGGCAACTTCTGCTTTCTGGCGCTGATCTTGATCTGCCCAAGGAGTTGGACACCACCAATGAGTATGGTTTTTGCTACGAAGACAGTGATTAGGAAGACGAGGATTACGTAGATCCAGAGGATATGGGTGACTCTCGGAGTTGGAACGAAGCGCGTCGTGAAGGTTTCGTTCATGCGTTTTGCAGGAAGAGATATCGTTCTGAGGCAGAGGCGTACCGACCGACTGAAGATATTGGCGGAAAGGATGTGCCACGGCTTATCGCTTATTGCGACATTCCAGATTATCATATTTCAACCCATACAGATGCGAATCTTCAATATGAATTTGCCGAGACGTCTGGCTCCCTGGTCCAATACGTTCACGGCTTCTCCACTGATAGAACTCTACGAAGCGCCGAAGAAGAAGCCAAAGCTCTGAGAGAAACAGGGTAGTACATCTGTGATGATGCGGTCCGGATACTATCTAAAATAGAGAAAAGAGGTATTGCCGATTACGATCCGAAGCCTTATAAGTTAACGATTCACTGGGATCGATTGGAATAAGATGTAAGGTTAAGCCGGTAGATTTTGGAGACAGTGAGCTTGGAGAGGAGGTGGAGTCTGATTAGGAGTGGAAGAAAAGAAAGCGGCAATGCATGGTGAGGAGAGGCAGATTTGGATGGGGATGGAAGGTTTGTTGAAGAGTCGGGGAGTGGGTTTGTGTATACGAAGTCGCAGCATTTTTAGAGGTTGGATTATGATTTTAGGAGGGAGGAGGGTTGAGGATAGGCTACATTGGGTTTATACCGCCCCAGTTAAGAAGAGGTGGGACTTGTCATTGCGCGTATACAACAGAGCACATCACCTGCAAGGCTCCAAAACCGTGACTTTGGCTCTACACCTCCTGTCGTTATGGCTGCAGAAAACTTATGGAGGTAAAGTAGCCACCTATAGAAGAGGATATTGGATTCAGCGGAATATGTGGTGTAGCATGTACGTTGAAGTCCTGCGTATATTCCGTAGCGTGAATCAACGGACTGTAAAGGTCTACCCAAAAGCATGACGAGGGAACAACAAATTATCTATGAAGTTATTTATGTCTCCATCTCCTTCACTCTTCCAACCCGCTAATTTGACTTGTAGAAAGCGACGTATTTCACTTGCATACCGCCTCCAAGGCCCCCAACCGTCTTCGAATCCGGCTGGCCCCCAACTGCAGGGAAATTTGACCCAACCGCAACATTGAGAATTGGAAAAAATGCTTTATGCGCGATATTTCCCCACAAGACCGGGTCATTCACCTGAGCCCCAGTCACGGTATAAAAGTTCTCACCATCAACGTACCATTGAATCTTCTCGTCGAGCCAGTCACTTGCCCCGCGATTAATTTTGATGGCGAAGGTGTGAAATGCTTCCACGGTAAAGGTCTTCTTTGCGCTTGGTCCCCCTTGCGAGATCTGCTCTCCGCCGTGGAGGCCGTAGTGTAGCGATGCAAGCGTGTAATCCACGCCATGAGCATTTTCCATAACGTCCCATTCCCCGCACTCAGGCCACGGCACCGATGGATTGTTCCGAATATTTTTTCCGAGAGCCCAGAAGGCAGGCCAGATCCCCGCCTGCTGGTCAAATGGAAAGGTACCGGTTCGAAGCTCTGCTTGTAATATCATGCGATGGCCATCGGGGCACGAGAAGGCGGATTTCCCTTCGAGCCGAGCGGAGGTCCAATGGCCATTGTTGTCCTTTTGTGGAGTGATGTGAAGAGCGCCGTTACCGGAAAGGGAGGCGCTGTTCGTGCTGCTGGTGTAGGTTTGGACCTCACGGTTGCCTTCGTTGGGACCTCGATTGACGATGTCCCACTTGCTTGTATCCGGCGAAGAGCCTTTGGGGCCACTGAAGTCGTCAGACCAGACGATAGTGTAATTAGGTTGGCCTGGTACAGGCATTATGAGGGCCTATGCAGTGATCGTGTAGCAAAGGATATCGAGAAGTTAAGGCTCGGAAACTGGGTTATTAACTTTGACACAAGTATTGTAGAGGGTCAGTTTAGCTTTTGTAGCTGGGGTTCCTAGGTTCAGAAGCCAGACCTCGAACTCCTCCCCGAAGCCGACGGCAAGTCACACGGTGTACAAGCCGTATGAACTGGATGAATAATCCCTCATTTTGCTTCCTCATTTCCCATCCTAATGAAACGTCAATATCCTTCTATTAACCCTACGTTGGCAAACCTATCATAAAGCAGAAGACTCGGTGGGTGAGGCAAGTTCCAGCTGGCTGGGGAAGCACTCTCTCACGTCAGACAGAAATAGGTGAGAGACTGACGCCACATTTCAATACTCTACACGGCCAGAGCTGAACTAAAGCTGATGATGAGTAATTAGAGCTTCAATGATCGGTGATCAATCGGTGCCATCTGCTCCACGAACTAAAAAGTAAGCCACCGCCAGGAGCATTACCAGAGATCTGTGCTCCCTCTGTTAACGACTACAAAATGTTTGTAAACCTAGATATAGGTCGTACGGATTTGAAATTCTAAATTCGGGCAGGAACTACGAGGTGCACCAGAAGATCCCACGTACTGTATAAAGTCAGCGCCTATTATTAATTACCCAAGGGGGCTTGGCTTCTAATAAGTCCAACCCTACCGGAAGAGCTCTGAGTACATAAAATCTAATTCCGGGCCTCGAACAAATTTCTCTACTTTACGTCGTCGAAGGAAGGGACATACCGTTCGCGTTTTCTCATGCCTTCATGCACTTTTCTCCCTTCAATAAGAGTGATCCTAGGAGACGTTGTCATAATAAAATCAGTTTTATAGGGTAGAGACGAGGTCTCATCTGGCGTAATTTCATCACAGTACAAAAACGAATTAGAAATTTGTAGCTCGAAAGCTATTCAATTCAATATGCCAGGGAGAAGACTCCAGCAGAAGGGATTCATGTTGAAGCCAATTTATGTCTCTACTCACAGCCATCGACGATGCTACATCAAATTGGAAATATGCTATTAGGATCCGTTGTCGTATGCATCCGGTGAGTTGAAGCAGCAGATCGGCTCGAATTGCTAATCGTCGGCGCAGATATAGGTCCTCGGCGACAACCATTCGTTTAGATCGTAGTGCCTATCTACATCTTCATTTTGTAAAAACCATTTTCATTAGCTGGCTGGCTATTTCCAGGCATAGTAAAGTTGAGCAAAGACATGTTTATATTTTCGCTTTCTCTGCACGTTGTGCTTTAAATTTTTTTTATTTTCCTTTTATTTTATTTTATTTTTTCCCACATTCAGACCAATGCCCCAAACAAGACGTTAAATTGGACGGTGATGTCACTTGCTATTTGTTAAAGTGTGTTGCAAAACCGGCTTCACCCTGAATGCGCTTTTCAACTTTCTCCGCACGGTCCGCTTCGCCAAGCCATCATTAAAATAGCCGATGCCAAGAGATCGCGCTTAAAGTTACATTCTCTCCTCGACCACCTTCCCTCTGCCACGCGCTGCTGCCTGATTTTAAGACAGGTTTGATGTATGCCCAATCGTGAGCCTACCAGGTACTATGAGACTCATCAATACTATCACGGGCCTCTTCGAGGAGTTTATTGGCAGGAACATACCAAAGTACGCGATTCTCTCCCATACGTGGGATGAAGAGGAGGTGTCGTTTAAGGATATGGGCGATCCATTTCGCAACACCAGGAAGGGATATCGCAAGATCGAAATGACTTGCCAGATAGCGCGCCGAGCTGGACTCAGCTACGCGTGGGTCGACACTTGCTGTATCGACAAATCTAGTAGCGCAGAATTAACTGAAGCCATCAATTCCATGTACCGGTGGTATCTACGCTCGGATATCTGTTACGCCTTTCTTGCGGATCTCCCCGCCTCCGTATCATTAGATACTGTCCTATCACGTTGCCGGTGGTTTACGCGGGGTTGGACACTGCAGGAACTTATCGCTCCCGAGGACATTTACTTCTTTGATCAAGACTGGAATAACAGAGGTTCTAAGAAAGACCTGGTCGAACATCTTTCCAGGATCACAGGTATTAACGCGAGCGTTCTACGTCACGAACAGCATCTTTCATCGGTGGCCGTGGCTCAGAAGATGTCTTGGGCGGCATATAGGGAAACTACTCGGATCGAAGATACAGCATATTGTTTACTTGGACTGTTCAACGTAAATATGCCTTTACTATATGGTGAAGAGGAGAAGGCATTCCGAAGATTGCAGGAGGAGATCATCAAATCCACAGCTGACCTTAGTATATTTGCTTGGAGAATCCCATCCGCTGCAAGGAACACAAAAGGACCTAAAGCCCGCGTCTTTTGCGGCGTTCTAGCTGAAACACCTCTCGCCTTCGCTGGGTGTGCGTCACTTGCGAGAGAGCCAAATCCTTGGCTACGAGAATTTTCGGTTTCAAATAAGGGAGTGAAAACTCAAATTCAGATACTCTCTGCGCCAATTCCTGGCACGCGAGCATCTCGCTATATATTACCACTCGACTGTTCTCAGGCCTATCAAAGGTTCCTCGGGGTACGTCTCAGGATGTGCGGTCCCGATCAATTCATTAGAGAGGATCCATGGACTCTTGAAGAATACACGGAACGTTTCTTTCCAAACGCTCCTAGAGAAAGATACCTTTTGACAGAGCTTCCGGAAATAAAGATGTGCCCCGATCCTCAGATCTGGGATATGAGCCCATTTATAGCTAAAACACGATCACATGTTCTTCAGGTCAGTCTGCCGTTGGAAATGGAGATTTACGATGCTTGGCCGTGGGGTCGCTTCGATGATGAAGACCAACTATTCTTCGTGTCCGGGAACCCTAGATGGGATTCTGGTGCATTGAGACTCTGTGCAAATTTTACCTCAGTAGGTCGACGCGAGACTAAAGTTGAATTTGAGTGCATGTTTTATGTGGTATGCTGGTCTGCGCTGGAATTCGGGCGTCTACAGTGCACGTTGGTGGACTACCGGTCATATCCAACTGAGTTGCACGAAGTACAGTCTCAAATCGCTGCATGGGACCATGATACGACCCAGGTCCTGGAACAATTGGTGTATCACAGAATTCCAAGATCCTCCACAGCTAGTTTTAGGATTCCCGGAACACAAGCAAGTGCTGTGGTGTCATTCACGCCAACTTTAGCGAGCGATCTAAGCATCTGCCAGAACAAATTCTGGAGGGTAGAGTTCTTTTGTAAAATCTGCGATGCTGAGAAACTTCCTCAAATTAATCATGAAGACTGGATCCTTTGAGGAATAGTAAATTATTATGGTACTCTCAATGAAGATGAAGCGAATCAAGAGTGGTTCGGCTCAAGTGTCTACCAAGAGCTATAGCGTGGACCGTGTGCTAGGAAGACATGCACATAAGAAACCCGGAAACCGATTCTGCAGCCCACTGTATCTATTATCGAAGCAACTGTACACCACCGAGATCGACCACCAGGGAAGATCATTTTCCTTTTCATCGATAGGAAGGGAAACTATCACCGGACATTCTTTTAAATTCATTGTGCACACTTATTCAATCGTTTCCCGCGTTATCGCGGTCCCAAGGGCCCACCGCTGTGGTACCCGGCGCGCCGATGGCTATCTCAACCCCTGAACGCAATCCTGGTCCAACACCATTCCTAATCGATCCAACAGCACCAACGAAAGGGCGTACAAGGAAACTCACCGAGAAGGGCGCGCAATATCGAAGACCACAGGAACAGCCAGACACCTCCTCAGATAAGATTGAGTGCATCCAGGACGAAAGAAGCCAACTCAATCCCCAGGCAAAGAAAAACGCTATGAACAAAGAGTTACTCATCGCCCTGATAGAAATTACTTAGCAGCAAAACGAAACCATCAAGAAACTAGAACGTGAAGTTACAGAAATAAGACAGGAACAGCAAACTCTTATAGACCAGAATTCTAACCTTATTGACGAGATCACCTAGCTCAAAACGCGTCTTGATAACCTTTCCGTATCAACCCCTATCGCGCGTTCCTGGGTGTTGGTGGCGGCAGCAGGCAATCCCACTAGATCGAACGCCACTATAGGTCAAGCAGCAAGCCACAAACACCACTCTCTAATCAATACGTTTCATTGCACGGTCGATATTTCGAGAGCGGATAATAAAGGAGATAGGATCTTAGCAAGCACGGTCAGAGCCGCAGTCAAGAAAGAGATCCGCATAATAGACGACTATAGCAAATGGCGATGCCGCGCCGTGACCGTCAACCAGAAGAACCTGAATCAGATTAAAATCGCCTGCCGAAACGAAGCTGAACATTAGCTGGTGAAGAGCGTTGCAGAAATGAAGATTAGAGCTGGCGTACAAGTACTGCGCGATGAGCTCTATCTAATCAGAGTCAATAGCGTCAAACGAATGGCAGTACTGGATGAAAATAACGAGGTCAGGGCAGGCGCGGCGGAGACCTTCAGCAAGGAGAATAAAACAATAGTCACCAAGATTTCATGACTGAGTAAGAAAGACATCCTAAAGGCCTATAGGTCAATAGTAGTTTACCTAACCAAAAAGAGTGATGTAGGAAGGTTCATCACAGAAGGCTACTTCCACGCCGGAGGAGAATCTGGCACGACTAGAGTCTTCGAGTACCGACTATAACCAGAACAGTACTATAACTGCCAAGAGATTGGCTACAAGGCATTCTAATGCAAGAACGCTCAGAGATGCGTGAGGTATGCTAAGAGCGGCCACCACCACAAAGGCTACACTAAAGCGGTTCTGAAGTGTATTCCGTGTGGAGGCCCCTATAAGTCGTTTAGCAGAAACTGCTAGAAGCTCTACCTACCTCAACATGAGTAGCACGCTCCGCATGATTCAGCTGAATGTAAGAAAACAAGGCGAAGTACATAACAGTTTAATAAACAATAAAGAGATACAAGGTACGGCAGTATTGGTAATTTAAGAACCTTATGCGTAGAAAATCCAGGGCCGGCTCCTAATAACTCTAATATAGTATTACAAATAGACTAAGATGGTCCTGTCGTTCTGTAGAGAAGGAAGATGGCTAATCTAAAGCATGCTCTAGGTAAACAAAGAGATAGAGGCAGAGCAGGTGCGGATGGAATCTCTAGACATAACAGTAGCAGTTATACGACTCCAGAAGCGTCAGGTCCTAGTAATATTAGTGTACGTGCCTAGAGGAGACCACTAAGTGCTATGAGAGTTATATAATAACCTACGTAAGGCTATTCACAAGATAAGGCGAAACGCCAGCACGATAGTAAATATAGTGATTATAAGAGATTTCAACTGACATAACCAGCTTTAGGGAGGGGAAGACGTAACTTTAGAGAGGCAGAATAAGACAGACCTAATTATTAATTTAATAACTGAGTTCGTACTTAGTAGCCTGCTTTTACAAGGCACGAAGACGTGGCATAGCAGAGATTATAAGACAACTATTAATCTAGTACTGGTATTAGAAGAACTGATGAATACAACGCTTAAATATAGAATATATAAGACAGAACATAGCTCAGATCATCGAGCGATTAAGACTATCTTTAATATCTTAGTTCTAGTACTAAAGTAGCAGGAGCAGCTTCTGCTTAGAAACACACTCTAGAAAGAAATTAATACTAGAATTATAAGAATACTTGATACTATTATAACTAGGGGCACTATATAGCAGCAAACGGATTAACTAATAGCGGTTATTCTAAAAGCGGTCTATGCCTTAACACTAAAGGCCTAGCTATCACTATATATAAAGAGATAGTAAATAACGGATTTAACGTAACTATAGTGTATATACACATATTAGAGAAACTACGCCTAAACTAAGAGGCATGTAAGATAAACTAAATCTAATCTTAAAAATATAATAAAAAAAGCATTCAAGTAGTATTATAATGCCATTTAATAATAATAAAAAAAAGCACTAGAATAAATTTCTAGTAGATAACGATAACATTTAGAATGTAGCTAAATACCTAAAGTCTGGTGATAAATTAGTATTTAGGAAAGTACTACAGCTCATTAAAGCTAACGAAACAGTTACAACTAATTATAAGAAGTAAATAGAAAAATTACTAACTATATTCTTCTTTCCGCTACTAGACGGTATTAATAATAAAGGACCTAGGCTATAGAAAGCTCTAATATCAATGCCAGCTATTATACTAGAGAAAGTAGAAAAATAACTATTTACTACAAAATTATAGAAAGCACCTAGAGATAATGGGCTACCTATAATAGTCTAGAAAAAAGTCTAGCCAATAGTTAAGTATTATATTCTAATACTATTTTAAGCGTTCTTAAAAGAAGGAACGCTATTTAACTAATAGTAATATACAAAGATCATACCTTTTAAAAAGCCTAGGAAAGAGAACTATATAATTATAAAAGTCTAGAGACTAATCTTACTATTAGTAACTTTAGAGAAAGTACTGGAATTAATATTTATAAAAAGGATCTCATACGCGGTAGAGATATACAGCCTTTTTTCTACTAACTACTTTAAAGCCTGTAAATAATAATTAGCTAAGTAAGTACTTATACTTCTATAAGAGTAGATTTACACCGCCTAGCGAGATAATAAATCCTTAGTCTAGTTAGTTTTAACATTAAAGGAGCGTATAATAGAGTCTGTAAAGAAAAATTACTATAAAGAATAAAGACACAAAGCATACTAGAGAAGCTGCTTTAGTAAATAGAGGCATTCTATTTAGAATATATTATAACTATCTAAATTAATAGCTAATTCTCTAAGGCCTGAAGTCTACTATAGACTGGCCTACCCTAAGACTCTCCTCTATCTCTAATCCTGTTCCTATTCTTTAATACTGATTTGGTATAGAGATGAATTAATAGCTATAGAGAAGTAATTACGTTTGTTAATAACTTTACTATATAGGTTACAGGATCTATAGTATAAAGTAACTAAGAGAGTATTAAAGCCATCATTAGTGATACTCTTAACTAGAAGAGAAGAAATAGAGTAATATTTAAAGTAAATAAGACTGTAATTATATACTTCACCTGCAAGCTCTATAAGAGCGTTATAGAAACTTTTAATATTAAAGAACAAAGCATTCCACCTAAGGACCATATTAAGATACTTAGAGTATATATAAACGCGAAGCTTAAGTACTAAGAGCACATTATAAGGGCAGCATCTAAAAGCCTAGAAGTAATAATAAAGCTTAGATAGCTTAGAGGCCTCTTACCGTTAATAGCATAACAGCTGTACATGTTAATAGTTGTTCTAGTAGTAGACTACGCCTCTAACATTTAAATACACGCCTTTAATTATAAACTTATAGGACCTATTAACAGAGTCTAAAAAATAGGAGCATAAGCTATTGTGGGAACGTTTATAATAGTGGCTATAAGTATAGCAGAAGCAGAGGCCCACATCACTAGTATACAGAATAGGTTCTAGAAATAGGTAATTAAGATATAAGCGGATATCTACATACTGCCTGAAACCAACCTACTAGAATGCGAAAGTTTAGGAGATAACATTACTCACTGCTCTACCAGGTAGCAGAGGCACTTAAGGATATAATAATAAAGGAGTTAGAAACCATTAACCCGTGCACGTTGGCACTATAGGAGAAAAGAGTGCATACCGTGGTTAATAAATTAGCATTAAAACCACTAGATATAGACTAGGCGGTACGCATTACTGTAAGCAGTTCAGCATGGAATAGTATAGTTAGTATGGGCGGAGCGGTCGAGATGCATAAGTCAGCACGTAGTAACTAAAGAAACGAGATCCTATTCTTCTCTATAACATTAGATAAGAGAGATGAGCAAATCCTGTATTCTAGAGAGCTAGTAGTAATAGCGAATGCTTTTAATAGGCTACTAAAGCTTAAATTCCGCAGTATTATGCTAATTACGAGAAATAAAGCTGCTATACTCTTACTTAGGAAACTCTGCTAATAGTCCGAATAAGAGTATATTAGCCGCACCTATAAATCCATCAGAGCACTAAAAAGAGATGGAAATACAATAATAATACTATAGCTGCGGTTAAGTGAAGAAAACGCACTGCTAAGGCTTGCTAAGGTAAAGGTAAAAGCGGTAATGAGACAGGGTGCCACCCTATAGACATAACTCCCCAGAATGCGATCGACCACTCTTAACATTGTGCAAGCTAAGCATCATGCCACCGCTAAGGGGTTACCAAAAAACGTCAGGAATTACTCTAAAAGAATAGGCAAAGCATTACCAGGCAAACATACGCGACAGCTCTATGACTGACTATCATAGAAAGAAGCGAACACGCTCGCCCAACTCAGGACAGGCATGGCAAGACTGAACGTATACCTCCACTAAATCAATGCTGCGTCAACAGATTAGTGTGAATGCAGACAAGCGTAAGAGATAGTAGAACACTTTCTCTTCCAGTGCAGAAGATGGATAATGCTCCGAACAGAGATGCTACAATGCACAGACACAGGCAGAGGGAATCTATCTTTCTTCCTCGGCGGAAAGACTACAGCTGATGATGAGAACTGGACTCCGAACATGAACGCTGTCTGAGCAACGATACGGTTTGCAATAGCCACAGGTCAACTTAATGCAAACTAACGGCAGACTAATCAGGACACCTAATTACCCACCTAACTAACACCCAACCCGACTCACTAATATATCACCTCATGCCACAGAAAGCAGACACCGCTTCAGTTGCTGAAGATAGGACGCTGAACACTTGGAGAAAAGCATTCAAGCAGTCTACTAACAACATTACTAACCCACGAGAAATCGAAGAGAAATGTTAAATGAAGGAATATGAGGTATGAATGGCGTTTTGTATGGGCTTGAAGGAGAACAGGACCCACGGTAGGAAATGTATTAGTAGAGCAGTGATAGTAGCCCTTTCGGCTCAGCCGCCGGGCGTTAATAAATTGTGTGTGTATCTATTATCTAAGGTAACTTAATAATATCACTTACTGAAAAGGCTTTCAGGACACAATATAATTCCTAATGCTGAAAATTGTACGGAGATAGGGCATTTGGGCGGGGCAGTCTGGGAACTCAGGAGACAGCGCGTCTAGAGAGATGTACTATTAAGCGCAATCTCTTGGCTTAAAACCATTTTAAGGATGGCTCGGCGAAGCGAACCGTGCGAAGAATTTCGTTGGGTCCTGTTGGGGTGAAGCCGGTTTTGCAACGTACTGTAGGAATTTGGACTTGAGTTTGGTATAGTGACTATGACCTAGGCTTGGCCAGAACATAAAGTCTCCTTTGTGCCTGGTTCATTTCTCTTCACTCTCTACACGTAACAATCATTGCACAACACTATCACTACGTCTTCCATCAATTACCCGCTCAACACCGCCACCTCTCCGAAAAAAGTGAAAACTCTACGGTGCGTATCGGGGCTAGGCAAACGTGCCCTTCATGATTTGAATTTCTGTTAACTCGTTTCAACCCCCCAGAGCTCTATATAGTCCCAGAAACCGATATTTGCAAACGTCACTATGATCTCGGTATCATCACCAAGCTGCGGATTCGGGATCCAACAAATCGCAGAACCAACTCAGTTCATAAAGGCAGAATCATCAAGCCCTTTGAACCGCTCACAACGGCATCAGTCATGCTTGGTCGCATCTATGAGTCAGCTTTCCATACCAAGGGAAAGTTCGTCCTCAAGGTTTTCGATCGGCACTCCATGTCATCCTTCCGACAGGAGGAGGAGCACATGCCACCTCTTACACCTGACCTAGACCTCACGTTTCAGCAACTTCAATTCACTGAAAAAGTCGCAGCCCTCGAAAAATATCTCAGTACGGCTGATACAGTTACGCCTTCTGCAAAGGCGATGAGGAAGTCCCTCTGTTCTTGGAAGCCAGAATCCACGGTTTTTGCCGCTAAATGTTCAATAGAGAGCGTGAGGTCTACCGCCGACTTGAAGATATTCAAGGCCGAGACGTTCCCCGCCAAACTGCGTGCATCGAGCTTGCATATTACTATGCGTCGAAGTACACATACCGAGACGTCAGCTCGCCTATTCTAGATATTCCCGACATCTTCATGGAATACATCAGAGGCTTTCCACTATCGAACATCTATGAGGCTGGACAACTACCAGCCCGGAGGGATACTTGGCAGGGCATCTGCGAGGACGCTATTCGTGTCATCAACGTCATTCGCGGTAGGGACATCATAAACCGGGACGTTAACGTGCGGAGCTCGGTTGTTTGCCATAATCCAGTCTCAAAGACGTACGAAGTTCGCTTGATCGACTTCGGACACTGCGATTTTCGCAATGAAGGGAGTTCGGATCGAGATTAGAATGCAGACCAGGCAGGCCAGAATGAAGAGGGGCCTATCGGGATGATCATAGAGCGGAGGCTGGAACAGCTACGAGACGGAGGCTTCCGTTATGACGAGTCCGAGAAGGGTAAATAGCTTCTATACGATTTCAAGGGAGAAGGTAATTCTCGGATTTAAGTAAGCCTGGTCGTCTCTTGGACAGGTGGGTAAGATGTAGTTTTGCCCACCGGAAACATATTGCCATTGTAAGTAGTGGACTCCTCTTCTTCCTTCACAAATAGTCTAATAAAAGGTTCACATGGCATTCGATAATTGCTTGATTGCGAGTTCTACTGCAAAATACGATACTGACATTGAATATGTAAGAGTGTAGTTGGCTGAAGGCACAAACTTTGTTCACTTCACACAACTTCATAGCTTGGATTAGTATATGTTGTGACGAGTTCAAAGAAGTATAGAATTAGTACGCTCTATTTGTAAGATTCTACCTTCGCTGAAGTAAATACGTAAGTAGTTACAAGCATGAAGGCCGTGAAGTCAATCAGAATTTTCATGGTAGGGATCTTGAGCCCGCATGATGATACTGCAAAAGATGTATAGACTGACCATTAAGATACCAAGAAGGCGGGAAGGAAGAGAGGAATATTGGGAAGGCAGGACACAGGGGAATTGGAACACCAAATAGCAGTCGCCGGACTTCATCTGCTCGTGAGTGCATATTTCCTACCACAACAGCCACCATTGTGTTTAGACATGTCTATTTAGCCTCACCAAGTTTTCTGTAATCACCGTTATAAGCTGTGTAGCATCAGATCAAAGGTGCTGGAGGACATCCATTTGCGATGCATCTTTCAGAGTGCCACTTTCTCTTGGCTTAAACATTTAAATTCTGTGAACGATTCGAATGCTTTCACTGGCCTGCACCTAATCATTGCCATTTAGGTCTTTCATTCCACCATGAAACTACATATAAACTTGTCACTTCACTCCTTACCAACGTGGAAATCTTCCTTGTTCTGACGCACCAACAAACATGGCTTCCTCTATTCCCATTCCACGGTGGATATCAAGGCAAATTGATGCTCGATAGTAACATAGTGTCTAACTCTGACTTCGTGTAGTTCTCAAGAAATTTCTGCTCAATACAGCTCTCTGAGGCCGGACTTCGAAGGGGGGATTTCTTAAAGTTGAGGATATGGTCAACCTTACCCCCGTCGATCAAGTCTTCGGTTGTGAAAGGGGAAGTGCTCAAGTGCTTTCTTCCTTCACTATGTCTCAGGCCATTCTTGTACAACTATACTATCCAGCTTACGGCCTAAAGGGCGTCTTTGTCTGGAAGCTCTTCGATCGCCGATCCACAACAGATATTCGCGAACAGCATTCCACACATGCATGGTCGAAAGAGGTTGAACTGAAATATGGACAGTTTGCGTTTACGGATGATTATTCCGCTTTCTACGCAGAACTGTGCGCCAGTGACGACTCTGTCTTCGAGTTTGACGACGAGTGGGACGAGATGCAAAAAGAGACTTTGTCCAGCATGTCTTGCGCCAGATGTACCATGCAGAGCCCGAAGTCTATCAACGTATGGGGGCTCTTCAAGGGACCGACATACCTCGACTCATCGCACGTGTTGAACTTCCAGAGTACTACGTATCATCCAACTCCCCTGCCAGTTATTTGCCGGGTCCAGGCCACGATTTCGCTGCTAGTCAAAAGGTTCTGCTTCAGTATATTCGTAAGGCCTTCACACTGCAAGGTCTTTGCAAAGCCGATCCTCCACCTCCAACACCAAGGGACTCTTGGCAGTACATCTGCGAAGATGCCATCTGCATTGTCAATCTCATCAGGAGCCAAGGTATCTTGAACAGGGACGTAAATGTTCGCAACTCTCTGGTCTGTTGGGATCCGTTGGCGGATAAATACAAGGTCTTCTTAATCAACTTTGGTCACTGCGTGTTTCGGCAAGATGAATCAGATGGGGACTTGGAGGTCGAGACAGGCCGATGAGGATGAAGAAGGCGGGATTGGTGATGTTATGCAAAAATACTTGCAACAGCGACGAGGCGGAGGGTTTACCTATCACCTGACACGGTACTCAAGCAACTAGTTTACGATTTCAGGATGTAAGAAGGTACTAGATTTTAGGTGGATGTCTACTGTGAGACCGCGCTATCCCGTTACCTGGTCAGATAAATGCTCTGCCGACTTGACATTCATCTTTGAGAATATAAATCTTTATGGGGAGCGCGAAGCCTCGGACAACAACGCAATCACTTTCATCTACACCGATTCTCTCTTGGTTATATCTACCATTCATTGTGTCCTCGACCATGAGTTCAGGAAAGTGGTCATGGGCCGCTTGGAAGCTTCACACCAAGCAGTAGGAGAATAGAAATGGATCAAATCTCATCCAAATAACAAACTGAAGCCATAATGAAGATAGTCATGATCAGACTATCGTGATGTCTAACCTGCCTTGTCTAAAGTGGTCACGTGTTTTCGTGGCTGCCTGGCGAGCAATTTATTTAGCGGCCCAGAGGTCGTCTGCACAATGAGCTGAGCACCTTTCTTTGCATGATTCGCACATTTCCTCACTTTGTCTCGCATAAATGCTTTGACTCGTCTTCCTTTCTTTAGACTGCTAGCGAGGATTCGCCACCGATGGCGTGAACGCGCGAAACAATTCGACGCGGGCCTATCGATCGGCACGCGAGGGTAAGGGGGCCCGATTATCTCGTCCTTGATTCACCACCAAAGGCTAGTTCATCATCTTTCCTTTTCACCCCTCCTCCAGCCCCAACTCATCCTTCATTTTCACGTCCTCTCTTCTTGTACCAATATTTTCGCATAAGCGTCCATTGCATATCTTTATAAACCCCGCAATCGTTCTGCACCATGGTGCGAGGCCGCCGATCCACCCGAGGGACAAACCTTAGTGAAATCGCCTCTAGAGCGAGTTCGATCGGGCGAAAGACAAAGTCAATCGATTTGGATACCGCATCTTGTATGAGTAGATTCGTTGAGCCATCCAATTCACTTCACGATACTTTTCACCGATAGAAGATAGGTTGCTAATTCATGCACAGCGACCGCGGATGACCCAGTGAACGGCCACTCTACCTCTCAATCCAACACAAAACACACACGTTCTTCCCGCAAGTTCGTGCCGAACTCTTCTGGCGACGAAGAGGACGCTATTATCGTTGCACCTTTGGAACAACTACCTATAAACAGTCGACGAATTGTGAAGCAAGTGGTTATCCCAATGAACCGTACGAAGAAGGCGGCACCTAAACGCCCTCGGCTCCCTGTCGCCAACGGCTTTCAGATCGACCAGGACTCCTCGGGATCTCCTTCACTTGAAGATTCCGAGTACGAGACACCCGGTACCAGCATTTCGACGACACCTGCAACTTCCATTCGTCGCGGCTCCAAATCTACGCGGAAGAGTGGCCTGAGCGAGTCCCTGAATGCCAGTCTCGGTTCTTCTAGCTCTCGCAAACGCTTACGCCTAGCTGTTGCAGATACCGATGAAGAGGCTGAGGACGATATCGATATGTCGGCTGATGCTCAGCTCGCGAGGCAGCTTCAGAAAGAGGAGTATGCTAACGCCGGTGCCAAGCGACAGAAGACCAGTTTCAATGATTATAACCTCGTTATCGAATCCGAGGACGGCCTGTACTCAGCTCCTTCCAAGAAGTCCGGGGCTTCGTTCCAAAGGAAGGGAAAGGGCAAGGCAAAGGTCGTAGACCCTCCCAGTGGACGAAGCCGATCAGCGCGTTCAAGTGCAAAGCGTGCCAGGTCCAAGTTTGCAGGCGATGACTTTGTTGCTGACTCCGAATCCGATGGAGATGACGACTTTAGGTTAGAGGACGAAGATCTCGACATGGACGATGCCGACGGCGAAATCGACCTTGTAAGCGACATCAACGATGATGAGCCGCTCTTGAGCATTTTTAAGGGAATCGAGACTGCCACACCTAATACCTCCAAACCCCGCAAGCAGAAGGGAAAACAAAAGCTTACCCTCTATGAGAGAAAGCTGAAGAAACAGAAAGACCAAGAACGAGCTGCGAGATTTGAACATATTGAGGATCGTTGGGAACGAAAGAAGGCTATGAATCGCGAACGAGCTGAAGAAGCCCACCCGAAGTTGCTCACTATGTGGAAAGATCTTGAGGCTGTTCCCGTCCTTGAGGTCCAGAAAGCTGAGCAGCCAAAGTCAATCACACGTAAGCTCAAGCCATTCCAGCTCGAAGGTCTGAGTTGGATGACAAGACAGGAGAAAACGGGCTACAAAGGAGGCCTGCTGGGAGATGAGATGGGAATGGGTAAGACGATTCAGGCGGTATCACTCATCATGTCGGACTACCCAGCCAAGCAACCAACCCTCGTTGTTGTGCCGCCAGTCGCTCTTATTCAGTGGTCCAATGAGATCCGTGAGTACACCGATGGCAAGCTCAAAGTTCTCGTTTACCACGGTACGAATGCTCAGTGCAAAAAGCTATCTGTCAAAGATCTCAAGAAGTACGACGTTATCATGGTTTCCTACAACAGCCTGGAGTCTCTGCACCGCAAGGAGACGAAGGGTTGGTCACGGGGTGAGAATATCATCAAGGAAGCGTCTCCCCTACATGCCATCACGTATCATCGTCTCATCCTCGATGAGGCTCATAGCATCAAATCCCGAACCACAGGAGTGGCTAAAGCTTGCTTCGCCTTGAAGGGAACCTACAAATGGTGCTTGTCTGGAACACCCGTTCAGAATCGTATTGGAGAATTCTTCTCCCTCTTGCGATTCCTCGAAGTCCGCCCTTTCGCAGATTATTTCTGTCGAAGCTGCTCTTGCGAAGCGTTGCATTGGAAGATTGACGACGATCACATGTGCACCGCTTGCAACCACGGCATGTCTGAGCATATCTCTGTGTTTAACCAAGAGCTGCTAAATCCCATCACGGGCGATGACCCACTCCTTCGCGAGGAGGCTCTCACGAAGCTCCACATGATCACGGCCCGCATTATGCTCCGTCGCATGAAGCGTGATCATACGAACGCTATGGTGATTAAGCCTTCTCGTCATACTGCCCCACGTCTAACATTATCTAGGAACTTCCGATGAAGGAGATTGTCATTCATAATGAGTTCTTCAGCGCCGTCGAGCGAGACTTCTCCTCCTCGATCATGACCAACTCGACACGGAAATTTGACACATACGTCGCCCAGGGTGTGATGCTCAACAACTATGCCAACATCTTCGGTCTTATCATGCAAATGCGTCAGGTGGCCAACCACCCGGATTTGCTTCTGAAAAAGACGGCCGAAGGCGGCCAGAATGTTCTAGTCTGCAACGTTTGTGACGAGCCGGCCGAAGACGCCGTTCGTTCTCGCTGCCATCACGACTTCTGTCGTGCATGTGTCAAAGATTTCATGGAGACTTGCGAGGCATCTGGCATTGACGCTGACTGTCCTCGTTGTCACATTGGTTTGACCATTGATCTGGAGCAACCAGAAATCGAGCAAGAAGAAGATGTAGCGAAGAAGACTTCAATTATCAACCGGATCAAGATGGAGAATTGGACTTCTTCCACCAAGATCGAGATGCTCATCTACGACCTCTACAAGCTTCGTAGCAAGAAGCAGACGCTCAAGTCGATCGTCTTTAGCCAATTTACCTCGATGCTACAACTCATCGAATGGCGTCTCCGTCGTGCAGGATTTAATACTGTTATGCTTGATGGTAGCATGTCTCCTGCGCAGCGCCAGAAGAGTATCGAATACTTCATGACTAACCCGGATGTTGAGGTCTTCCTGGTTTCGCTCAAAGCCGGTGGTGTCGCGCTCAATCTCACTGAGGCATCGAGGGTGTTTATCGTTGATCCGTAAGCTTCCTTACTCTCCTTCCATTCCTATGCTTTCTAACGATGCTACAGATGGTGGAACCCAGCTGCTGAATGGCAGTCTGCGGATCGTTGCCATCGTATAGGGCAGAAACGTCCCTGCGTCATCACTCGTCTCTGCATTGAGGATAGCGTCGAGTCTCGCATGGTCGCGTTGCAGGAGAAGAAGGCGGCTATGATCGCTGGAACCGTTAACAATGACAAAGTTGCGATGGATCGTCTGAGTCCTGAGGACCTCCAGTTCTTGTTCCGCGGTACCTAAGTCAACGGGAGAAGAATGGCGGAGGCGATGGACACGGAGGTGTATGGAGTTACCATAGTTTTTGCACGAGTACAATATGCTTCTGTGCCTCCCCAAGATCAACCCAAATGTGTGGTACTCACTAGATCAACCATTTTTCAGATGACATGGATATTGCACGAGCATCGGGTACCTGCAGCAAGATGGCGCGCAGGGTCAGTCGTCCGACGGTACGGGCCTTTGGCACCGTCCCTGCGGTAAGGGCATAAGTATCTGATTAGTAGATAGCTCCTATACGTGACATATATAAACCTCGTAATATTGCACTGGACAATTCCTCAGAGAGTTGTGATCATGGATTACGTAGTTCGTGCCAAGCATCGTGGCGCTAAGATTGTGAGCTTTCCCAGATTCCTTCAACCTGCAATATTCCGCCATCTCTCGCCAACACCACCTTCTGGGCAGCTTTCAGCTTTGTTGCGCCTGTACCACCGAGTTACCTCTTTCTACCTCGTAATCGTAGACGGGGTTCTTGAGTTATTCCGCTTGCCCGGGATTCTTGCACCAACCAGACCCAAACATGGTGTCACGCAAACCCAACAGCCTAGGTTCCTTAATTGCCGCTCCGAACCCTGAGACAAGGTGTCTGAGGATCTGGGAGACCTTCCTATACTCATATATATACACAGCCCGCGGACCCGAGGAGAAGGTTGATTTTGTCGGTCTTTGTACCTAATTGTTACGTTACAGAAACCTCTTCTTGGTCAGCCTGCATTATTTGGCCACGATCCGTCTGGGATCATCATAGCTGGAGGTAAAACATCACGAAGGGATTCTCGCATTACTTGGATACTTTCTATTACAAAAATGGCGGCTATTTCCAATGACTTGTTCCTGTCTCTTCCCATTCTATTCGGGCCCCTGTCTTTCTGTTTTGAGAGTTGTGTGAATCTGCTGGGCATGTTCCTTGAGAGCTCGCGATGACGATCCCTAAAGCGGTAGACTGGAATTTTGATATTGATCGCTATCTCAATCGTTTTGTGGCCCCTTCTCCGTTGCATCGTCTACCTCCTTCGATCTCAAGGTTCTTGGGATATCGAAAGGAACAACAGCAGGACGTTGGGAATGTGCTTGGTGCCTGGTGGTCTTGCCTGGGCGCGTTTTGCGGACTGGCCGTCATAGCTGCCGTCTTTAACAACACCCCTTCAATACAAGCCCATGATCCGCCGGCCTTCATCGCCTCTTTCGTATGCTTACCAGCTTGTCCTTCATTATTCATGGCATCCTTACTGACGTGGACACGCAAAGGGAGCTTCAGCGGTGCTCGAATACAACTCTATCCGCTCACCTCTGGGCCAACCTAGGAATGCCCTCCTCGGCCACACCTTTTCCGCTCTCCTCGGGGTCGGGATAACCAAGCTCTTCCTCCTGCGTTCAGACTTTGAGACGCTTCGATGGCTTGCAGGGGCCATTTCTTGCGGCACAGCCTCTGCCGTCATGCTACTCACCGGAACCGTGCACCCACCAGGCGGCGCATCAGCTGTCCTCGCCGCGACCAGCCCTGAGATCACGGCGATGGGATGGTACTTTGTTCCCTTGGTTACTCTGGGCACGACGCTGATGTTGTTGGTCGGACTTGTCACGAACAATATCCAGCGGCAGTTTCCGGTCTATTGGTGGACGCCACTTGATGTGCGGAAAGCGAGGGCGAGAGATATTGAGACGTTGCCTGATGCCAAAGGCGGTGTTGAGGAGAAGAGGACGGATGAGGAGGATGTTGACGAGAGGCAGAAGGAAATCAGCATCTCAGCTACAGGCGTATTATTACCAGAGGACCTTTCACTTAACCAAGATGAGGCGGAGCTATTGAATAGACTGAGAAGGCGGTTGCAGAAGCGACAAGAAGATATGGAGAGACGGCCTTCGAGCAGTTCGAGTACGGAGTGCACTATGGTGCCAAGTCATCAGGGTGGAAGAAGTAATAGCGATACATCCGGATTCATCATTCGATAAGACTTATTCATTATCCGCGTGGCTTTAGGGTTTCTGGGACGGGGACAGCATTAGCATGGGGTTTTGGAGACGGCATTCGTGGCTGGATGCCTTTCCTGGAGGGTTATTGCATTGCATAGCAAATCCAAAATCTGGGGCTTCACCATTTCGCCTTACTACGCAATGAACTTTTGAAGTCAAAAACCCTTGTTTAGGAACACTCATCTAGCCCTGCAAACAGTCCTGTCGGCACTATCACGCTGCACATGGGGCTTAGATGAGGTTTTTTCCGGAGATGTACTTTTGGATAGAGGACTTTTTCGTCGTACCAGTTGGCACATATTTCACATAATATCACGTGTTTCATTCACCTTGGCCACCTAGGAATGGCCACCTAGGAATCTCCACCGTGATGTCGATGTCGATGCTCCAGGGCTGTGGCCGCTTCGGCCCTGTTAAACGAAATGCTCCGCTATGATTGGCAAGCCCTCCGCTTCGCCACAAAGGTGAAAAGAAAATGGGTCGGGCTTGGGCATTCATCGCCATGAAAAACCATTGTTAAGCCATTTGTCTTACACCAACTTTTTTCCTCCTTCTCAACGTCTCTTTCTTCGACCCTACCTCTCCCAGGCCGTCTCCACCTGTAGTTCGCTCGTTTTCTGCATACGAGTGACGACTGACCGACTTTTAGTCCTCCGCTTCGTTGACTCGATTTTTATCGATAAGCGTGGGGCTCTGAAAACGAACTGACGTTGATCCAACACTCGAATTTTCTTCTTCTTGCCGGCACCTCAACCCTACTCCAACCCACCCACACCACATCATGGTCTCCGCATCCAAAGCTGCCCGCCAGGCCAAGCGTGCCGCCGAGGGAAAAGAGCCCAAGAAGACAGCCGCATCCAAGGTCTCTTCCCGCGCCGCCTCCAAGAATGCCTCTAAGGCATCCTCCGTCAACGGCGACGACGAAGCCCAACTCAAGGACGCAGATGACCTCGAACTGAACGAGGAAGTCAAGAAGTTGACTCTGCAGGAAGATAAACATGGATTGTCAGATCGAGTCACCACCGGTGTGTTGGCATCGCTCGAAGCCAGCCGCGACGTTAAGATTACCTCCGCCTCCCTCGTCTTCCACGGCCGAGTTCTGTTCAACGATACCACAATCGAGGTCAACTACGGTCGTCGGTATGGGTTGTTGGGTGAGAACGGCTGTGGCAAGTCTACACTCCTCAAGGCCATCGATAAGCGCGAGTTTCCTTTCCCAGAACACGTCGATATCTACCTATTGAACGAGGGCGCTCCTCCCACCGAGCTTGGTGCCCTTGAATGGGTGGTGAGGGAGGCTGAAAACGAGTTGGCCCGATTGGAGAAGCTGGCAGAGGACATATTGGAGAAAGATGGTCCGGAAAGTCCTCTACTAGAAGAGCTCTACGAGGTTCGTATCTACCATGGGGCGTGCTTTATCACACAGTTAACATTTATACAGCGACAAGAGAGCATGGATCCCTCTACATTCCACACCCGAGCATCCCTCATCCTCACCGGTCTCGGCTTCAACAAGAAGACTATTAATAAGAAAACGAAGGACATGTCCGGTGGTTGGCGTATGCGAGTTGCTCTCGGCAAGGCTTTGTTCGTGAAACCTTCTCTACTACTACTCGACGATCCCACCGCACATTTGGACTTGGAAGCCTGCGTGTGGTTAGAGGAATACCTGAAGAAGTGGGATCGCACTTTGATCCTGGTCTCCCACAGTATGGACTTCCTCAACGGTGTCTGCACGAACATGATCGACATGCGTCAAAAACAGCTTATGTATTATGGCGGAAACTACGACTCCTATATCAAGACCCGAACAGAGCAGGAGACCAACCAGCAGAAGGCGTACGAAAAGCAACAGGAGGAAATCAAGCACATCAAGAAGTTCATTGCTTCAGCTGGTACGTATGCCAACTTGGTTCGACAGGCGAAGTCCCGCCAAAAGATTTTGGACAAGATGGAGGCGGATGGTTTCATTCAGCCCGTCATTCCAGACCGCGTCTTCACTTTCCGATTCGCAGATGTTGAGAAGTTGCCACCACCCGTTTTATCGCTCGACGACGTCACTTTCTCCTACTCCGGGAAGCCTGAAGACAATCTCTACGAGAATCTGGATTTCGGTGTTGATATGGACTCTCGAACTGCTCTTGTCGGGCCCAACGGTGTTGGTAAATCGACTCTGCTTCGTATCTTTACAGGCAAGCTGTCCCCCACAGCTGGATCTGTTTCCCGACACACTCACTTGAAGTTGGGCATGTACAGCCAGCACTCTGCCGACCAGCTTGACCTTACAAAGTCCGCTCTCGACTTTGTGCGTGACAAGTACAGCAGCCAGAGCCAAGACTATCAGTACTGGAGACAGCAGCTCGGTCGCTACGGCTTAAGCGGAGATTCTCAGACTGCGAAGATGGCGACCTTGTCCGAAGGCCAGAAGAGCAGAATTGTTTTTGCGTTGTTGGCTATTGAGGGACCAAACATGCTTTTGCTTGACGAGCCTACTAACGGTCTGGATATCCCTACGATTGACAGTTTGGCGGATGCTATTAATGCTTTCAGCGGTGGTGTTGTGGTTGTTTCTCACGACTTCAGGTAAAGCCCAACCAAATTCATGACAATGAATCGGTCGCTTACATTTTGGTAGATTGCTCGACAAGATTGCAAAAGACATCATGGTCTGCGAGAACAAGACTATTCGACGATGGGACGGCAGCATCGGAGACTACAAGAAGCATCTCCGCAAGAAGATGGCGTCTACCGGTGCTGTCTAATCAAACTAGCAGAAACGTTGGGCAAATTGCATACGTCCCTCGAGCTGCAGGGCGTCAATATAGATCAAAAGTTTGAAATGACCTGGGTGCAGAATCTAGGATAATTCTGCACGTGAGGCTGGCAGCTCCTCCGGACCTGCTTCAGAGCCTTCCTACATGGGTAGAGGCATCTGGATTCTGCGGTTTAATGATGCATTGGGTTCTTAGAGGGGTCAATAGAATGCGATCATGAACAAAATGATATGTCATATAAGTTGCTATTATATCTTTCTATTGACTTGGATGTGAGTGCAGACCTTGAGAGTGATGTACTGGGTGCTTTTCTCTCATGGTAGTTGAAAGACCGCTTGCCGAACAGTGTGCCACGGTCGTGACCCCGCGAGACCGAGTTTTGACCTCACACTGTTCGTCACCTACCCTCTTCTCAATTTTACAACTCACTGCATCACCATCACCTTCTTATTTTCCCACTGCAGATCGGTTGCGGCTGAAGATCAACACTCTAATCCATATCACGGTTCCCCAGAATAATCATGGCAGAACTCACAACTACAAAACTGAATGCAGAATCCCACCTGCTCCTCGTACGCCACGTTCCAACCTCACCCACATGGCTCTCATTCTAATATGTAAACAGGACCAACCCCTCCTCCGCATCCCCTTCGAGCTCTCGCGCAAAAACATGAAAACGGCACAACGTTACGTAGAACGCGAGCGAGACCAGATCCTTGCGCTTCTCCAGAGCACTGCAAAGGACAGTCTGAACTCTTCCTCCTCCTCCTCCTCCTCCTCCTCCTCAGATTCGAATCTGACGTTAGAGTCACTGGATTCCATGATATCGCGCATGCAAGGACTGAAGCGGAAATTGGAGGGTCTGCATGAGGAGGAGATGAGGATACATCGCGCTTCCCGAGCCCGGATAGCGCATTTACAGGACCTATTCGACGTCCAGTCTCTCGTGGATGTGAAATACGATGAGTGGTCTCGTATACGGTTATCTCGGCTCCTGGTTGATTATCTTTTACGCTCAGACTACTCTTCCTCCGCCGCTTATCTAGCGGCCGAGAAAGGGATCGAGGATCTGGTCGACGTCGACGCATTCGTACAATGCCATAAGATCGAGAAGAGTTTGAGGGAAGGACATAGGACGAATGAGGCGTTGGCGTGGTGTGCGGAGAACAGGCAGAATTTGAAGAAAGCGGGGAGTGCGTTGGAGTTTGAGTTGAGGTTGCAGCAGTATATTGAGTTGGTGCGGCAGGGGAATACCGGGGGTGGGTATGGGAGTGGAGGGGGGGATGTAGGGAAGCTTAGGGAGGCGACGGGACATGCGAAGAGGTATCTTGCGAGTAGTGGGGATATGGAGTTGCTTGGACGAGCGGCGGGGTTGTTGGCGTTTGAGATTGGGACGGAGGTTGAGCCTTATAAGGTATGTTTCTCTCCTATCCATACCTCCTCCCTCATCCCTGTATCATTCACTTTTTGGGAGTTGAAAGGAATACAATGTGCACAGATAAATCATTTCGCTAATTCATAACTACAGAGCCTCTACTCCGACTCTAGATGGGACCACCTAGCCCACCTCTTCCTAACAACCCACCACACCCTATATTCTCTCCCATCCCGCCCCCTCCTCCACATCGCCCTCTCCGCCGGCCTCTCAGCCCTCAAAACTCCCTCCTGCCACTCCGCCTACACGTCGTCCTCCGCAAACGCCTCCTCCAGCACAACAACCGTCTGTCCCATCTGCTCCACCGAACTCAACGAGCTAGCAAGAAACGTGCCGTACGCACACCATACAAAGAGCATTGTCGAAAATGATCCAGTGGTCTTGCCGAATGGTAGGATCTATGGAAGAGAGAGGTTGAATAGTTATAATGAAAAGGTTGGGACGGAACGGGGGTGGGTGAGGGATCCTGTGGAGGGGGTTGGGGGAGAGAGGTGGAGAGAGGAGCAGGTTAGGAAGGTTTTTATTTCGTGATGAGGTGTGGGGTGGGATTTGCGGGTTTGTTTTGACCTCGGACGGGATTTTGGGATGGGATTCTTGGTGCATAGCGATAGGTCTGGCGTTCCTGGACATCTCCTGGGTTGTATGATACGGATACTTCTTTCAATAGATCGTGAGCGGAGTGTTTTCTCAGCTCAATGACCATGAACTCTTCAATCATCTTCCGAATCGCTCTCCTCCCGTGCTCTCTTCTTCCCTTTCCCGCCCTCCCTCTCCCCATCCCCAGCCTTCTCGAAAACAAACATCCTCGCTCTCCTCTCATCACCCCTCCACCCCCCGCCCCCCTCAACCGCCCCTGACGTCCGCACATGCGCATACCCAAGATAATCCCCCCACTCAAAGTTAAAACTCTTAACGACTCTTAACCCCGCATGGCGTGCTAGATCGCGGATATTCCAGAGCGTGTAGGGCTCACCTTCGAATAATGTGACTATTACTTTTCCGCCGACGCGCAAAAACTCTTCTCCTAACTTGTTCCTACTCTTTACCTCTCCAGTCTTGTTGTCCATTTCCAGACATGATAGGAAAAATTCAACAAGCAGTTTCTGATTACTCCGGACCTGCCTATTCACATCCGTGCTCAGTCCCCCCGTATGCGGGAACATAAACCCCACCACATCATACGGCGCCTCTCCTTTTAATTTCTTGTAGGTTGAGAGTTTTGTTGCGTCGATGGAGTGGTAAAAAGGGACCGGAGGCGTTAAAGCGCTCAACTCTTCGTGGATTTTTGGGAAAGTGGGGTATTTTGATAGAACATCGGAATAGCTGTCATAGGAGGTCGCCGTGACATTCGCGCATCCATGATGCTGGACTAGGGAGTGTGTGAAACTGAAATCTCCTGTGTGCATGTGTTAATTGCAATTGCTGTAAGGGAAACGGGAGGGGGTTTGGTATACCTTCGCCAACAAGCAAAATTTTCTCATATTGTCCAAATGGCATGTCATGTTTCTTCGAGGCTTGGATTGTGGGTTTCTGGGCTTGCTTCTGCTTCTGCTTCTGTGCTGTGGGTTTTGGAGGTTTGGACGCGGAGGGTTGGGAGGGTTTCGCAATTTTCCGATAGTGTGCGGCGGTTTTATTTTTCTGTTCTCGTTTTGCTTCTCTACGCGCTTTCTTGGTTTTTGACTTCGACATCGTAAGTTTGGAGTGGGTGGGAATGGGTGGAAGTAATAAAAGTTCGGAGGTGTTGCGGGGAGATTCCTGGAAGCTTGGGCCATCTCCAGAGGGTTGAGGTCACTTGAGGGTTAAGGTCACTTAAGGGTTGAGGTCACTTAAACATTCAGATGGATATTTCACTGTACTGCAACTTCTCTAAATGACTAAACGTACAATGACGGGACTGACCGACGTCGCAAGACAGACAATGCATGGTTACAGCCAACTATCGGGAAATCCATTTGCAGCGGTATCGCATCGACAGTCTGCCAAAACCCTAGAAAACTACACGGTCTAAATCAATAGGAAAAGACACATCCATCTATGTGGCCGTCCGATGGGACTATATCAAGTCCCGCTTTACAAATTGATCGTACAGGGTCTTGCCCAAGGCGGCAGGACTGCGCTCGACGACGACGCCAGCGGCTTCCAGGGCGTTGATCTTAGAGTTGGCGTCGCCTTTGCCACCGCTGACGATGGCACCTAAAACTGGTATTAGTAAAGAGGAGATCATGTTTCGATGCGGAGTTTGAACGTACCCGCGTGACCCATTCTCCTGCCTGGCGGCGCAGAGATACCGGCGATGAAGCTGACGACAGGCTTGTTCGCTGTGTTGTGCTCCTTCAAGAAGTCTGCTGCATCTTCCTCTGCCGAACCACCAATCTCGCCAATCATGATGATGCCATCCGTCTCCTCGTCTTGCAAGAATACCTTCAGGCAGTCGATGAAGTTGGTGCCGGAGAAGGGGTCACCTCCAATACCGACGACGAGCGATTGCCCAAGACCAGCTTGTGTCGTTTGGTTGACGGCTTCGTAGGTCAGGGTTCCGGAGCGAGAGACGATACCGACGCGGCCGCGCTTGTGGATGAAGCCTGGCATGATTCCGATTTTGCATTGACCCTGGGAAAGTTAGGGCTGTTCGGGGCATATTAGGGGTGGCATACTGGAGCAATGATACCAGGGCAGTTAGGCCCGACCATTCGCGTCTTGCTTTGCGACTTGAGCATATCCGTGATGCGGACCATATCTAATGCCGTCAGTATCCATTGATGTGAATTTTGCGGGTATATAACTCATACCATGCTGTGGGATACCCTCCGTGATGCTATATTTCATTGTCAGCTTCACGTGTACGCCAAAAGGTATATGCACACCTACGTCACTACCAAAGGCACCTCCGCAGTTATAGCTTCCTCGATACTCTTCGCTGCAAGCGGTGGGCTGTAGTTTCGTTAGGCTCTCTGGAGGCTTCTAGTCGTAGGTATTGGGTTGCATACGGGACGAAGATGGCGGAGGCGGTAGCTCCAGTCTCCTTGACAGCTTCCTGGACATTTGCAAATACCGGCTTGCCAAGGTGCTCTGTGCCCGCTTTCTTGGGATTTGTGCCTCCAACGACATTTGTGCCTTGAATGAGATGTCAATCGAGCTTCCTTGTGTTATCAAGACGGTGTCCAGCCGAGGCGCATACCGTATTCAATAGCTTGCTGGGCATGAAACCTGTCGAGCCATCAGTTTAGCTCCATCTCAAATTGACAGCACCATTGATTCCACTCACGTTCCCTGCCTACCAGTAAATCCCTGGAAGAGGACCTTGGTGTCGCCATTGATGCGGAGGTTCTTGATGGTCTCGGCGTACTGAGACGAAGACGTTGCATAAGCTTGCCGACATGCGGCTCTCCGCAAAGCGGAGCTCAGAGGGCGTCGAATTGCCTGCATCGTGACAATATAGCTGCCACGAAAGCAGACTCAAAGGAAAAGAAAATGAGGGCTGTGGTGTTGACGTTGGTGGTCGAACGGAGGGAGGTGTACTAGCGGCGCTGCTCCAGAAAGTAATCTCTTGGCAAATCTAAAATCTTTTGGGAGCAGGGGTCTGAACGCCGAACCGGGACAGCTGCTCTGCCAAAATGCCGCTCTGAATGATGTTGCTGTATGGCATCAGGAAAAGTGCTCAAAAAGAAGTTCTCACCTAACCGGATGGCCAATTATCTGAAATGCCCTGCACTTGATCACGGAGTAGATGAAACCACATACGCAGTGCATTCGCTCTACTTGGCTTTAAGGCATTGTATGGATGCAAGATGTGATAAAATAGAGGCTAGGTTGGATAGCCACAGATCTGGTCTACAAATAAGACGCACAGCAGATAAACTGAAGAATCTTACCCCGATTGTAGTAATATTACTTCCGCATCACGCTATCCACCAGTGACCTCCCCTGAAGATTCATCTCCACCACGTTCCGAAGAGCCATCCAAAACTGACTCCCGCCAATGAGGTCATCCCCCTGCGTTCTAAGATACGCCCTCCATTCTTCTTCATACTCTGACTCATTATATTTGTCTTCAAACGATTTTAGCGAACTCCCACCAAACAGGAAGTAGCCTGCCTTGCTCCAAACCCCTATGGTCACAAGCCGTCCATCCTTGACTATAATGTTTGAGCTGTCCAGGCATCCGCGCGTAAAGTGTACGGCTTACTAGCTGGTAGACGGTTTCGAAAGCCACTGATCACCGGCACAGGCATTTCCTACCCGCCGTTCCGGAGTAAGAGCGAGATTGACTCCTATAGCTCGTTAGCATCTTTGCAGCGCGAAGGTTTGATATCACAACGCTGCCCATGAAAAGAAGCAGTGTAGCCCTCTTTTTCTCCATCGACAGGAGCGTCCAAGCTGCGTAGCTGTCTGGTCAATGAAATAGTCTGGTCAGCAAGGCGGGCTTTATCGAATGACAGTAGTTTGGGCTACGCAGCACGTAGAGTTTCTCCTGGAATCCGCTTTTCGAGCAGGAAAACGGTCGTTATCTTTGTCTACCCATCCCTTTTCGATCAAATAGGGCGGGATAGTAGTATGTGTATTGACGTGTTCAACAAGTGGCTTTTCGAATTCGAATGCAAGGTTCGGTCTCGCTTCAAGAACGAAGTCGGAGCCTATCAGGAAAGTGGAAATAGCATCGCGGAGACAATTAGATAGGCTATCAAGCTGCTGCATGATCCTCGCACTAGATGGCGTACAACTACATATGAATTTCGAGGGTTGCTTGAGGCCATTCCCGTGAACGTTGTTCTTCTTTACTGCCGCCTTAATCACAAATGGAAACCCTTCTCTTATATCAGTGGACAAATGATTGTTTGGTCCATGATCGAGAAGCAGAGAAAATTAGAAACTTCTGAACTTCTGTTCGCTGGTTCTAGGTAAAGAGTTCTGAGCGCAGCTGCATGTTTGTCAATCCGTTAATACTTCTTAGTAGAGTTCAATTACCCCCCATAAGAAGGCATTGAGAACACTGTGGATCCAACTGTGGGAAATATGTGCTCCAATCAACATGTGCACTTCTTAATCTCTTTCGGAGTACAAGAGCTCCAGAAATGAATTGTACAGCCGGTGGACTTCGGCCAGAGCAAACTTGCTGCGTCATTAAAGACGGTATGCTGTGGTGATCTGAGTTTAACTGCGTCTTCGGCACCTTAATTGGTACGCTGATGGATACCCGATGCCTTTCAACCTTGGGCTCACTATCGACGACAGAAACAGTCTCGTGCAAGTCTAAATTTGCGAAGCTTGCGATTCTCAATGAGCTTTGATTGAGCGATGGATGCATGGTGTGGTTTCCATCTCAAGTATAAGCTTCATAAGATGACGTGTATAGTTGAATGGGCATTCTGGAACGTGAATTCTTATCTTCATTAGTTTGTGTAGTTGAGAAGAAACTGGGGAAGAGTGAAATGATGAAGTGAACATTCAATCCAGCATACGTCAAGGCCATCAAAGCGCACTAACCAAAACAGCACTAGCACCCAAAGAAATCCACCCCACCCGTGACTCCATACAACTTCCACATCGCCATCTATCAAAAATCTCCCTCTCCATAAGCAGCCAGTATGGCGACTGTAACAATAACAGAAACCCGCTCAAAGAACCGACTCCCAAAGAATATCAAACTGCCCCCCGAAAATGAACGCTACATGCGGGCCTGCGCCGACATTGCAAGCGCACTCATTCAAGACTACGAAGCACAAGCCAACGGCTCAAAGCCAAAGAAAGATTTGAATCTGAATGCACTGAGGGGCCAAATAGCGAAGAAGCATTATTTGAAAAGTCAGCCGCCTCTTACAGCCATTATTGCGGCGGTTCCGGAGCATTATAAGAAATATATTCTACCAAAGTTGATTGCGAAGCCGATTCGTATGTATCATTCTGCTCTTTCAGATTAGCAATTTTGTGTTTTCGATGAGGTGGGTTCTGATCTTTGGACAGGGACGTCGTCAGGCATAGCAGTCGTAGCAGTAATGTGCAAACCGCACCGCTGCCCACACATATCCTACACAGGCAACATCTGCGTCTACTGCCCCGGGGGCCCAGACTCCGATTTCGAATACTCAACTCAATCCTACACAGGCTATGAACCCACCTCCATGCGTGCCATTCGCGCCCGCTATGACCCATATGAGCAAGCTCGAGGCCGTGTAGATCAAATCAAATCACTCGGCCACAGCGTCGACAAGGTTGAGTATATCATCATGGGCGGCACATTCATGTCCCTCCCCGAATCCTACCGCGAAGAGTTTATTTCCCAGCTCCATAACGCGCTTTCCGGGTACCAAACCAAAGATGTCGACGAAGCTGTTGCGGCTGGCGAAATGAGCAACATCAAATGCGTCGGCATAACCATCGAAACCCGCCCAGACTACTGTCTAGACACCCACCTCTCCTCCATGCTCCGTTATGGCTGCACCCGTCTTGAAATCGGCGTTCAATCTCTCTACGAGGACGTAGCGCGCGACACGAATCGCGGACACACCGTCGCCGCCGTTGCAAAAACTTTTTGCCTAGCCAAAGACGCGGGGTTCAAGGTAGTAAGCCACATGATGCCTGACTTGCCCAATGTAGGTATGGAACGGGATCTAGATCAATTCGTCGAATACTTCTCGAACCCGGACTTCCGGACCGATGGGTTGAAGATCTATCCCACGCTCGTGATCCGCGGTACTGGGCTCTACGAACTCTGGCGCACAGGGCGATATAAGAATTATACCCCGAACGCCCTAATAGACCTGGTAGCCCGGATCCTCGCTCTAGTCCCCCCATGGACACGTATCTACCGCGTTCAACGCGATATCCCAATGCCCCTCGTAACCTCGGGCGTCGAGAACGGGAACTTACGTGAACTAGCGCTGGCCAGGATGAAAGATTTCGGGACCACATGTCGCGATGTACGAACACGAGAAGTAGGTATCAACGAAGTGAAGCACAAGATCCGGCCCGAGCAAGTCGAACTAGTGCGCAGAGACTACGCCGCAAATGGCGGGTGGGAGACTTTTCTAGCATACGAAGATCCGAAACAGGATATCCTTATCGCGCTGCTTCGTCTCCGACAGTGCAGCCAGGAGCATACTTTCCGAGAAGAATTGACATCACAGCCGACATCGTTGGTGCGAGAGTTGCATGTGTATGGGTCCGCAGTTCCAGTGCATGCGAGGGATCCCAAGAAGTTCCAGCATCAAGGGTTTGGGACGCTGTTGATGGAGGAAGCAGAGAGGATTGCGAGGGAGGAGCATGGGAGTAAGAAGATTTCAGTTATCTCGGGTGTTGGGGTGAGGAGTTATTATGCTAAGTTGGGGTATTGGCTTGATGGACCTTACATGAGTAAGACGTTGGAGCCAGAGTGGGAAAGGTGGTAGATATGAAAATGGAGCAGGCAAGCTGATGCTTATGAGAAAATGATCCACGAGATTGAGACTGGTCTGGGGGTATAGGGGCATTATGCATTGCTGGTGTTAAGGAAAGGGAAAAAGCTTTTAGAATGCCATAGGCGGAAATCTGATTGCGTGGCATGGGTTCAGAAACAGGCACTGTGTACAAATCCAAGAGGCACAAGTTTTACTTAATTCCAGATTCATAAATCTGCACTGATCGTGTAATATATGTCGCTTAAGACAAAAATGGACATGTAAATACCACTCTTGCCAGGCCAGTAAAAAAAGGATCCGAGTTAACGCCAGTTATGTTCTAGGGAAGAAGTAAAATGATCTTGCTACGCTCTGCCTAGAATGAATATACCCGCCTGGAAGTGGCGAGGATTGGTTTTGGTGTAAGAGAGGAGGAGATGGTGAGTTAAGGAGGAAATGAAGGGTATCGGCGGTCATGATAGACTTATGGCGCCCCTTCGGCTCTCGCGAAGGTGGAGGAGTGCTTGGAGACCGCAGAACACGAAGAATCCCTTCGTGGCATTGTCAGTAAGTCCTTTTCAACAGGAGAGTGACCTCAACATACGATATATATGAAAACAGCTCCAAAGACAGCACCAGCAACAGCGCTTCCGTCCTTGGGGTCTTCTTGCCCGCCCATCATTATGTGGTTGTTCGACTGTTGGAAATCCCACGTCAGCACATCCACTCTATATCATAGCCACCATCCTAATGCACCTGGTCTTCGGGTATCTGATAGGAATAAGATCGGAGGCTTCGGGGAGTAGTATACCTTAAATAGAGAGCCGATGATGGAGAGGATGACGATGGCGAAGACGGACACGACAATGCTAGTCTCCATTAGCAACTTCTTTGATGCCAGGTATGGGATATGTAATACCATGTCCATGCATTCATAGCAGATACGACGGGCTTCATGGTGGGCGAATTGTACTTGGATGAAGGAGAGGTAGCTTATCGGAGGTTCGGCTTGACCTCAGCTGGAGTCTCGAAACGAGCGACGGATCGGAGCCTTCGAGCGTAATTCAAGATGCGGCGTTGACCTTGGTCAAGTGCTTAGATCGTACGGTATGTCGGGAGAGTCGTAATCGGTGATGGTTGACGTTGAATGTCGTCGTCTGAAGACGCCTGATGCAGCGCCTGGTTCGACGTATGTGATGTCTCGGTTTGCTTGGCGGCGGCTCGTGCTTACCGGCTGGTTTTACACAAGCTGTTGCGGAAGAGCTTGGCAGATTTTTTCATTCAATAACAGCCTCCTTTCATTCACTTGTTTTGAAGATTCAATGTTCGTATCCATTGATTTTCTGTGGCTACTTTCAATACTTCGATTTTCTAGGTATATATCATATGTAACAGTCCAATTGTGATGCCCGGAATGTGGGAAGCAAGATACGCGTTGGGAGCACTGCCTTCTCTTGGTGGCCTGAGTCCACTCTACTGCCTGTTACCCAATTGTGGGTAACAGGTTGGCTGTTCTGGGCTTCTTGAGCTGCACGGGGTGGATATTCTGATAATGAAAACATCCAAAAATCCTGGAATCTTGGACCTAGTGCACAAGGAAGACACGTAAGTCTTCCACGAGACAGATACAAACCTACCCAAGACATAACAGATGACTCGATTCAAAAATCTGAACTTACGTCGTCGTTTCCACATGCCACTCACTCAATTCTTCGCAAATCCTTTCTTATTTCCCTTCTATTTCTCCTATTTGATTCTAGATGTTCTATGCGAACGGCTCGTTTTCACAGCGCGCTATTCCAACCCGCCTCGTCTCTAGACAGGTATCGTATTCCAGTAGTTCAACGACCAACAGCTAAGGGAACCATGAATAACGATGAGAAATATTGCCCAGAACACCTAACATAAGCACAAGCCTGACTACTAGGTGAATGAATACTAGTCTCTAGTTTCTGTTTATACCATGTTCATTTTTCACCCTCAATTCACTGGGAGGGTTTAGAGAACCACCTATGCAACTTGACTAGTTGACATTCATGAGTACTTCATGGATGACACAGCACATGGTCAGATTCATGGATATTGCAACAATGGAGGATTGTTGCAGAACGGGAAATCAGGTTAGCAAAAAGAATCTTGGTCTTCAACCTTTTCAAATGCAACCAGTGGCAAACGCCTTCCCTAAACTTCCTTGGAAGCACGTCCTAACCCCTACGAGGTCAACATCCTGTCTACCAGCTCCCAGAGTAGGTGTGTATGTAGGAAGAAGTAGGACATTAGCTTTAATCGGAAGCCTTAAAGTATTAAAACCGAGAATAATAGCCAAGTTGAACGGCGAAGGAACATATACTTGTGATTGGAGTATGGTCCGTGCTCAAGTGGTGCTTCCGTCCCTCCATACAAGCCACCAACTTTCTAACGACATCCCTTTAGCTGCTAGGCGTCCACCACTACACTCTCGTTCCTCCTCATGTGGAAATTATCTTGCAGATTCCAACGTCTTGAGTCGCATTTTACAAAAGCAACCTCACACTCAATTGACAACCGGCCTCCCCGCGGGTCCAGATAGGGAAACTCAATATCCGCAATGTCCGCATGGCCCGATAAGAGATGGAGAGCAACTTTATCGGGCGCTGTCAATCAGGGCGACACTTTAGGACAGGTATATTCGCAATCCTTTGAAGTAGTGCTGATGCAAACATTACAAAGTACAGGTTCAGGTCGTTTAAAAGTCGTTTATACCTGCCCCTACCCTCATCTATATAGCCGGGGAGACCCGAAGTGCTTGCATACGCACCCCATGGGTCAGCCTCCACAGTCGGGGTTTACTATCTTGCAGGCACTTAATTCATCCTTCACCACAACCCTCTCGTATCGTGTTGCCCTCGATCGCGGGATCGGCTACACTCTTAACCAGGTTAATCTCCCGTCGTTGGCTATTAGATTTTCAACGGCAAAATAGCGTTTATTTGTAATGGCGCCAGGACAAGGTTCCCATTTGGAATTTGCAAGCACGTGCAAAGCGACAATGGTGAGTAGAACAAGGAGGAGGTCGTTCAAGGTGGCGCAACCCTATCAATCGACCAACTTCCCGGCTAGGCAGGTAGGTTGGCAGTTATACGACGCTCATTCCTCTCTCTTCGCGAGAGCCTGGGTGTCTTTGATTAATTTTCTTCCAACTACCGGGACGTTGTGAGAATTATCCCCGCAATCAACCGAGGGGTTGTTCGCGCCAGACCGGTCGCATTTGGAAAATAAAGTGAAGGGAGGCCTACGGGGGAATCCTTCGCCGTCCCGGATTAATATATAAGAAAGAGCGACGTCGTCATTCTGGAAGATTGTCTGCGCAAAGCTCAAGACCTGCTCACCATACCTAGTATTAAGATGTTTCTAAGCACGGCCATTGTGTCTTTCGCCAGCTTTGGCATCCTCGTTGATGGAGCACCAACAAAAGCAGGCTTCAGTCAAGAATGCACCGACATCACGCTCAAAGATGATTGGCTCGTAGCTAATTGCCCAACCGGCGAGGACGATACTACTCGAATCCAAAGCAGCGTCTACCTAAGTTCCAAAATCACGAACTCGGAGGCCTACCTAGGCGTACGCATACCCATTTTCCTCCCTTCAAAACAAAGCACATCCACTAACCCTCCCACAGTGGAAAATGGACGGCGCCTACGCAAACAGCTGCTCTAAATGCCAAATCATAAACGGCGCTACCCTAAACTGCATGTGCAACCACAGCTGGAATGCCAAAGAAAATACGACTCTAAACTTGGAAGAGCACATCTCAAACTACAACGGCCACCTCCTTTCCGACCTTGCCGGCCCTCCTTCCCCACCCTCATCAAGTAGCCCGACTCCAATGCCCGCAGACCTCAGCTGGGCTCTCCACTACGGAAACGTGTCATGCTATTCCCCAACCTCCGATCGCTGCAAAGACATTCCCTTTGGTCCTGGGAAAACCTGTCAAGCTTCCCCCTCCGTAACCTCCAAAACTACTCCTTCAACCTGTTTTACCTTTAGAGTCCCTATTGCCGGCGAGATCTGGGAGAATTTTCAGTCGATGAAAGCGACAAGCCCTGGCAAAGGTTACGAGTTTGTTTTCTATGATGACTTGCAATGTACCGGGGAGCCAATTTCAAGTATCAAGCCGGAGGAACTAGGGGTGTGTAAGGAGTTTCCGAAGCTAGGCGTCGGAGTGAAAGTGAAGCCGTTGTGGAACGCGGATGTGTAGATGGAAGTGAGGTTGGAGGAAGGGTAGGGCTTAGTTGAATCTACCAATTTATTTTGAACGAATGAATTGTTATGAAAGTTGAATTATAGGTTCGACGTTGATGACGTATCGTGACAAAAGCCTCTCTTGGGTCTTGATTCTTCCCTTTATCACGTGAATGAACGATCGGGTGGACAGTAGTGAGAGATGAATTTAAGGTTAGTACCCGCATATGTTGGTTTTAGTCTTGTGGGACGCAGGTGCATATGCATGATGCAAGGTGGAGAAAACTAAAATTTTGGGGAGGCGACGACTCTAGATGCAGTCGAGGAGCCTGTCGGATCTCAGTCAAGATTGCATAGCCTAAACACTCCTCGAATAGTCCCGATAGAGCCTTATGCATATTCAGGATATTCATGCAGTCTGCATATATTGCGGTATTTAGAAGGAAAAAGAAGAGTACCGGAGAAGCACCCTGCAAATTACTTTTGCGGCAACACAATGAGAACAAATACGGACAAACGGTACCAACATCTTGTTTCTTTATCCACAAAAGATGAAGCAAGCTGAAAGTGTAGACGAAATTATTACTACATCCACATTGACCTCACTCTCCGTTTCTTCCGGCCTGTTGGATGGCAGTATCTGCCTATAGTTACCGGTGATCGATAGCCTAGGTACAGATACAGATGCAGTAGAACTATATGACGTGGTCTCCATCGAGTGTCGAATCGCGAGGCTGGTGAGTGGTGTGATTAAAAAAATATATAGAGCATTGTGCAAAACAAGATCTGAAGGGGTATTCGACGAGATTACAGAGTTTCGTGGACGTTTAGATCAAGTTGAGGATTCGAGTGATGGAAAAGATAAAGGAGCTTGCTGAACCACGGTACACCCGGTAGATAACGAAGGGTTATTCCAGGGAGTGCATAGTTTGGTACGATGGACGACGCGAGCGGTGAACCTAGGTTCGCAAGCGGGCGGAACATGCGGGCCAGAAGCTCTAATTCTTTGACAACCTTGCGATGGGTACGATCTAAATGTCTCCCAGACCTCACTCCCATCTTGCCGCACAAAGAAAACTGGGGTGTTGACAGTAAGAAATTCGAATTAGGATTTCCACAATATCGAGTGATGGAAAACATTAATCATCATCAGCATAAGGACGAACTCTTTTACCTACCATCCGCGCCGGTCGCCATGCATAAGGATGGTTTCCTTTTCCCCCAAGTCATCGCAATCGAGCCATCAGAATTTGAATGGAAATGCATCAAGCAGGCGACCTAGAATCACACCGATAATGAATTTGACATGGAGATCGTGAAAAATCTATATGGCAAACCCTGCATCACCCACATCATCGCTACGATCCGTTAACGGGCGAGTTTCGAAGTGAAAGCCATGAAGCATACCTTGGCTAAACGGAAGAGGAGTGACATCCACAGTTGATATTACAGGAAGCTAAATTCTTGCACTTCTCGGACTGACCATATCCCGAGTCGTGGCTTAAAGCTAGCGACAATGAGATGAAGAAACATCAGCCAAACTGTAAAGAGACTTCTAATGGCAAAGACTGCGCGGATCGGGACGCATGGCTGGGTTTCTATAAGGACTCTTCCGAGCGCCGACAGGTATGGTATTCCCCTCTGTTATAAGATCCCTACACGACTCTCGATAAACTGACTGGCGGTATCGCGTTTGTGGGAAGGCCTGGGATAACAAGAAGCGAGAACAGAGAGCAAGGCCTATGTCGCTGAGAAACTATCCAATCATGGGCCCATATTTAGACGCACTATCCCATAAATTCGGACGACTAAGGATATTTGTTTAGATCTATCTAATAAATAGAGAATAGTTAACTCTCGCGTAGCGGGAGTTGACTATTCTTTATTTATACTAAAAGAACGCGCATCGCGTCTACTATATTCTTTTGTTATTTTTATTCTTTATTACGCCCTTTTGCCTCGTGCACTGCCGGTGTGACCTGTCGATTTTTCTGGTGTTCCTGTCCGTGCCCTGGGGTTTTTGGAAGGTTTTTCAAACTCTGCCCGGCCCTATTTTGTTCCGTACAGTCCGTGCTATGTTTACATCTTCCTAATCCAGTATACTCTTTATTCTAACAAATGCCCTTCATCTGTAATGTCTGCACCCAGCAGCTGCCTGCTTCTACCTTTCCCCATAATCGTAACGGGACCCGCCTTTCTACCTGCCAACCTTACCGCACTTCTCAACGAGAAGCCCTTCGATCCTGTGGCGCCCACAAGCAGCATCATCGCGAGCTGCAGGAGCCAGCGGATTTTACCCCTATCACAAGCCAGCCCCGTGATACCAGCTACTGCTCTTCCTGTCTCCGCTATTACTCTATCTCTAATTTCCGTACTAACTGTCTAGGCGCTCCGTATACTACCTGCGCAGAATGCTCTACTACAGGCAGCTCTCGTCGACGCCGGTAATGGTCTACTGCGGCTGATCAACGTCCTCTTCAACACTGCCGCGATAATTCTACTCCTATTCCTTCTACTCCCTCTGCTCCTCCTGCTTTTTCTACCTCTCTTACTTCTTCTGTTACTCCTTTTACTCCCCTTGCTTCTCCTGCTCCTCCTGCTCCTCCTGTTCTTTCTACTCTTACTACTATAGCTTCACTTCCTATCCGTCCCTATGCCTCTGTGCTAGTTGCTGATTTTGACCTTGGGCCTATAACGGTTAACTGTAGATCCTGCGGTGCGTACCACTAGATTATGAAGCGCGTAGCTCCCTTTACAGCAACAGACCCGCAGTTTATGTCCTACTACTTAAACGGAGAGGTAGACCTACCCCTATACTGTCCGCTACCACAGCATTTACAGAGCCTCCTTCTTGGTAATGATGTATGGGGGCGAGAGTTTCGAATCAACCTCCGCGCCTACAACGCCGCGTTCGCGTTTACGTCTCTTGATTATACACCTATAGACCACGGCGCATCTGCTGGGGGGTTACAGGTCTTCCAGATCCACAGCGCGCTATATCACGTTCAGGGGCTGCTGGAGCCAGAACTGGGTAGGGCTCTACAGTATGCCCAGCTTTATTTCCATGACCTGCAGTATGCTGCAGATGCCCGTGCGCAGAGAAATCCACAGCTTAATCCGCAGACACTACAGGAGCTTACGGCCATGCTCCACAAGGTTAAGAATCCATATATCTGCGTGTACCGGACGGCTCGTGAGCGGCTACGGTCTACGGGAGGAACCGCACGTGTTATTCTTACTCTATAACTTCGCCTTATGCTTAAGACAGGTGCAGATTAACGCCGTGAGAATCTCCCTGCAAGTGATGAGCTAGCTGTGATTATCCCCAATTCAGCTATGCTGGCTAACGTACGGCCCCTCATCCTTGTGGCCTGCGGCGGAGAAGATTAGTATTAGTTTAAGCATATCAGCACCACACACGCCGCATACATGCCGCTCTACTATGTGCTAATGTTTCCAGGCGGTGATTGGAGTTAGCACCCCGGCCTATATCTGTTAGATTGGGCAGAGGAATGAACGTGGACAGCTGTTACCTAGAAGGTATACTATCGCTACTACCTCCATCTACGGCCTGGCAGGATGACTGTTTCATTTACTTTCTACCGTCTTTTCTAGCAGTTTGTTGTGGATGTGTGGGCGCTCTGTAACTAGTCCTGTCTTGATTAGGTCCGTAACAACCAGCAGCGGCTCCGCGCTGATCTCTACAATGGTGTTGCAGATACCTTAGCCCGCAATGACGTAGATCCAATAATGTTGGGTCGCTGTATTGTCCTTCTATCTTCCCACCTCAGTAGCGCGTGGTTTATTGGGTAGTGTTATTAGAATTCTATGGCCATTATTCGCTGCTACGGTCGTCCTATCTTCTTTATTACCTTTATAGTAAGCTTGTGGTGGCTGGAAATTAAGCGCGAGCTCCGCACAGGAGAAATAGGCTTAAACCGGCCTAATCTCGTTATCCGTATCTTCCGCCAGAAGGTGTGCAAGCTACTCTGCGACATCCGCAATCAGAATCACTTTAGCTACTATTTTAGAAATGTATATATGATTAGGTACTAGAAGCGCGGCCTTCCGCACATTTACCTTTTTCTATTTCTAGACCCAAGCAACCGCGAGCGCTATCTAGATCCTGCTGTAATTAATTCAGCTATCTATATAGAGATTCCTATAGCAGAAGATAACCCTTTAGGAACGCTTACAGAGATTGTATGAATGTATATGCTCTACGGCCCTTGCGGTGTCCATAACTCTAGCACTCTGTATATAGTAAGTACCCCAGAACATCCGCTATAGTATTTAAAGGGATTTCTAAAGCCGTATTGCCCTAAAACGGTTATCTATATAAACGGGTATCCAGAATACTGCTGCTGTAGCAACAGGGGAATGCTTACTATTTATTACTATAGAATAAACGTTCTATTAGATAACCGCTAGGTTATACTATATCACCCCTAGTTTCTCTACAAATACGCTGCACATATTAACGTTAAGGTTTACGGGACTGTACATACCATAAAATACATCTATAAATACATCTATAAAGGGACAGATTGTGCTGTACTTTGTGTTACAAATAGTAATAAAGTAAAGTAGTATTTATAGGGCCGTTATATTAGCCCTTTAGAGGCGCTCTGGCGGATCTTTAAGTTCTCTATACACAAAAAACAGCTACCTGTATAGCTGCTTACGGTCTATCTTCCTAGCCAGCAGATTGTTACGTTCCCTGAAAATGCTACTATAGAGGAGCTTACAGAGTGTCTTAAGCAGGCCGCAACAACTCTTATAGCGTTCTTTCATTACAATACGGAGTATAAAGATAGCCGTAATGTATCTTATCAAGACTTTCCGTTGCGGTACGTCTTTAATGTAAAGGCTTCTATCTAGAAACTGTAACAGAGAGAGACTGCAATTGGCCGCATGTACTATTATAGCCTGCTCTAAGGTAAATGGTACTATCTTTAGCTACTACTAACCGTTGTATGCGGCCTAACGTCGTTTCGGGACCTCCGTACGGTACACGGTGTGGAACATCCAACTTTTCAGGCCGTATGTATAGACTGCGGCCTGTTAGATATCGATGGAGAATAATTCCGCAGCTTTAAGGAAGCTGCTATCTTTGTAGGTGGATATTAGTAATGACTGCTCTTTACCAGCGCACTTCTCTACAGCCCAATTTCGGATCCGGCAGCAGTTTAGGATTGGTTCTGCCAGTCGTTCTGCGATGATCTCCCCTACGTGGTTACAGAATTAGACCATTAACCGTCTGACAAGCTGGATGTGTATCTAGATTACGGCCTTTTTCTTCTCACGGGTCTCCTTGCGGATGCCGGGAAGAAACCTAGCGACTTTAGTCTCTTATCTTATCGATTTCACTGGGGCGATACTCACGACAACTAGCTACTAGCCACCAAGCTTGCGTTCAATCGTGACTGTAAGGACCGTGAGTTCTGGGATATATACGGCTCTTTAAACGAAAACCAGCGTACGGCGTTTAACGCTATTATAGATGCTGTTATAGACTACCTATAAACTGCCTACTTCTTTCTACAGGGCCCTGTAGGCATAGGTAAGACGTTTCTTTAGCGCTGCCTCTACTCATACTACTGCTCACAGGGTAACATTATTCTTTATATTACGTTATCTGGAATTGCTGCCCTTTTATTACCAGGTAGGCGAACTGCGCACTCTCGTTTCTGGATCCCGCTAGACATCCATGACGGTTCTGCATGCCCTGTTCCTAAGAATTCGGACCTAGCAGAGCTGCTACAGCAAGCTACGCTTATTATCTAGAATAAGGTACTAATGTAGCACCGCTACTGCTTTGAGGTGGTTCACTATATGCTAATAGATGTCCGCTTAAGTGATGCTCTCTTTAGCGGTCTGCCTGCTGTCCTTGGCGGTGACTTCGCGCAGATCCTCCCTGTAGTTCGCCACAGGAACCGGCCTGCCATTGTGAACGCCAGCCTCCAGCGCTTCTTTATATGGCCGTTACTAATTATACTTTATCTATAGAAGAACATGCGCGTCCGTAATGGAGCAGATAATGAGCATTTTACGGCCTGGGTTCAATCGCTAGCAACAGCGACAGTAGAGGGTCCGATTAAGCTACTAGACTCTATTGCTACGTTCCGTAATGAACGCGACTTTTATGCCTGTATATATCCTACGGAGCTACTAACTCACGCCGTAACAGACTGGCAGGTGTTCTAAGAACGTGCGATTCTTGCCGTCCGTAATGACTCTATTACGGTAATTAACCGTCAGCTACTGTCACAGCTTCTAGGTATAGAGATAGAGCTAATGTCTGTAGACACTGTAGAGATGGAAGACGATATGATGCAGAATATGCCTCTAATTAAGCTGCTACAGTCGCTAGAGCCGGCTAGTCTACCTTCATCACGGCTATATTTACGCGTAGGCGCTCCTGTTATCTTACTACAGAACTTATATCCAAAAAAAGGGCTCTGTAATGGTACCTGCTTAGTTATTACAAAGCTTGGCCGCCGTTGCCTAGAGATGAATATCCTAACCGGTGAGTTTACAGGCCAGGTACGGCTGCTTCTATAGATTAAGCTGTCATCTACAGAAGGCGAGCTCCTGTTTATTATAATATAGTATTAGTTTCCTATCCGTCTTTGCTTTGCTATGTCCGTAAATAAGTCTTAAGGCCAGTTGCTGAGCGTTACTGGAGTAGATTTACGCTACCCAGTATTCACGCACAGCTAGCTTTATATAGTAATGTCACAAGTAACGTCTGTAGTAGGTTTTTCTATTCTTCTTCCTTTTACACCAGATCCTTCTATAAAGCCTATAACCTAAAATATTATATATTCAGAAGTCTTATTACGTTTGTAGTACTCTATATCTACTTTTATTATATCTGTACTGCCTTATCTCCATTTTGTGTCTGTACTGTCTGTACTGTCCGTACTGCTTTATTCTAGGTCACGTCTTCCCTTTCACTCACTACTGTTGCGGTAGGCTACGTGACCGTAAATGGGCCGCCTTAACTGTAACTACTTAACCCCCTTCCCCCCCTAGCTCTCTCCTTTTCTTTTTTCTCTAGTCCTTTATCATGAGCTCCTACGGCCCGTCTCTACCTGGCCTATACTGCTGCACTATCTCTACCTCTACCTCTGCCTCCACCGCTCTTGGTACGTATATTAATTGCGAGCGTCCGCTCTTAATAGTACTGTTGGTAGGCAAAGTTGGTGAAATCAGTTGATTGTTGTATTAAGCTAACTAACTACTGACGATTTATATAAGGCTGTCTGCTTATATAATGCCTGC